>JASVEL010012485.1:0-351777 GCA_032618575.1 Nicotiana noctiflora | reverse complement strand
ACCTGATCAACGATCAGGATCCTCTCACTTAAACCAAACGGCGCCGTTTGGTCAAGTCAAAGGCTGGATGTATATTAGAATTAACGGATTAATCTGGGCCGTTGGATAATAAAATCCAACGGTCCAGATCAAGCGTTACATAGGCTGAAGCTGGACGGATATTTGGGCTGGATCAGAAGCAATCCGTTTGGGCCTGGCTTTTAGATTGAAATTGGCCCAGATCGGATATTATATGTGTATGTGTATATATATATATATATATGTATATATATATGTATATATATACATATATATATATATATACACACATATGCATATACTAACCTATAACACCGCTATTTTTTACTACAATTAACGCACACAATTACATATTACTCAAAAAATGTGAATCACATGACTTCGATATCAAACACTGAAAATGCAAAGCCTAGCGTATATTTTTTGTATTTTTAATTTAAATAAATAAACGTGCACACAAAAGATAAAAATAACACAAAATCACACAAATCATGCCCAACACGAAACTATTTTTTTACTTTTGAATTTTCTGGGAGTACTTCTCGAGTAAGGCAAAAATCACGTGCTCACACCCGACATCTACAGTATTATGAATATACCGTAGAATCCACTTCACAGCTTGCCAATGCTCCTTTCCCGGATTATGCATATATCTGCTAATAACTCCAACAGCTTGTGAAATGTCAGGTCTCGTACAGACCATTGCATACATCAAGCTACCAACAGCATTTGCGTATGGTACCTTTGACATATACTCTTGTTCAGCTTCATCCAATGGCGACATAGTAGTACTTAGCTTAAAATGGGGAGCAAGTGGAGTACTAACCGGCTTAGTCTTGTCATCTATGCCAAAACGTTGTAGTACTCTCTTCAAATATTCTTTCTGAGATAAACAGAGTTTCTTTGAACGTCTATCTCTTATTATCTCCATGCCAAGAATTTTCATCGCCTCACCTAGATCCTTCATCTCGAACTCCTTCTTCAGTTGAATCTTCAACTTATCAATTTCTTCCGAATTCTTGGAAGCTATCAACATATCATCAACATATAGGAGAAGATATATAAAGGAACCATTTTTAAGCTTGCGCAAATACACACAATGATCGTATTTGCTTCTCTTGTACCCTTGGTGCAACATAAACTTGTCAAATCGCTTGTACCATTGTCTAGAAGATTGTTTCAACCCGTACAACGATTTTTCAAGTTTGCAAACCATATTTTCCTTTCCAACAACTTTGAATCCTTCTGGCTGAGTCATATAGATTTCCTCCTCCAAGTTTCCATGTAAAAATGCAGTTTTTACATCCATCTGAACTAGTTCCAAATCCAATTGTGCTACCAAAGCCAACATAATTCGAATGGAGGAATGTTTTACAACTGGATAAAATACTTCATTATAATCAATTCCCTCCTTTTGAGCATATCCTTTGGCCACCAATCTTGCTTTGTAGCGAACATCTACTTGGTTAGGAAATCCTTCCTTTTTTGCAAATACCCATTTGCACCCAATTGATTTCTTTCCCTTCGGGAGATTGGCCAATCTCCATGTATGATTCTGATGAATGGACTGTATTTCATCATTCATGGCAATCCTCCTCTTATCTTCTTCTCAACTTTGGACTGCGTCTTTATAAGTGATAGAAACATCATCAGCTGCAATTGCGGTTGCACAAGCAACTGTCTCTATGAGACGAACAGGTTTCCTTACTTTCCTTTTTGGCCTGCTGGTTGGTATTGATTCAAGTTGTTGTTGAGGTTCCTGAGTTGGAATCTCCTCTACTGGCTCTCCTTCCAGAGGATAATCTTCATTTGTTTCCTCCTCTGCTTCTTGTGTAGGAAAAATAAATTTTCCCTCAAACTCCACCTGCTTGGAAGCACCATCATCTTGTTTGGTATCTTCATTTGTTACCTTGTTTACCATAGCAGATTTATCGAAGGTAACATCCCTGCTGAATATTACTTTCTTTGTCATAGGACACCATAAGCGATGTCCTTTGACTCCAGAAGTAATCCCCATAAAAATAGCCTTCTTTGCCCTAGGATCCAATTTTGACTCCGTCACATGATAATATGCAATTGAGCCAAATACGTGCAAAGAGTCATAATCTACGGCAGGCTCTCCATACCATTTTTCAAAGGGTGTCTTGCCATCAATAGCAGCAGATGGTAAGCGATTAATGAGGTGGCATGCATATGTAATTGCCTCAGCCCAAAATTCTTTGCCTAAGCCAGCATTGGACAACATACACCGTACCTTCTCCAGCAAGGTCCGGTTCATGCGTTCTGCCACTCCATTCTGTTGTGGTGTATGTCTCACAGTGAAGTGTCGGACGATGCCATCATTTTCACAGACCTTATTGAAATGATCATTTTTGTATTCACCTCCATTGTCTGTGCGAATACACTTGATCCTCCCGCCCGTTTGATTCTCCACCATCGTCTTCCATTTGAGAAAAATTCCCAGCACTTCATCTTTGCTCTTCATTGCATACACCCATACTCTTCGGGAAAAATCATCAACAAAGGTCACAAAATAGTGCTTCCCACCCAACGAAGGTGTTTTGGAAGGACCCCAAACGTCGAGTGTACATAATCCAAAATGCCTTTAGTATTATGGATTGCTGTACCAAATTTAACCCTTGTCTGTTTCCCTTTGACACAATGCTCGCAAAACTCCAAATTGCAAGCCTTTAACCCTTTCAACAATCCTTGATCTGATAGAGTTTTCAAGGATTTTCCTCCAGCATGTCCCAAGCGCATGTGCCATAGCCTGGTTGCTTCTGCATCTTTGTTGTCACTGGATGTTACTGTCGCTGTCCCAATAACCGTACTACCGAGATAACGGTACATGTTATTGTTCTTCCGATTGGCCTTCATTACCACTAGTGCACCGGAACAAACTCTCATCACTCCATTTTCTGCAATAATTTTGAACCCTTTTGATTCCAGGGCTCCCACATAGATGAGATTTTTCTTCAAACCCGGTACATATCGAACATCTATTAATGTTCTGATCATTCCATCATGGTTCCTTAATCGTATCGAACCAATTCCATATGAGGTAAGGGGGCTGTTATCCGCTGTTTGGACGACTCCATATTCTCCTTCTTGAAAGTCCACAAACCAATCCCTGTTGGGACACATATGATAGCTACAAGCCGAATCCATCAACCATATGTCTTATGACGTTGACGGCTCCGTTGTAACTAATGAGAAATCCGAATCATCACAATCAGCTACATTTGAATCCATAATGGCCTTTCCATTGTTATGTTTGGCCTTAGTATTCAACTTCGGACAGTCTTTCTTCCAGTGCCCCTTTTCTCGACAAAAGGCACATTCATCTTTGATGGGTTTAGATCTTGACTTAGATCTTCCTTTCCTTGTCCTTGTTTGATTTTGAGGACGACCCCTCACGAACAGTGCTTCTCCTTCTCCGCCCTTCTGTTTTTCTCGCTTTCTTTGTTCATAGTTGTACAAAGCCGAACAAACTTCTCTGAGAGAAATTTCGTCATTTCCATGGAGTAGAGTAGTTTCAAGGTGCTCGTACTCGTCAGGAAGTGACGCCAACAACATCAAGGCCAAGTCACCATCATCATAAGTTGTATCCATATTTTGCAAATCCGTGACCAACTTATTGAAACTGGTGATATGTTCGTTCATCGTGGTACCAGGAACATAGGTGAAGTGAAACAGTCTCTTCTTCATGTACAATTTATTTTGACTGTTTTTCTTCAAAAATTTATCCTCCAGTGCTTTCCATAATTTACTTGCAGAAGTTTCCTTTGTGTATGGATATTTCTGCTCTCTAGTAAGGTAGGATCGAATGGTACCGCAAGCAACACGGTTGATAATTCTCCAATCTTCTTCTCCAATACCATCTGGTCTCCTTTCTTCAATAGCAAGATCTAGCCCTTGTTGAAAAAGGACATCTAGAACCTCGCCTTGCCACATCCCAAAATGTTCGGACCCGTCAAAAATTTCTACCGCAAATTTCGCATTTGACACAATTCTTGTCATAAGCGAAGATGCCAATGATGACGTATTGTTGACACTTGATGTAGATTCTTCTTGTTTATTGTCTCCCATCTTTGACATAAATATTATTTAATAGCTGACGACACAAATCAAGATTATTTCCTTTCTGATGTGGAAGATCAGACTAAGCTGCAACCACAGAGCATACCGAGAAAGAACCTTGACTCAGTTACCAAGATAAATCTTTTCTGATGTGGAAGATCAGACTACGCTGCAACCACAGAGCATACCGAGATAATACCTTGGCTCCGATACCAATTGTTGCGGAAGCCAAATGTATATAGTGTGAATGAGTCACAACTACTATATCAAAAATTATGGCAGCCACCAAATAATAAATAAGACAATAAAGCAACAATATAAAGAACACCAGAATTTACGAGGTTCGGCTAATTTTGCCTACTCCTCGGACACAACTAATATTTTATTTCACTCCAAAATACAAGTGAAATAATACTAAAGAGAGAAGATACAAATGCCTTAAGAAGATAAGAAGGCAAATGAGAGGTGTGTATAAATCCTAAACATTAAGCCTTCTTTTATAGGAAAAAATCTCACCCACTTTTGGTAAACTACCGATGTGGGAACAAATCCTTTGCCAAATTCAACACAAAGTACTATATGCTTTCTTTACTTGTATTTATTAGTAAACTGTATTTGTAAACTAATTTTGGAAAAAAACAAAGCAGCATAATATATAAACAGAAAACGTAAGAGATAGAAATCAATTCGAGCCCACTGAATTCACAGTGTTTCCTTAAGGAAACTTGAGCATTTTAAAAAACCTTGTAACTCTTCCAAGCAGCATCTGTAGGTTGAAAAATTAGGTTGTTTTAGATGTGTCATTTTGCTACAGACTTGAAAGCTTTCCAAAAGACATAGGAGATGTAGAAAACTTGGAGAAACAAAGATCTAAGTTATTACAGCAAGCGAGCCAATGTTAGCTTTAGGATGCCCTGATTCATAGGACAAAGGAGAAAAGTTTCTGACTTTAAGCCTCATGCTATGTCTTGGTTCAGAAAATTGGGAATACAACTGCATAACCAGCCCAAGCTTTCAAATAATTGTTCCCATGGAGTTTACACTGAATAGTACTTCATTTCTAAGTTAATTTTGTTCACTACAAACATAATATGACAACTTCACGAAGCTTATATTGAAACCTTTTCCCTTAATATGCAAGTTCCAAATACTGCAGAGACAACAGCCTCAGCATGTTTTTCAAGTTTTATTTTACTTAATTTTATAGAAGAAAATTGGCTTATAGAATAAACATATGTAGAGAACATCGAGATAAATATGCAGCTTAGTGTGATTTAAGCACTTTATATTACATATATACAAATACCACCAGTGCTAGGACATGCGGTTTCCTTTCGAGAAAGTCTATGTTTCTGACTCAAGGATTATTATACTTTGGATCTAATCAGCACAAAAAATAAAAAATTTAGAATCTGTAGCTAGCACCTGTTAAGAGTTTTCTTTCATACTCCTATAACAATAGTAAGTAAGATAACCAATGTAGCGTTCCAGACCTGAATTTTCCCATTACTTGTTCCAACAGCAAGATGTGTACCCCGCTGTGCCCACCCAACTGAACTAACATTATCATAATTTCCCAAGTCACACAGCTTCACTACCTGCACAAGGCAATCGATAGAATTAAATTATGTCTATCAGCCAGATAGATGGATTGATCGAGCAACAGTATGTTTACATCTCCATGAAAGGAAAGAAAATGAAGCCAAAAGACTCACCTTGCTACTAGATGCATGCCACAAATATACGCAGCTCCCCATTCCCACGCAAAGACCAGTCCACAAGGTTCAGATAAAAATCGTCTTGCAACGCAGGTGCATCTAATACCTAGCAACAACCATACAAGCAAACCTACATAGGCCTTCTCATCTGGTAATAACATATTCACCACACAGCAACAAAATATATATATATATATATATATATATATATATATATATATAACAATGTTATAGTCAAGATCCAAAAAACCAAGAAAAGTGGAATATGGTGGTGATTTGGGCAGCTACTAAGGGAACTAACATATAGTAAGTGTCATTCCTACTCTAGCTCACAAGTTGAGCTGCCAGGTAAACTTGCCCACCAGTGCAAAGAGCTCACACTAAATGTTCTAGTTGAAAATCCAACTTAAGATCTCCAGATTGTTAATCCTTTACCTCAACCACTTTGCTATTCCTCGGAACGAAAATCCTTAGTAGTTCTCTCTCCATTCAATTACAGTAAACTTTATTAATTGGGCACATATTTTTTAAAAGAAAAAAAAAGACTTTTTGACACTTGTGGTCTTAAACAAGAAACATTTTCTTGGTTATAAGACTATTAAAATTTGTTGTCTTAAATATGCTATAACATTTGTGTGGTTACAAAAGCTTTTAGTTAACGACAAATAGGACGTTTAAGTTAAATTGTTTCTAAAAAGAATAAATGGGACAAAGCTGGCAGATAGACTCAAGAAGTGTTACCTTATAAGGTGATCTTGGAACTTTGCGGGGAGCCTTAACAGGGCTAGGACCACTAACACCAGGGAGCAGCTGATCATCAAACCCAAAAGGAGACAAAGAATGCAATGATTGACGGGTTTCACTCTTATACCGGAAAAGATTGCGATTGGGTCTACTACTCTGAAAATTCCTCCCATTTAAACTAGACAAAGAATCCCATTTAATCATCTTGCCAAAAGACATAGGAGATTTAGAAAACTTGATGACAGTACCCTAATATCACGGCCTCCCACTTCCATCGCCCGCTTGAACAAACTTAACTCCTTGACTTTTGCAAAAGATGAATCAGATAATGGCCAAGTTGCAGTTTACTTTGTGTTCCCTCCCGTGGCTGAAGGGTTTCAGTCATTAAAATTTATGAATCTCAGTTACTGCAATCTAATAGATGGAGAACTTCCAGAAGACATTGGCTGCTTATATTCTTTGATTGAGTTATATATCAGAGGAAACTAAATTATATTGAGCACTTGGCTCAAAGCATGGCGATCATTGGATTTATGGTATTGTTATAGGCTTAAAGAGTTGCCAGATTTCTTGGGGATGCCAAATTTGGAAACTTTGAATCTCTTATGTTGTATGAATCTTGAAGAGGTTCCTCATTCCTCACTGAATTGAATTTGATTGATTGTGAAGTGTTCCAACTCCGTGGATCGATTCCCTTAAATGTCTGTAGTTTAGAATATTTTTCTGATATCCGGAAGCATGAAATTGGAGTTAGAGATTCACATGCTAAACAGTGTGATAATGGATCTTAATTCGTTTCAACTTACCTCTGCCCTTGGGTTTCCTAAATTGAATTCCCATATTAGTTCGAATTAGGATTTGAAAAGTCACATTAATTATTTAGTTTCCTATTTCCTTGTTAACTTCCTAAACGCTGAATCCTACAAAAATTAGGATTAGCTACTTGCTTCTATATATACATGTACATGTACTGTAGCAATCCATAATAATTTTAAGAGCTTCTGTACTCTCTTTTTCTTCCTTTGATAGTCAAAATAGAGATTTACTGATATTGAAAAAGGTATGGCATCATTGTACGTGTCTTCTATTTCCTGGCAAAGTCACCTTCCAGCCGGCCCTAGAAATGCAACTAATTGCCATTTTCAATCAACACAAATTCAACGTACTACACCTATTTTCATTAGTTGGTCATTTCCTCCATTAGGGTTTATCAAGATCAACACAGACGGCAGTTTTATGCCTAATTCGGGACTAGCGGGGTTTGGAGGCGTTGCTCGAGATGATAAAGGAAGGTGGATAGGAGGATTTTGCGGACGACTTAACATGAGAGCGACATCAAGTCTTACTCCGGAGTTATGGGCTATACATGGCGGTCTAACTCTAGCAAAAAGTTACAACTTGAAAAATGTAATAATTGAAACCGACTCGACCGATGCCCTAATGTGGCTAACTGTGGAAGGTAACGTCCGTGAAAGTCACCCAGATCGGGTTGTAATGGAAGAATGCAGGAGCCTCATATCTAAACTTAGAATAACTCTTATTCATACTCTGAGGCAAGGAAATACGTGTGTTGATCACTTGGCGAAGTTGGGAAGAACACAAAACGAAAACTTGATAATATTGCATCGTCCACCACAATCGATGCAACATTTACTTCTAGCCGACATGGCTCACGTAGCATACCCTAGATATCCAAAGCAAAATTTAGCGAGAAGGCTAGTACAAACATATTGTAAAGTTGTAATATTTGTAAAAGCAAAAGAATATAATAATATTGAATTTTTTTTTTTTTGAGTGTGTAAGATCATAACGAGTAATCTCTACTTATCTTCTCACAGTTTTTTCCGGTATTGTCTTTAAACTGTATATTCATTGCTAACATATTTTGATCATTTCATTTAAAATTCAAAAAGAAAAATAAAATGTGTAAACCAGTATGTCAAAATTTACTCAAACTTTGCGGTCAAGAGAGGTCAATAGTTGAATCGTTGAGAATGTTACAAGTCTAAAGGTATCCTAAATAGCACATGCAATGCAAGTCGGAAGGACTTATTAAACCTATATATTACTACTATCTTTACAAATAATTTTCGTATTCCTCCTTATTTTTATTACGAATTATGTTCATATAATATGGTTGAGTTGTATAAAAGCTTCTTATTAAAAAGTATAAAATTTGTTAATTTTGCAAACTGGTTAATTAAAAATAGTGTCAAGCTAGGTAATTTTCGAAATACTCATTAGAGTAGTTAGTAAATTGCCAAAATAAAACATTATAATTTCCCACTTGACCATATTGTTACAGACCATATTACACACAGTTGATGCTCGAGTAAACAATTTATTTATTATTTCTTCCTTTCCTGTTAGTCATTAATCATTTCTTGACTGTATTTATTTTAAGTTGGTTGTTAAGTTTTTGCTTCACTTGGTTGTCAACAGCAACAACAAAGAATCAATGACAATGGTGTGCTGAGTCATCACCATAAACAATTGTATATGAGGCTAATATTTAAAATTCATTTTAGATAATGCTGAGTCATCACCATATAGAGCATTTCTTTTGAATATTGGTATGTTACAAAATATATATACAATATAGATATTACTATATAATGTATAAACAATAGAATGTCAATATTTAAAATATATATAAAAATAGACTATTACTATAAAAAATTTATACAACAGATATACAAACATAGACATAAAATATACAAAATATATACATTAAATGCATCTAACTATTCTTGAAAAAAGACATCCATGATTCAATCGCATCCTTAACTATCAACCTTTTAATTAATGAGAATTTTAAGTTCAGCCGAGTGCGGGATACTATTACAAATTACGTCCATTATTTATTAATTTGATATAATGAGTACTGGAGAGTAAATTATAAATATATAAACGTTGGTTTAAAACTTCAACCAACGTCTGTCAATTCAAGCAGTAATTTTACAAAAAAAGAATAGTAAAATAGTGTTATTATTATAAATATATATTACTCCCTCTGTTTCATAATAAGTAATTTTTTGGTCTTTTTCTTCTGGTTCAAAATAAGTGGTGTTTTCAAATTTCAAGAATGAATTAATTATTTTTTTCTTATATTGTCCTTGGAGTAAATAGTATTGAAAGATGTGTTAGGAGTGTTTATATGAGATAGTAACGGTCAATATGGTCATTTCTATTACTAATTAATACTAAAAGATAAATTTTTTAATATGTGTGAAAACATACAAATATTGTTTATTTTCAATAGGAGGAAATAGTATTAAGGTGTTAATGTGCCACTCTCTTTATATACATTACAGATTTTAACCCTTTCTCTTATTTTGATAAAGAGGACCTTTTCATCAATTAATAGTTTATACAAAAGCAAATACTTTTCATAAAATGATATAAACCTAAGACAAGAGGGGTTGCTCTGATGGTAAGCAACCCTTACTTCCAACCGAGAGGTTGTGAGTTCGAGTCTCTCCAAGAGCAAGGTGGGTAGTTCTTGGAGGGAAGGATGCCGGGGGTCTATTTGGAAACAACCTCTCTACCTCAAAGTAGGGGTAAGGTCTGCGTACATACTACCCTCCCCAGACCCCACTAAGTGGGATTATACTGGGTTGTTGTTGTTGTTGTTGTTGTTGATATAAACCTACAAAAGTAAGGATATATATCCTTTTTATTTTTATTTTTTATAAATGTTACGTTGGTGCTAGCTTATACGCACTTCGACTATTGCATTAGTTAAGTATCAGATACTTTTTACCGGCCAATAGTTAGGTGGATCTCAGCTAGCTAGTAGAAAATGTCTCCATTAAAATTAGTGTTTTTTGTCTCAAACTTGAACTTTGGTCTCTAAGATTTGCACCAATTTCATTGATCATTATATCACACTAAAAATTTCACATTTTAAAGAGACTTGTAAAAGTTCTTCGAATGACCTAATAATGCAAAAAAATTATTTACATTAACAATATATAAAACTTAAAATCAATTTATTTTTAAATACGGAATGTCTCATTTTTATTAGAATAGATTATAAAAGAAAGTGACTCACATAAAATAACACAAAGAAAATAAGATTAACAAAATTTTAGTAAATTATACACATAATTTTTGATTGATCTCTGGATAAAGGAACTACGACAAAGAGAGAAGGGAAGTGGGGGCTGCCGGCAAGGAGGTGGCCATCAAAGCATATCAAGAATGTGGTGATAAGGAAAAACAAAGGTGGGGTTGAACCATTGCACACCAACTCCAAAGAATCTAATGTGGAATGGTAAATAGTATTGAATGTATAGGTAGGAAAGGTAAATAGTTTTGATACGAGTATTTAAGGGTAAATAATTTGAATTTAATGGGTATAAAGTAAAATTTTCCCCACTAAAATACCTCTTTTTAAAAACTTAAACTATCAAAATATAGTATATTTAAGGGAACATTTAAAATTTGTTTAGGGAAGCAAGTTTGTCATTCTCACATAAAATCGCTGTAAAAACCTTTCCTTTCTCCCAATGTTTTTTCAAGAGCAATTGGGCGTAAAATGCGGAAATTTTATTTTGGAGTGATAATTGAAAATAGCCCGTATTTATAAAGTGATTGAAAAATAGTATTTTACTGAAACACAAAAAATTTGAGCATAATATGTTGGGTTATAGAGCATTCTATAAACTTCAAACATACTATATTGGAACTTATGTTCTAGCATAATATACTGAGATTATGAATTTCATGCGTATAAACTTTCAGGATATTAAAATTTTATTATATTATAAAATTATATGTAAAAAATTCGAACTCTATATTTTATGCTGAAATTTTATCAGATTTAAAGGGTATTTTTATTTTTAAAAGTGCTAAATTTCAATTAATTTGGAAGATGTGCCTATTTTTCAATTACCATAAATGTTGCTAATATTCGCTGTCTTTTGTTTGGCTATGTTCTCTTTTAGCAGATAAGAAGAACAGTAGGAGTAGGCAATGCATCATACCTGACAATTGCGAGGGAGAAAATTCACGACATCGTCTCCTCCGGCGAGATTCCGCTGTGAGTTGCTTCACCTTTTTCTCCTTTGTAAAAATCATGTTATTTTATACTGTTTGAGTTTAATTGTCGAGAACAAGAACAATCAATAATCTATTAAATTGTTCAATCTAAATCTGTCTCTTTTGAGAAATGAAAGATTGTATATCAAGTTACTAATTCAGTTGTACATCCAAATGCATCCACCTACTGATCAAATTACTTGGAAATTACTCTTCTTTTTCTTTGTAGCTTCATCTGCTTGTACTTTTAGCTATCCATTGTGTACATATTACAGGCTTACAGGTGACTAAAGAAGGGTATTTCCTACTTCCTTATATTAAAGTTCAAAGAAAACAAAATAACAATAATTCAAATCAACTGGAGTAGAGCATTAAGAAGAAGCTTCACAATAATTTTTTACCACATTAACTCTTACAGTATGTATCAGTTGACTAGGTCCTATACCAATAATTTTATGGAGTAGAGCCCAACTCATTCAAATTTTTCTTATTTGAAGTGCTACTAATTGTTTCTTTCTTTCTCTCCTATTATCATCAGTTGATCTCTTACCACAACACTACAATTTAACCATGTAGTTTTTTTTTTTTGTCATTTCAGATAATTAACTGAATCAATGGCATTATCTTCTGCTTCTGCGAGTACTTCACAATTTCCTCGATGGAACTATGATGTCTTTCTAAGTTTTAGAGGTGAAGATACTCGGAAAACATTTACGAGTCACCTGTACGAAATCTTGGATATCAGGGGAATAAAAACGTTTCACGATGAAAAAAGGCTAGAGTACGGTGCAACCATCTCAGATGAACTCTCTAAAGCTATTGAAGAGTCTGAATGTGCAGTCATCATTTTCTCAAAGAATTATGTAACATCGAGGTGGTGCTTGAATGAACTAGTGAAAATCATGGATTGCAAGACTCAATTTGGACAAACTGTCATACCAGTCTTTTATGATGTGGATCCATCACATGTTCGAAACCAGAGGGAGAGCTTTGCTGAAGCATTTGCCATACATGAAACAAAGTATAAGGATGATGTCGAAGGAATCCAAAGATGGAGGATTGCTTTAACTGCAGCGGCCAATCTCAAAGGTTGTGATATTCATGACAAGTGAGTTTAAAACACATAATTGCTTATAAAAATGGAGTAATTTCATTCAGTTTTGGATGATTATGTGAAGACTAATACATATTCCAAAGAATCTATACCTCCAAAAATGAGTTAAACGGAATCGTCATTAAGCGCCCGTTTGGCTATTGATTTTGGCTGCTTCAAAAAAAAAATTGAAAACATTGTTTATTCATGGAACATGACAGTTTGTGTAAAAAGAATTGAAATTTTTCTCAAGCTCCCAAAAACTAGTTTAGGACCGTTTTTTGGTGAAATTTTTTCTTCCATACGCAAAAATTCATATTTTTTTTTCAAATAAAATGCATGTCCAAACACAACTCAACTCTGAAAAATTATTTTTCAATACAACTTCAAAAACTCTTTTTTCAAAAATAATTCTATCATGTTTACAAAAATAAAAATTAAAAGGTGGAAATAAACCAAATCATATTGTTTTGTTAAGAGTACTGCATGCACAATCTAATTTCATTGATTGTCATTTAAAGGTTAAAAATTATTTTTATTTTATATTTTCTGAAAAAAGAATAATGGTTGATTATGTATGTTTTTATCAGTAGTAAGAACGGATAGTTCCTATCAGTTTAATTACTCAATGGCAACGTAGATAATGTTTTGATTGGTAATTAAAGAGATTGATTTATGTGCACAATCCTTTTTATCATAATTCTACCCTCTACAATGTGTAATTCTTGACTTATTTCCTGTATATATCCACAATCTTCTTATTTTTTGTAGGACTGAATCAGACTGTATTCGGCAGATTGTTGACCAAATCTCGTCCAAATTATGCAAGATTTCTTTATCTTATTTGCAAAACATTGTTGGAATAGATACTCGTTTAGAGGAAATAGAATCCTTACTGGAGATAGGAATCAATGATGTTCGGATTGTGGGGATCTGGGGCATGGGGGGAGTCGGTAAAACGACAATAGCAAGAGCTATGTTTGATACTCTCTTAGTAAGAAGGGACAGATCCTATCAATTTGATGGGGCCTGTTTCCTTGAGGATATTAAGGAAAACAAAGGTAGAATACATTCTTTGCAAAATATCCTTCTCTCTAAACTGTTAAAGGAAAAAGCTAATTACAATAATAAGGAGGACGGAAAGCACCAAATGGCTAGTACACTGCGTTCCAAGAAAGTCCTTATTGTGCTTGATGACATAGATGATAAAGATCGTTATTTGGAGTATTTAGCAGGTGATCTTGATTGGTTTGGTAATGGCAGTAGAATTATTGTAACAACTAGAAACAAGCATTTGATAGGGAAGAATAATGTAATTTATGAAGTAACTGGACTAGCTGACCGTGAAGCTATGCATTTGTTTTGTCAACATGCTTTCAGAAAAGAAGATCCCGATGAGTGTTTTAAGGAGCTCTCATTGGAGGTAGTAAATTATGCTAAAGGCCTTCCTTTAGCCCTCAAAATATGGGGTTCTTTGTTGCATAACCTAGGCTTAACTGAATGGAAAAGTGCAATAGAGCAAATGAAAATTAATTCTAATTCAGAAATTGTTGAAAAGCTCAAAATCAGTTATGATGGATTGGAGCCCATCCAGCAAGAGATGTTTCTAGACATTGCATGCTTTTTTCGAGGGGAAGGAAAAGATAACACCATGCGAATTCTTGAGAGTTGTCATTGTGGAGCTGAATATGGATTACGCATTTTAATTGACAAATCTCTTGTGTTCATCTCTGAAAGTGATCAAACTATTCAAATGCATGACTTAATAGAAGATATGGGTAAATATATAGTGAATTTGCAAAAAGATCGGGGAGAATGTAGCAGACTATGGCTCCCTGAGGATTTCGAAGAAGTGATGATCAACAATACAGTAAGTAGGCTGAACAATGCAGTAATATTTTATTTCTAATTTTCATATTCCAAAGAGGCAGCCAACTCCATTTATTTGTTCCTCTTGCTTAATAGTCTTGCAGGTACGTCAATTTAGCTGTTTACAGAGAAGCAAAAGTAATAATAATTGCCTAATTAGTAAAAAAGAAAAAATTAATTACCTAATTCGTTTAGTAGCCTCTTTAATTTACGTTGCCTAATTCATTTTTCTTATATTTTTAAGTAATGGATTAGTCTAGTAGCCACTTAATTGTTTGATCTAATTTCATTCTTTAGATTAACTTGAAAATTTTATGACATGTTATTACATAATAACTCAATCAGAGGTTCACTTTACCATTGTTTTTTTCTTAAAAGAAAAGTTATTACAATTTATTAGTATTATTGCAATTACAGTTACTTTCTATGACAACATGAAAAGCTTATAGACTTGACTCTAATGAACTTCTAAGAAAAATATAATGTTAGAAAACAGAACTATTGAATTAATTGCAAAAAGTATTTCTCTGAAGTAACATCAGTATTTCTTAAAAAAGATCTAAGTAATACTGTATCTCTAAACTTTGGCATAGCAAGTGGATTTTATACGACGTTTGAAATTATACTTTGTAGACTAATGATCTTCTTACCAGGGGACTATAGTAGTGGAAGCAATTTGGGTTCGTCATTCTGGTATACTACGCTTTAGCAAAGAGGGCATGAAAAATATGAAAAGGCTTAGGATATTATACATAGAGAGGTGGTTCTATGATGGTTCCAATATTAGGTATGATGGCTCCATTGAGTATTTGTCCAACAGTTTGCGTTGGTTTGGTTGGGATGGCTATCCTTGGGAGTCATTGCCAGCTAAATTTGAACCCAAAAAGCTTGTTCATCTTGCACTCAAATCCAGTTCACTGTGTTATTTATGGACGGGAACAAAGGTACAATAATTGAGTTCTATTTTACGTTTATTTTTTTCTCTATCTTTGCCCTTTAGTTTAGTGATAATGAACAAATATTATTGCTTTTTTCAAGTATTATTTGAGGTACTTTCTATTTTGCTAGAATCACATTGCATGTCTTTAAATGAACAAAAGTTATTAATTTCATAAGCTCAAATTAATGTATTTCTATCTCAAAATAATAATTGTATTTTATATTATTTTGGGACTGTTCTCAGTATTATTGTAAGATCTCTCGTCTTTTTTCTTTAAATCATCCCATCATCATTTTAACAAAGAAGCTCAACTTAAAAACTCATTCAATTATTTCTCATAATAAGATTAGATTCGTATGAATTTCATCCTAGGCTGTATATAGTGGGACAGAAGGAATACTTATTAGTAAAACAAAAGGAGCTTATTCTGTACAACTATTTTCTCGAATGACATATGCGCTTTCATACATTGCTTCCGGATTTAACATTTGAGTTTTCCCATTTTATATTACACTTAATTAAAGAATAAAACACTTTTCTCTTTGCTACAGTTTTTTTCCAATAACAATATTTTTTTTATAAAGTACTTTTATTTAGTTTCTGAACATGTCTTTTTTATATAAAATAAATAAACTTCTAATTCACACAAAATAATGTGTTGGCCCTCATAATTCAAATGCTATCATTCATTTGTTGTTGAGGGAGTAATAAGTACTTTTTACGAACGCTAACAACAAGTAATTAAGAAATCAAGAAAATAGAGGTTATTTGATGCCCACAAATACAAATGAAAAAAAAAAATAGTTTCTACATTCATAAATAGCCCCCATTGGCCAAATCTTTTATTATTGGAATCCCATGGAGCTGCAAAATAGGTTTTTTTTCCTCTCTCTATCTCATTCTGTCTGTGTTCTGAACAGCAATTGTCGTCTCTACGGACGCTAGATCTCAGCTGGTCTGAAAGACTTATGCGAACACCAAATTTTACGGGGATGCCAAATTTGGAGTATTTGAATCTATTATATTGTAGTAATCTTGAAGAGGTTCACCATTCCCTAGGGTGTTGTAGAAAACTCATTCGGTTAAGTTTGTATTCTTGTAGTCACCTTAAGAGGTTTCCATGTGTTAACGCGGATTCTCTTGAATATCTGGATTTAATATATTGCTCTAGTTTAGAGAAATTTCCAGAAATACACGGGAAAATGAAGCCAGAGATACAGATTCACATGCAACGCTCTGGGATAAGGGAACTACCATCCTCTATTTTTCAGTGCCAAACTCATATTACCGAGCTAGATTTGAACGGTATGCTAAACCTTGTAGCCCTTCCAAGCAGCATCAGTAGGTTGAAAAGTTTGGTTATTTTAAATGTGTTGGGTTGCTCAAAACTTGAAAGCTTGCCAGAAGAGATAGGGGATTTAGAAAACTTGGAGGAGCTTGATGCCAGAGGTACTCTAATTTCACGACCTCCGTCTACCATTGTACGCTTGAACAAACTTAAAATCTTGAGTTTTGGAGGCTTCGAACATGGAGTGTACTTTGAGGTCCCTCCAGTGGCTGAAGGATTACGGTCATTGGAAATTCTGAATCTCAGTGACTGCAATGTAACAGATGGAGGACTTCCGAAAGACATTGGATCCTTATCCTCTTTGAAAAAATTGTGTCTCAATGGAAATAATTTTGAGTATTTGCCTCGAAGCATAGCCCAACTTGGTGCTCTTAGATACCTGAACTTAACAGAGTGCGAGAGGCTTGCACAGTTGCCAGAACTTCCCCCTGAATTAAATGTTTTGCATATAGATTGTCTTATGGCTCTGAAAAGTATCCATGATTTAGTAACAAAGAGAAAGAAACTACAGTGGGTGATATTCATGCCACTGTATCGTAAGGGTTTAGCACACAATGATTCTGTATATAATTTATTTGCACATGCCCTGTTTCAGAATATCTCTTCCTTGAGGCATGGCATCTCTGCTTTGGACTCCTTGTCCGAAAGTGTGTTTACCATTGTGCATATTGAGATGAAGATCCCAAGTTGGTTCCACCATCGGGGAACGGATAGGAGTGTATCAGTCAATTTGCCTGGAAATTGGTATATACCTGATATATTCTTGGGATTTGCTGTATGTTACTCTGGCAGCTTAATTGACACCACAACTCACTTGATTCCCGTATGTGATGATGGGATGTCGTTGATGACCCGAAAACTTGCTTTATCCAACCATCAAAATGTGACAACAATAACAACAACAACAACAAAAAACTCAGTGTAATCCCAGTAGTGTGGTGTGAAGTAGTGTGGTGTGAGGAGGGTAGAGTGTACGCAGAATCTACTATTCATTTTTTCTTGGTACCTCTTGCTGTCTTATGGGATACATCTAAGGCAAATGGAAAAACACCAAATGACTATGGGCATATTAGGCTATCTTTTTCTGGAGAAATGAAGAAGTTTGGAGTTCGTTTGTTGTATAAAGATGAACCAACAGAACATTGCCTTGGGATAAGGAGCAGATATGACAATGGTGAGCACCATGACAACATGACCGTTGAAGCCAGTTGCTGTCACATACTCTAATAACATTAGAAACAAAGGTTACATTCTAATGAAAGTAAGTTGGATGTTTGGAAGCCCTTTGCTCTAAAGCTGGTGACATTGCCTATGAAGAGCATATGTTTCCTCTGTTTGTAGCGGAACAACTAGACTCTTGGTCTGAGAAAGAGATTCGCGAGAGAACTTGGTATGCAATAATCTATTCTTTTTAAAATCTACATATATCTATATACTGGTCTTATACTCTTATTAGTAAAGGTGACATACCACCTCTCTTAGACCAGAATAGCTATTCTTGTGATTGAAGTCACATCTTCGCCTTTGCTGACAGGTAGACTTTCAAAAACCAATTCAGTTGAATGGATGGATGAAAGAAGCCTTGGAACTTTTAGTAAGTCGCCTCACATCACAAAGCAAGCGGACCAAAAGGGAACTATTTCCAGGAATCAAACATACCTCCAGCAGTCGAGCAACTGTTCTTCCTTTGGGATGTAGAGCCCAACTAATCTTGTATGCTCTCCATCAGAAACTGATATTCACCTTTTCACTTTCCAAATTATTTTCATTTGGAACTTCAATTGCAGAAGTACCACTGTACCAGATTAATCATACTTTATATACCATGAAAAGAGCAGAAATCAATGGAAAAGCGACTGCCGAGCTGCAAAGATACAATAACAAACGTCTATTTATTTGCACGACTCTCAGGATAGGATAACATAATTGCATTCACAACTGAAAGACATGCGAAGAACCTCTAGTAGTGTGTGGTCCGGTTGCTGGAGCTGAAGTTACTGCTTGTGGAGTATATATTAACTGCATTTCAGACCTTCGTTACAGTCAACAGTCTCTATGCTTTACATGGTGTTGCATGGCTCACTCTGTGGCTTGTCCCTTCTCTTCTCTTCTCTTCTTCTATAGGTTTTTTTGTAGTTTGCTTATTTGTAAATTGCAGCTCTGATATTGATTAAGTTTTATTTTGGTTGAAATCAGTTAGTGAAGCAGATTGGTGATGTATGTTGATGCATCATCAACGACTGTATCGTGTTCATTTAAGTTTGTAACTCTAGGCGTAATTATTGTTATTTGTATTTAAAAATAAGGTGTACATTTGGTTCTTTTGATTTGATTGTTTTATATTTTATTTTTAAAGAAAATATATCCAATTCAAAGTAAAATAGATTTGGTTTGGTTCAAATTTTTATTTTTATTTTGTTCGAATTGAATTTTTTGGGTTTTCCATTATCAAGCAAAATATCTATAGCAAAACCATAAAAAGAGTTTATTTTGGCTATTTCTCATGAAATAAATAGTGGCTACAAAAAAAATAGTCACTATTTTGCTGCAACACGGAAAGTTCCAGCATAATATACTGAAGATAAGTATAGATTTGTATAAACTTCCGTTATATTATGTTGAACTCCAACACGAGAAAAGTAACAACATAATATACGGGAGATACGAGCATTTGTGTATGAAATTCAAACATATTATGCTAGACGGATATATTATATTGTAACTCCAACATAATATATTAGACATGCAGAATATTATGCTGGAATATTTTTAAAATTTTGAAAGTGTTTTTGTTCAAATTTATTTTTTACATAAAAAGTAATTAAATATAATTCAATTTTGAAATTATGACTATTTTTATATGACCAATATTAAATCTAGCTATTTTTAAATTTCTTCCCCGTACACAAACACTCAGCCCAAAACGTAAAGGAAAAAAGAAGTTGAGAAACGTGAAGAAGAGGAGGGAAATTGGCAGAGTTAGAGGAATACTGCGAATCTGGGTCTAACAACTTTGCTCCAACAGTCGTAGGGATATACATAATACAATTTTCGTTCGGAAGAGAATTACAACGTAATTTGCTGAATTACTTGATTCTTCTCTTCTATTGCCATTTTCCATAGAATTAGGTAGACAGTGTATTTGGGAGTAGATATATTATTTGGACATTGGAGCAATAATTCTATTCAACTGGGCATATTATTTTCTTTGTTTCCTCATCAGCTTGTACTTTTAGCTGCCCATTGTGTACATCTTACAGTGGACTTTTGGGGCAGGTGAATGTTTTTTTTGGGGGGGGGGGGGGGGGGGGGAATGGGGAGGAATTTCCTAATACATCCTATTACATACAGTTCAAAGAAAACCCAATAAACAATAATTCTAATCAACTTGAGTAGAGATTAAGAAGCTTAACCGATCAATATATATATATATATATATATATATATATATATATATATATCAGTTGACTAGATCCAATAGAAATAATTCAACTGGAGTATAGTCCATCGTCTTAGAAGCTTTCATATTTGAAGTGTATTTGCTTATTCTTGTCTCCTGTATATAATTTTTTCTGAAATACATCATCAGCTGATCTCTTACCACGACTACAATTTGTCCATATTTTTGTTTTTGTTTTCATATCAACCTATTAACTGAATCCATGGCATCTTCTTCTTCTTTCGCGAGTAAGTCACAGTACTATCCTCGATGGAAGTACGATGTTTTCCTAAGTTTTAGAGGTGAAGATACTCGCCAAACATTTACAGGGCACTTATATGAAGGCTTGAGAAATAGGGGAATATTCACGTTTCAAGATGATAAAAGGATGGCTCAACTCGGTGCTCTTCGATCATTGGATTTATGGTATTGTTATATGCTTAAAGAGTTGCCAGATTTCATGGGGATGCCAAATTTGGAAACTTTGAATCTCTTATGTTGTATGAATCTTGAAGAGGTTCCTCCTTCCATAGGAGTTTTTGGAAAGCTCACTGAATTGAATTTGATTGATTGTGAACGACTTAAGAGTGTTTAGAATATTTTCCTGATATCCTCCGATTTCGGAAGCATGAAATTGGAGTTAGAGATTCACATGCTAGACAGTGTGATAATGGATCTTAATTCCTTCTATAATTCGTTTCAACTTACCCCTGCCCTTGGGTTTCCTAAATTGAATTCCCATATTAGTTCGAATTAGGATTTGAAAAGTCACATTAATTATTTAGTTTCCTATTTCCTTGTTAACTTCCTAAATGCTGAATCCTACAAAAATTAGGATTAGGAATCCTACAAAAATTAGGATTAGCTACTTGCTTCTATATATACATGTACATGTACATATACTGTAGCAATCCATAATAATTTTAAGAGTTTCTGTACTCTCTTTTTCTTCCTTTGATAGTTAAAATAGAGATTTACTGGTATTGAAAAAGCTATGGCATCATTGTACGTGTCTTCTATTTGCTGGCAAAATCACCTTCCAGCCGGCCCTAGAAATGCAACTAATTGCTATTTTCAATCAACAAAAATTCAACGTACTACACCTATGTTCATTTGTTGGTCATTTCCTCCATTAGGTTTTATCAAGATCAACACAGACGGCAGTTTTATGCCTAATTCGGGACTAGCAGGGTTTGGAGGTGTTGCTCGAGATGATAAAGGAAGGTGGATAGGAGGATTTTGCGGACGACTTAACATGAGAGCGACATCAAGTCTTACTCCGGAGTTATGGGCTATACATGGCGGTCTAACTCTAGTAAAAAGTTACAACATGAAAAATGTAATAATTGAATCCGACTCGACTGATGCCCTAATGTGGCTAACTGTGGAAGGTAACGTCCCTGAAAGTCACCCGGATCGGGTTGTAATGGAAGAATGCAGGAGCCTCATATCTAAACTTGGCATAACTCTTATTCATACTCTGAGGCAAGGAAATACGTGTGCTGATCACTTGGCGAAGTTGGGAAGAACACAAAACGAAAACTTGGTAATATTGCATCATCCACCACAATCGATGCAACATTTACTTCTAGCCGACATGGCTCACGTAGCATACCCTAGATATCCAAAGCATGTAACCTAGCGAGAAGGGTAGTACAAAAATATTGTGAACATTGTAATATTTGTAAAAGCAAAAAGAATATAATAATATTAAAATATTTTTTTTGAGTGTCTAAGATCATAACGAGTAATCTCTACTTATCTTCTCTCAGTTTTTTCCGGCATTGTCTTTAAACTGTATATTCATTGCTAACCTATTTTGATCATTTCATTTAAACTTCAAAAAGAAAAATAAAAGGTGTAAACCAGTATGTCAAAATTTACTCAAACTTTGCGGTCAAGAGAGGTCAATAGTTGAATCGTTGAGAATGTTACAAGTCTAAAGGTATCCTAATAGCACATGCAATGCAAGTCGGAAGGGCTTATTAAACCTATATATTACTACTATCTTTACAAATAATTTTCGTATTCCTCCTTATTTTTTATTACGAATTATGTTCATATAATATGGTTGAGTTGTTCAGATGCTAAAAAATTTTAAAACAAAAAAAGAATAGTAAAATAGGTGTTATTATTATAAATATATATTACTCCCTCTGTTCCAAAATATGGTCAATTCTATTGCTAATTAATACTAAAAAATGAATTTTTTAATCTGTGTGAAAACATACAAATATCGCTTATTTTGAACAGAATGAAATAGTATTAAGGTGTTAATTAGGGATCAAAAGGCGAAAGAACACAATCATTTGGTACAAACACAATTTCCTGATACTTCATGTTTTCATGTGCCACGCTTTTATATACATTACATATTTTAACCCTTTCTCTTATTTTGATAAAGAGGACCTTTTCATCAATTAATAGCTTATACAAAAGCAAATACTTTTCATAAAATGATATAAACCTACAAAAGTAGGGATATATATCCTTTTTATTTTTATTTTTTATAAATGTGATTTTGGTGCTAGCTTATACGCACTTCAACTATTGCATTAGTTAAGTATCAGATAGTTTTTACCGGCTAAAAATTAGGTGGATCTTAGCTAACTAGTAGAAAATGCCTCCATTAAAATTAGTGTTTTTTGTCTCAAACTTGAACTTTGGTCTCTAATATTTGCACCAATTTCATTGGTCATTATACCACACTACGAGTACTCAAAAGTGTAGATATGTGTGTGTATATAAGTTAGTAAGGGTTTCGCGTCTGATTAGCTAGTTGATAGATAATAGCTTACTATGGCGATGATCAGTAGCTAGTCCAAGAAGATGAGCAGCCACACTAGGATTGAGATACGGCCCAAACCCTACATGAAGCAACAACGGAGAATTTCTCTCAATGGACGAAAGTCTGATGGAGCAACGCCGCGTGGAGATAGAAGGCCCATGGGTCGTGAATTTCTTTTACCAGGGAAAGAGACCTTGAATTTGCTTCTAATTTAACTTAGTCTGGTGGAAAGTAGTTTAAAATCGTTTTCAGACTTGTTAGCATTTGGAATGATGTCTCTTTTGTTAACTACACAAGCCAAAATAATGTCTCCAAACTCCATAGTACAGTAAATTTTGACAATGGTTAGTATGCTTTACTCTGTTTTGATGTCTAAGTTGAAATAAGATTAATAAGTTTATTACGTTACTCTAATTATCCCGGGATTAACAATTTCGGGATTAATTATCTCACCCTCCCATGAGAATAGAAAGACACGACAATTACGGGATAATTAATCTCAGGATTACTTATATCACGATTTTATCTCAATCAGACGTGGAATAAACTCATCTTAAATTTAATTTCGGGATTAATTATCCCTTATACCTCGTACCAAACGAACCCGTACATATCAAACTACAAATGGCACTGAAAAAGACATATAAGTCTAGTCAGGGGTTGGAGGTAGCTCACCGTAGAGTTTAACATAACTCAATAACTTTGATCCAAATTATGTGCATATGTTAAAAATTTATTAAATATGTACAAAAATTAAATTACAACCACTTGAGGTCGCCATCTTAAAAACTCTGGAACCACTGGAACCATAAAGGTCAAATTCTGGATCCGCCTAGATAAGTCTTTTCAAATTTTGATAAGGTTGTTTGGACCATTAGGAAGGAATAATCTCACATGGTATTGCTGGCTGTTGGCATTACACACCATTAATGATAATTACAATCACTATTACCAACAAATCAATCTTTAATCAGAAGCAAATCCTAAAGAATCAAGAAACTGTGCAATGAGTTGTAACTACAAGGTCATCTCAATTATTTATACAGCTCACACCCCTTTAAAAAAGAATACATTTATATCTAAAAACCAACCCCACTTCAACTTCCAACCAGATCTTAATGGAACTTTGTTGCTACAAGAAAATAAATCCAGAAAAAAAAATGAACAATTGATCTTCACTGAAGAATCTCCAAGAATGAACAAAGAAATTAAAATGCTCAATCGAAAACGTTAAAAAAAAAAAGGAAAAAAAAGGAAATAATGTGATGGAACTATTTTCTTGATCAATTTCATGCAGTTTCCACTTCTGCATTGTCAATTGTATCAGCTCCAGAATCCATGAAGCTAGAACGGCAGAGTTCTTCAACACGGCTAGTGACCTCGGCCATTGAAGGGCGTCTGTCCGGGTACTGAGCAGTGCAATCAACTGCAAGTTGCAAGAGCTGGACCATGTCCTCCTCGACGTTTTGGTACCTAAGGAGTTCGAGGTCAAAGACTTCAGCTGTCCACTCTTCTCGTACCACTGATTGCACCCACCTTGGTAGGTCTACGCCTTCCTCATTCATTAACGAATGGGTGGGGGCCTTTCCCGTTAGGAGTTCCAACAACAAGACGCCAAAGCTGTAGACATCTGCTTTTTGGGAGACTTTACGAGGGTCGGTTACCTCTGGTGCCCTGTAACCTGCAACTCGGTTGGGAGTTGATGAAGGACCGACAAGTTGAGCAAGGCCAAAATCTGAAACACGGGCCTCGTATGATTTGGTGAGGAGGATGTTGGACGACTTAATGTTGCCATGTGAAACGGAGGGGCCTTGTGCATGAAGATAGGCAATCCCGTGTGCAGCTCCAAGAGCAATGCCAGCTCTTGTTTCCCAGTTCAACGGTGTCCTACCTGCTCCTTTGTTGCCTATAGAAAAGACAACATGAATGACAAACTATTATGACATGAAAGTTATGCAATAATTCTACTTTCTAACTGTCAGTCATATACTAACAATGGAGACATGCCGAGTTAAGCACCCAAATAATTCATAGCTTTTACCCTCACTGTCCATATCGCTCAATTTAAGCTCGTAGCAGTTCTATGATATTGGACTGAGATGAGCTTAAATGGAGTGAAATGGACAGTGAGAACTCATATCATGAGACGTGGTTGTTGTTGTAGTAGTAGTTGATATGTTTTGCCCATAAACCTTCTGCACTTAACATATATGCAGATTTTGGTTAATTTAGAACTCTTAACCTAAATGGAGAATAAGAATTCATACAGCTAATTTCACTATAAAATTGCAGATTTTAAAGCCTATTCCAGGTTGAGTAACATAAAAAACATGTCAAAAGTTCACATTCATTTTGCACAATGTTTTCACATTACTTTAAGATAAGATCAAATATGCAGAATGTAGCAACATGTTTCAATGACAGATCAAGTTCACACCAAAAATTGACAGTGTAAGTTGAAAGTTCAGCATCTCAAGACAAAAAGAAAACAAAGCTTGATTTTAGTGGTTGGGCCAAAGTGGTCCTCATTCCAATATTTAAAAAAAAAATGCATTTTGACCTATTCTAAATGCATCTCGTGAACACATTTGGGCACAATATTTCAAACTACAGCATAACAACCATAACAACAGAACCAGTGTGATCCAGTGTGCACGCATACCTTACCCTACCTATAACAACCATAACAACAGAACCAGTGTGATCCAGTGTGCACGCATACCTTACCCGACCTTCAAGGTAGAGAGGGTTGTTTCTAATAGAAACTTGGCTTACGAGAGACGAAAAGAAATTCAACTACAGCACATCAGCCAAACTCAGCAACTTTATACACAATACCACCAGTTCAAGAACAGATAGCAAGATCCATGAAAACAAATACTATCCAAAGTTACTAGCCTCATAGTAATCAGCAAAAGTAGCAGTATCAGTGTCAATCAGATAACTAAAATTTGCAGATCATGTAAATGGTAAACAACACTATTGTACTATAATGGCATGACAAAAAATGTTGTTTGGAAACAACAACAAGGAAAATCCAGTATATTCCCACAAGTGGGGTCTGGTGAGGGTAATGTGTACGCTTACCCTCGCTCGGCTTCTCAAAGAAATAATGCCGAACCCGTATCAGATCCTCCAAAAATACACTACTTTTGGCGGATCAAACACGCACGCAATAGCATTTTCAAAGATTCCGAACAATATAGCAAAGAAAAGAAGTTACTATTTTCTTACCATGTAAAAGTGCAGAAAGGCTCCCCATTGAGATATAATCATAAACAAGAAGCTTCTCATCTCCACTATAGTAATAAGCTCTTAAAGGTACCAAATTCTCATGATTCAACTTTCCAACTTCTTCAATTTTTTCCCTAAACTCTTTCTCAGGTACAGTTACATCCCTCAATCTTTTCACAACCAATGTAATCCCTGATTCTAATGCAGCTTTATAAGCAGTACCAAATGTTCCTTTTCCTAAAACTTCAGCTGAAGCTTTCAACAAATCATCAAGATCAAAACTTTTATTCATTTTTCCAAAAAATACTAAACTTTTTCCATTTCCCACAATTGCCTCAGCTTTTCCTTTATCTTTATTACCCCCTCCAACTCCTATAGCTGCAATTGCACTACCCAAAAATCCATCTTTTCCTCCATTATTCTCAACACCCTTTTCTTCAGGCATTTCAACTCCAACTTCTTTAACACCAGCCACGTCAGCAGATCTTGTTGTTTCTTTGTTACTCTTTTTCCGACAACAACAAAAGAACAGTAATAAAAGAATCAAAAGCAAACCAATAACACAACCAATTACAATACCAGCAATTGCTCCACCTGAAAGTTTCTTCTTTTTTTCCCCTTCATCTCCATTACTATTATTATTATCACATGAATCAAGTGGTTTCCCACATAGTGAAGTACCCAAAAAAGAATCCTTGGGTTGACCCGAAAGTTTACTAGGAATTGACCCATTTAACTGATTATCTGACACATTGAACTGAACCAAACCGGGTAAATTCAGATCCGGTATTTGACCCGAAAACCCATTATCCTGCAAGTAAAGTGTACCCAAACTAGTCAAATTGTTGAAAGAAGAAGGGATTGGACCTGAGAAATTGTTATGAGCAAGATTGAGCCGGACAAGATTAGAAAGACTGAAAATTGAATCTGGTACCGGACCGGAAAACAGATTATGCTGAAGGTACAAGTTTTTCAAGTCTTTTAATGGAGAAAATAAGTCGGCCGGAATTACGCCAGAAAGTGCATTGTAACGAAGACTAAGGAAGTTTAATTTAGTAAGATTTGAGAAAAGACCAGGTGGAATTTGGCCGGAAAGTCCCATTCCGGGAAGATGAAGTTCGAGAACTGAGGATTTGTCCGGGGAACAAATAACACCGGGCCAAGAACATGTCGGACTTGTTATATTCCATAAAAGTGAACGGCCACGTAAAGCTGATCGGATTGATAGAAGTGTTGACCGGTCGGAAACAATGTCTGAGGTTGTCGGCCGGAAAATCAAGAAAATTGAAATGGTGAAGAAAATTAAGATTTTTGAGCTCATTTTTTTCCTTAACAGGAAAACTCAAAACCCCAAATAGGTTTTGATGTTTCAATATTTCAGATTTCGTGGTTTTTTCAGTTCTTAAGGAGTGGGTATCATGTTCATAGTTTACTTTTTGAGAGAGAGGGAGACTCTGTGTGAGTGTGTGAGTGTGTGTGTGTTTTGTGAGCTGGGAAGATAAAGAAATACTAGTTGGGAATTGGGAAAGAAGTATGAATTTGATGGATTCGGCTGTATTTTGTTACTTTAAACAATTATTGTCAATATATTAAATATAAAAAAAAATTGATGGTGGCTACTTAAGTAGGAGTAATAGAAAATTGAAGAAAAATGAGTGTGGTTTTAACTACTAAAATATAAAAATTTAAAGAGGTTAGATTTTTTTTTTATGATTTTTTTTCTTATTAATTTTAGGTTGGGATTGTCGGTGAATTTTGTGGGAAGAAAAGGTGGAGAAATGAAGACTTTTTTTATGGGATATATATGTGAAATTTAATGATTTGGTTTAAATTTCAAAAATATATAATTAGTAGCATTCGAGATCGCTATTTTAAAACCTCTAACCTTATAAATTTTGTCAGTTTTTTGTGGTTTATTCTGGAGTCACTTATGCTTCTCCTTTTGTTTTGTTTTTGTTTTTTCTCCTTTTCTCGATCTTTCGCCAAGGGTCGATTGGAAACAGCATCTCTGCCCTATCGGATAGGGGTAAGGCATGCGTACATATTATCCTCCCCAGGCCCTACCCTGTGGGACTATACTGGATAGTTATTGTTGTTGTTGTTGTTGTTGTTGACCTTATAAATTTTAAATAATGAATCTCTAACTCATATGTGTGAATAACAATTGCTGTATTATAGTTATTATTATTATTTGACATATATATGTGAATAAAATGTTCCATTAAACTTATATCTAAGTACATAATGGAAGTAAAATTATAATTTACAATAACTAGAGGAAAAAAATGACTCTCGTATTTATTAAAAAGAAAAGGAGGAAATCCAAGCACCAACAGATTGGATTTTTTAGATTGAGTAGTTAGGATAATCGAATAACATGTATTCTTCTTTCATTTTAACAACTTGAAAATAGATCTTTTCTTCATTGTCTTTAATATCCCTTATTATTTGTTAAAACGTTTTAAAGAAGTAGCTTATATTTCTTATAAAAACTTCTTTTGTATTTAGCTTACCTCATCTTTCCATTACACAAAGATAAAAAATAGTAACAACTATTAACTAACTAACTATAAAAAATAAAAAATAAAAAATAGCCGCATACAAATTCAAAAAGTAGGAAAACATTCTGCATTGCTTAATCCAAGAAAATAAACATAATTTTAGTAGTTATAGGAATCAGTAATTTTTGGATTTCTGAAAAAGACAATGTTTTACTTACCTAAACTGTTGAAAGCTAAAAGGTAAAATTACCTTAGAACCACCTAAACTTATACCGAATTTATAATCGGTACATGAAACTTTTGATTATCCTAATTTAACATTGACAAATGGAAAATAAGATTTTCATTTATTTATCAATTCAGTATTCATTATTCGTATTGAAATCTCAATTAGTTCGCATTCATGTCACATAAGATCGTCAAACAATCCCTAAAGTAATTTTTTAACCGGAAACTTCTTATTAAAAACGACATAATTTGAATCGTCCCATCACAACCCTTAAACGTGAAAAAAGATTTGCATGTTTTGATGACCCAAAAAATTATCACTTGATTTAGAAATAAATTCAGTGTTTCGAGGCCTAAAAACCTCCTTGTTACCTCACTTCGATTTGTGTGCGTAGTCCGGGCGCGTAGCCTGAGAGCTATTATATGGAAAATTGGTGCAAAATAATAAATTTTGCCTTTAAAATAAATTTATGTTGACTTTGGTAAATATTTTTGGTAAACGGACACGAATTCGTGTTCCGACAATTCCGAGAGGTCCGTAAGAAGATATGGACTTGGGCGTATACCCGTAATCAAATTCTGATGTTCCTCGCCCGAATAATGAATTTTTGAAAAAAATTATTTTCTGAAAAATACGAGATTTTGAAAATGAAATGTGTTTAAAATTTGATGTATCGGGCTCGTATCTTGGTTCCGGAGCCCGATACAGGTCTTATATGTGATTTAAGTTGAGCCTGTGAAATTTGATTACGAACGGACTTGAAATGACATGAAACGGACCTTATTTGGGAAAATAGAAAATTGGATATTCTCGAGTGATTTCATGAATTTTTATGCTAAATTCATAGTTGTTGATGTTATTCTGGTTATTTGAATGCACGAGCGAGTTCATATGACGTTTTTGGGTTAGTGTGCATGTTTGATTTGGAGCACGGAGGCTCGGGTGAGTTTTGGATAGGCCACAGAGTGAAATTTTAATTTTGGAATTGTTGGTATGTTGTAGGCATGCAGGCTTTGCAAATGCGAGCTCGCAAATGCGAGTAATTTATCGCAAATGCGAGTAATGTTTTGGGTTAGTGTACATGTTTGGTTTGGCAATTAAAGACATGTAAGATGGGGCTAAGACTCGGGTTAGGACAGTAGGAGGGGACTCTGAGCCTTTTCCGATTGAAATGGGATTACACCAAGGATTTACGCTCAATCCGTTCTTATTCGCCATGGTGATGGATGCGATATCCGACCATATTCAAGGGGAGGTGCCATGGTGCATGCTATTCGCCGATGACATAGTTCTGATAGACGAGTCACGAGTCGGTGTTAACAAGAGATCTGAAGTTTGGAGACAGACTCTTGAGTCTAAGGGCTTCAAGCTAAGCACGACGAAGACGGAATACCTCGAGTGTAAGTTCAGCGCCGGGTCGGGGGAATGGAACCTGGATGTGAGGCTTGAGTCACAGATTATCCCAAAAAAGGCAGTTTCAAGTACCTTGGGTCGGTTATTCTCGGGGGAGGGGCGATCGACGAGGATGTCACACACCGTATTGGTGTAGGATGGATGAAGTGGAGGTTAGCATCTGGAGTCTTGTGTGATAAGAGAGTGCCAACGATGCTCAAAGGTAAGTTCTACAAAGTGGTGGTTAGACCGGCCATGATGTATGGCGTTGAGTGTTGGCCTATTAAGAACTCACATATTCAAAAGATGAAAGTAGCAGAAATGAGGATGTGATGTGTGGGCACACTAGAAAATGATAAGATTATGAATTATGACATTCGAAAGAAGGTGCACGTGGCCCCTATTGATGACAAGATGCGGGAAGCGGGGCACAAATGGTTTGGGCATGTACAGAGGAGAAGCCCAGATGCTCTAGTAAGGAGGTGTGAGCAGCTGGTCGTGGAAGGCACGAGAAGAGGTAGATGGCGGCCTAAGAAGTACTGGGAGAGGTGATCAGGCAGGATATGGCAAGGCTTCAGATTTTCGAGGACATGACACTTGATAGGAAGTTATGGAAGTCGCGTATTATGGATATAGGCTAGGAGGTAGTTGAGTCTTGCGTTACTTTATACCTTTGTGAGCCTATTTCGGTTGGATTTTGTCTAAGATAGCTAGGGGCAATAGCGTATTTTACTATTTTCTATTTTCGATGCATGATCCATTTACAAACCATCATTTTTTCTATGATTTTTTTTTCTTCCCTATTTTCTATGTTCCTTTTTCCCTATGATTTCCGTGGCGAATCTAATACTCTCTTTTTTGTGTTTTTATTATCTTGAGCTGAGGGTCTTTCGGGAACAGTCTCTCTATCCCTTTCGGGGTAAAGATCTGCGTACACACTACCATCGTCGGACCTCACTTATGGGATTTTACTGGGTTGTTGTTGTATATGTTTGGTTTGGAGCCCGGGGGCTCAGGTGAGTTTTGGACAGGCCACGGAGTAAAATTTTAACTTAGGAATTGCTGGTATGTTGTAGACCTGTAGGCTTTGCAAATTCGAGTAATGTATCGCAAATGCAAGATGTGTCCTGGTCTGCCTTCTTCGCAAATGCGAAGTGGCCTAGGATTTCCCTCAATCGCAAATGCGATCATTTTATCGCAAATGCGAAGGCTGCAGGATTTTGGGTCAGGTTGCAAATGCGATATCAGGTCGCAAATGAGATGTTAGCAGAGTCTGGGTTCACTATTGCGAACCCTGGTCGCAATTGCGATATAAGAGACTTGTATAATCCATACTTACACGAATTTTTAACCATTTTTCACATCTTCTTAAAACATAAACACTCTAGGGCGATTTTTCAAAGGCAACTTCTTCTCCAAATCAATTCTAAGTCGTTTCTAACTAGTTTTCTTCAATCCTTAACATCTTTTCAAATTTTCAACTCAAAATCAATGATTTACATGGGGGACATTGGATGTTTTTTGTAGAACTTAGCTTTTTCAAATTTTAGAGATTTGAACCTTAATTTGAGGTCCGATTTCAAAGTAAATTTATACTTGAGTTCGTAGGTGAATGGGTAGTCGGATTTTGATTTGAACATCGAGTTTAACCATGTGGGTCCGAGGGCGATTTTTGACTTTTTGGAAAAAACTTTAGGAAACTTATTTTCATGTATTAGAATTGGTTCATTTAGCATTTATTGATGTAATTAACTTGTGACTGGATATGAGTGAATTGGTGGTGGAATCAAGAGGTAAAGCTATAGTTGAGGCTTGAACTGTGTACGAGGCATCAAGGTAAGTGTTTGGTCTAACCTTAACTTGATGGAATAGGAGATTGGTCTTATATGCTATGTGTTATGTGTTGAGTACGACGTATAAGATGGTGACGAGTATCTGTACGTTGGGGTCAAGCATGCCCGTGAGTCTTATATTTTAATTTATGTGACTCCGTTTGTATTATTCATGTTTAATGTGGTAATTGCTTCTGTTGAGCATGATTTGTGGGAAGAATATTAGTATTTGTATATTGAAGAGTATTGGCTCGAGTTGCAAAGTAATATGTGAAAGTATAATTAGCACTTGTACTTTACAGAGTGTTGGCTCGAATTGTGCACCAAGTTGTGATGTTTGTAAAAATGAGAATATGATTATGGTATTGCTCCCTTGCTGGGACATTGTGACTTTAAATGTTATTTCCTTGCGGGGACGTTGTGGTATTAAATGTTGTTCCCTTGCCGGGATTTTTATTATGATTCATTTATCCCTTGCCCTTATCGTTTGTATTTATTGTTTGGGTGAGGAAGAGTGTAAAGCACGAAGGGTGATGCCGTGCATTATTTTGGTGAGAGAGTGTTAAAGCACGAAGGGTGAAGCCGTGCCGCACGATGTACCATTCGATGCCAATTATATTGACATTATGGTGATGATGAGAATAAAAGCACGAAGGGTGATGCCGTGCATTTTATATTGATTTTATGTTGAGGACGAAAGTAAAAGCACGAAGGGTTATAGCGTGCATTTTTTTGATTTTCTGATTCTTGTTGATAAGTAAATTGTGGTATTCCATATATTTAACTATTGTACTCCTATTGCTATTTGGTACTTCCTCGCAGCATGTTTCCCCATCCCATCTTTGACCATACATAATATATTTCTGCTTTTACTTTTCGTTGTACATTAATTATCTGCATAGGTTTATTTCGTAGTTTGGTCCTAGCCTTGTCACTACTTTCAAGGAACACTCTGCATTCTTTTGTACAGATCCCAGTGCTATAGAGTTCGAACCGCAGTGAGGGCTCAGCTTCTTGCTTATCAGGCGACCCGAGGTAGTCCTGTAGGCGTCTGCAGGCCTTGACGTCTCCCTCTGTCTGCTTTCATGTTTCTTTTATGTAGTCTCAGAGATAGTACTTTGTTACTTCTTTCAGACCCTTATTTGTAGTACTTTTAGACACTCAATGAAGTTATGACACCAAATCTTGGGTGGTTTTGTTATGGGATGATATTATAAGTACTATTAAACTTGACATTCATTCTTCCGCTTGTTATATTATATTGTTTGTTAATTATTGGTTCTAAGTTGTTAACAAACTTAAAATGAAAACAAGTCAAATAATTCAGTTCGTTGGCTTGCCTATCTTTCACTAGTGGGGGCCATCACGACTCCCGAGAGTAGAAATTCGGTCGTGACACAAGAATAGCAAAATAGGCAAAAATAAGTTTAATTCATCCAAGAAATGAATGGATTTCTAAAATAATTAGATTTGGAGGTTTTCAAGATTTTATATGTATTGTTCAAGAAAGTCTAAACATAATCCCAATTAACTTCAGCTGCACTATTTATCCTGCTATTTAAAAACATGTAAGTGTCTTAAAATTCTTGAGCTATAGCTCGTTTGTTCATGAAAATATTTTCATTCTTTCCGATTTTTTTTTATTTTTTTTATCGAAATCAGTATTTGCTCATAAAATTTTTAATTTTCACTTGAATATGAATTTTGGAAATTTTTCAAAAATTTTAAAAACTCCAAAAGGTTATTTTTTAAAGTTTCACTCAGATCACTCACAAAAATTCAACAATGACCGAAAATTATATTCATGCCCCAACACGGCTCTAATTTTCAAGTACCATTTTTATTTAGAAAAATATTTCACTTTTTTCTGAATTTTAAGGCCCCGTTTGGCCATACATTTTGGCAACATTTTTTCAATTTTTTTTTAAATATTGTTTGTTCATAGATTAATGATCTATTTTTGAAAGAAAATTGAAAATATTTTTCAAGTTCCTAAAATCTAATTTAGGGTAGATTTTGGGTAAAACATGTTCTCCCACTCACAAAACTTCAAATTTTTTTCAAATAAAATGCATGTCCAAACATAATTTCAACTTGAATCGAAAGGCTCTAGTGGCGCATGTTTAGCTAACGTACGCTTCTACCATGGCTAGACGAAGGAAGAAGCTTCCATCACCGACGGAAGAAAGGAAAATGAAGGAAACATAGAAACACCATCTCAATCTAAACCTAGGCGATGGCTATTAGATATGGGAAGTGTACCCACAGTCTTTCACAATCTAGCTCAACGTGTGAAAATTGATGGAACGACAATTATGCCAGACACCGAAATTCAACAGAAACTGATACCACTGATGTTTGGAAGTTTTCTACCACAAAAATTTCAACCAATTATGGAGGAAATTGAGTGTGAAGGGGAAGAATCTGCATTGAAGGAAGATAGGGAGACAATTCATCAACGACTGCAATTTTCAACAGTAGAAAATATTGTACAAATTCCTTCAGCAATAGCACATTCAGAGAAAATTTGAAATAATGAAGAAGTACCTATAATGCAGAAGAATCGAAGCTCACAAATAGGTAAGACATTGAATTATGTTCCCCCTGCTATACGTGAAGGTACATTCATTGTGCAAATTAAAGCAGAAGATACAAGGGAACATGAAATTTACTGGAGTACAGCACTGATTGGGTATTTTTTGGGTGATAATCCTTTTGAGAAATCCATGGACAACTACATTACAAATGTTTGGAATTTTGTTGAAAAGCCAAATGCTTTATCATGATGAAGGATACTATATTTTTAGATTCCAAAACATTGAGGAAAGGGATTTGGTTTTACAAGCAGTACCATACACTTACCATAATAAACCTCTGATTCTACAACATTGGAGTATGGATTTCAAGTTTGACCCTGGTGTACGAGTGTTATTCCTTTGTGGATCAAATTTATGGGACTTCCATTGGGGTTTTGGTCCATAGAAGTATTGAGCAAACTAGCTAGTATTGTTGGGAAGCCTCTATACACATATAAAATTACTACTGAAATGGAGAAGGTATCATATGCAAGAGTGCTTGTTGAAGCTGATGTTTCACATCCTCTCCCGGATAGTTTTAAAATGCAAACTCCAAGAGGTATAATCAACCAGCAAATTGAATATGATTGGAAACCTAAATTTTATTTTGACTGCATCAGATTTGAACATAATTCAAATGAATGCTGGATGAAGGAAAAACTGGAAATGGAGAAGGAGTTCAAAAAGAAACCAAAAAGGAAAAGAAATAAGAATAACACTAATCTAAAATGGATACCAAAATAGCATAGGGGAAATGAAATTATCCAATTAGGAGGGCAAACAGAATTGGTAAATCAGTCTATAGTTGAGATAGAAGGGATGCAAACAGGATTGATAAAACAGTCTATGCTAGAAGGTTGTACTCAAATGGAAAAAGACAAATCTGGGGAATCAGGGCAGAAGGATCAAATACAAGAACAATTGGTAAGGGCAAGGCTATCCAACAGCTCAAATTGCATCAATTAGCTCTAGTAATGATTTGGAATATTGCAGATGACTGACACATACACAATAAAAAGGGACGCTAGCCCTTCCGGCTAAACCCAAAAATGAATCTCTGTACTTGAAATGTAAGGGGGCTAAATAAGCCCCATAAATCGAAGGAGTTTAGGCTCTTTCTGAGGAAGTATAAGGTAGATATTGGGTGTTTGGAAACAAGAGTTAAAGAAGTGAAAGATACTAGAATTATGAATCAAGTGGCAAGGGACTGTAGTGTAGAGACAGAAGGGATGCAAATAGGATTGATAAAATAGTCTATGCTAGAAGGATGTACTCAATGACAAATCTGAGGAATCGAGGCAGAAGGATCAAATACGAGAACAATTGGTAAGGGCAAGGCTATCCAACAAGCTCCAATTGCATCAATTAGCTTTAGTAACGATTTGGAATATTGCAGATGACTGACACAGACACAATACAAGGGGACGCTAGCCCTTCCAGCTTCAGCCAAAAATGAATCTCTTTACTTGAAATGTTAGGGGGCCAAATAAGCCCCATAAATAGAAGGAGTTTAGGCTCTTTCTAAGGAAGTATAAAGTAAATGTTATTGGGTGTTTGGAAACAAGAGTTAAAGAAAGGAGGGTTACTAGAATTATGAATCAAGTGGCAAGGAACTGGAGTGTAGAGACAAAAGGGATGCAAACAGGATTGATAAAATAGTCTATGCTAGAAGGCTATACTCAAATGGCAAATGACAAATCTGGGGAATCAGTGCAGAAGGATCAAATACTAGAATAATTGCTAAGGGCAAGGTTGTCGAGCAAGCTCCAATTGCATCAATTAGCTCTAGTAACGATTTGGAATATTGGATATGACTAACACAGACATAATACAAGGAAACTGTAGCCCTTCCAGCTTCACCCAAAAATGAATCTCTGTACTTGGAATGTAAGGGGGCTAAATAAGCCCCATAAATAGAAGGAGTTTAGGCTCTTTATGAGGAAGTATAAGGTAGATGTTATTGGGTATTTGGAAACAAGAGTTAAACAAAGGAAGGCTGTTAGAATTATGAATCAAGTGATAAGGGACTGGAGTGCTTGTTGCAGTTATAATGCACATCCAAATGGTAGGATTTGGTTACTATGGAAGAATAATATAAATAGCCAAATTTTTGTGATTGATGGTCTGTTTATACATTGTGAAATTCATAAGACTAGTTCCAATTTTAAGGCTATGGTAACTGTAGTCTATGCAAGAAATGACATTACCCAAAAGAACCAACTGTGGAGGTAGCTCATTCAGATAGGGACTAATATCCAGGTCTACTAGTTGCTAAGTGGGGATTTCAACAATGTTCTTCATACTGATGACAGGATAAGAACACCAGTTACACAAGCTGAGACCCAAGGCTTTCAGGATATTATAAATATATTACAGCTTTCTCAGGTGAAGAGCTTAGGGCGGCACTATACTTGGTCCAACAAACAAGAACCTGATAAAAGAGTGTATATCAGGATTGATTGGGCTTTTGGGAATTTTGAATGGCTACAATAATACAACCATATTGAAGTTTAGTTTTTGAATCTGGAGGTATCTGATCACTCTCCTATATTACTCCAATGTAATCAAAGCAATCTATAGAGGGAAATACACATTAAGCCTTTCAAACTATATGGATCAGATATGGAACACTCAAATTTCAAAGGGATAGTTGAAAGGGTATGGAAGTAGGATGTTAAGGCTAAGCCAATGCAAAAGATCTAGCTGAAGTTAAAAATATTGAATGTGGATATAAAAGACTCTTACATGGCTTCTTATAAGTACCACATGAACCAGGCAAGGCACAAGCTAGAAATCATCCAAAATAAACTTATGACTCATCCTTTGGACCAGAACTTTATTGATCAAGAGAGGTTGGCATTGGCAGGAACTGAGAAATTGAGTAATGTTGAAGAACAAGCTCTAAGAAAAAATCTAGAGCAAATTGGATTGCTTGTGGTGATTCAAATTCAAAATATTTCCATGCACAATGGAAATTGAGGACAAGCAAGAATTTCATTGTCTCAGTACATAATGACAATGGAGTAAAGTTGACTGATCATGTACAAGTGGAGAATGATTTAATTTCATTCTTTACTAAACTTATATGTGAAGGTGGAAATCTTCACATATGTCCAAAAGCAAAAGTTATACACCAAAGGCCATGCCTTACACTCCAGCAGAAAGAAAAATTGATTCATGAAGGTACAAGGGTGGAGATCCTAAATGAAATTAAAGCTATGCCTCATGAAAAGACCCCAGGGGTAGATGGTTTCCCTATTGAATATTTCACTAAGCATTGGCAGAAGGTGGGGAATGACATTTGTGAAGCCACAAAATAGTTTTTTGCAACTGGGAAAATGCATCGAGTAGTCAGTAGCACTGTTGTGACCTTAATCCCTAAAGTGCAGAATCTAAGGCACGTCAAAGACTATAGACCCATATCATATTGCATTACCTTGTACAAGATAATCACAAAGGTTATAACTGCTCGAATTAAGAAAATCATTGGAGGGCTAGTAGGGGAGTCACAATCAGCTTTTATTGAGGGTCATTGTATCACTGATAACATCTTCTTCACACATAAATTGTTCAAAGGCTACAATAGGGAAGGAATCTCGCCAAGATGTGTATTACAAGTGGACTTCAGGAAAATGTATGATACATTAGAGTGGTGCTTTCTGAAAAGAATATTGTTAGAGTTGGGCTTTCCTCATAAGTTCACAAACGGGATTATGGAGTGTATCTCATCAGCGTCATACTCTCTAAATATAAATGGTGTTCTAACAACACCTTTTAAAGAAAGAAGGAAGATAAGGCAAGGGGACCCAATGTCGCCCTATCTTTTGTTCTGGCTATGGAATATTAACAGACGGAGTTTGCACAACTGATGAAAAATAAAGAATTCACATTTTATCTCAGGTGTAAAAAGCTTGGAGTGGTGCATATCTGTTTTCCAGGCGGCTTGCTTATGTTCTGTAAGGCTAATACTCAGTCTATTAGGCTGCTAAAGCAGACTTTACTCAAGTTCTCTAAGGCTTCTGGTCTTCAAGCAAATGCAGAGAAGATTTCCGTCTATTTAGATGGTATTTCAAATGCACAAAAGCAAGATATTTTGCAAGAGTTAGGGTATCCTGAAGGTACTTTGCCATTTAAGTACTTGGGGTTCCTTAGGCATCTAAAAAGCTCTCAATTATTATGACGATCCAAAGGGTCATCACCTGTTTTATTACCCATTCTGTACTTCTGAGGCCTTAAAAATCCCATTTATTATTGCCTCGATTTGCGTGCATAGTCTCAATATGGAGCCGAAAAGCTTAAATATGAATTATGTAAGAAAAATTCTAAAATTTTATATTAAAATGAATAAATTTTACTTCGGTCAATATTTTGGGTAAACGAACCCTGACTTGTGATTTGACGATTCCGGAGGGTCCGCAGGAAATATGAGACTTGGGCGTATTCCCGGAATTGAATTTCAAGGTCCCAAGCCCGAGACATAAATTTTTGTGTGAAATTATTTTCTGAAAATAATTAAAGAAATTGGAAATGAAATTTGATTAGAAGACTATGGTATCGGGCCCGTATTTTGGTGCAGTGCCCGATACAAGTCTTATATGCGATTTAAGCACTTCCTTTAAAGTTTGGTTGAAAATGAACGTCGTTCGGCGTATTTCAGACTTAAAATGGAAATTTGATGTTTTATAAAAAATTGGAAGGAATCATGGATATTGAGGCTTAGTTCGATGTATATGATGTTATTTTGGCGATTTGATCACCCGGATAAGTCCGTAGAATATTTTTGAGGTTGTGTATATATTTAGTTTGGAGCCCCGAAGGCTCGGGTGAGTTTTGGATAGGTCACGAGTGTATTTTTGGAAGTTGAAACACAACTGTTGCATTTCTGACCTGCAGACTTCGCATTTCGCAAATGCGAACAACTTCTCGCAATTGCGAAACTAGCCTAGTTCTTCCCATTATCACAAATGCGAGACATTCCTTCGCAAATACGAAGGTGTCCTTTTTTTACTGTGTTCGCAAATGCGACCACTGGCTCGCAAGTGCGAAGTCCTCCCTTTTGTACTTGGTTCACAAATGCGAACTTTCTTTCGCAATTCCCATAACTAGTCGAGGTTCGCAATTGCGAACCCCAATTCGCATTTCCCATAACTGAAGCCTGCATACTTTATACTTAGTCGAATTTTGAACCATTTTTACCATTGTTTCAAAATCCCAAACTCCTTACGATGTTTTTTCATAATCAAGCATTCTTCCAAATTATTTATAAGTCGATTTTTACTCAATTCTCAATCATTAACATCATTTAACATGTTTTTAACTTAAAATCAATGATTTTCATGGGTGGAATTGGGGGTTTTGGGTATAACGTGGGTTTTTCTAAAATTAGGGATTTGGACGTCAATTTGAGGTCCGATTTCAAAACAAAATATATATTTGGGTTCGTGAGGGAATGGGTAACCAGGTTTTGGTTCAAACCTCAGGTTTTGACCATGTGGGCCCGAGGGCGATTTTGGAATTTTTGGGAAAAACTTTGGGAAATTTACTTTTATGCATTCAAATTGATTCATTTAGTGTTTATTAAAGTAATTAAGTGACTTATGACTAGATTCGAACGGATTGGAGGTTGAATCATGGGGTAAAACTATAGTTGAGGCTTGAGTTGAGTTCAAAGCATCGAGGTAAGTGTTCGGTTTAACCTTAGCTTGATGGATTTGGAGTTAAGTCATAATTGCTACTTGTTTTGTGTTGAGTACGACGTATGGGCATGGTGTCGAGTATCAATGCATTGGTGTCGAGCATGATCGTGAGTCTAAATTTCATAATTGTGTATCCTTGATTGATCCTACAAAAGTTATGACCTAATATTAGTATTAGTTGTGCCAAGTAGAAATTGAACATGACTGGTGATAGTTGTCTCTCCCGGGATGCTTGACTTGTTGTTATTGATTCCCTTGCCGGGAAGATTATTAATTTGATTGTTCCCTTGTCGGGAAGTTATTAATTGATTGTTACCTTGCCGAGATTGTATCGTGCATTGTGTTGAAGGTAAAGGGAGTGGGTGGTACGCCTACCACAAATGATATTGAAATGGGAGCGGGTGGTATGCCTACCACAAATGATATTGAAATGAGAACGAGTGGTACGCCTACCACAAGTGAAATTGAAATGGGAGCGGGTGGTACGCCTACCCCGAGTGATGTTAAAATGGGAGCGGGTGGGAAGCCTACCACGGGATATTGAGAAATGGGATTGGGTTGCATGCCTGCAACAAGATGAGCTGAATATAAAAGTTGCCTTATCTCTTCATTTTGTGCTAGAAGCTAAACTATAGGTGTAAGCTCTATTATTCCTGATATAATATTTCTATATGTTTCCCCTGAAGCATGCTCCCTCCCCCAACTTAAATTGTTATATTCTTACTTTTTCTCCATTGTACTTGTATATATATCTGCATAGGTTTATCTGAAGTCGGGTCCTAGCCTCATCACTACCTCACCGGGGTTAGGCTAGACACTTAACATCACATGGGGTCGGTTGTGTTGATACTAGACTCTGTGCTCTTTTGCATAAATCAAGGTTTTGGTCAGCAGCTGGAGTAGCACGGGAGCCAACCTTCAGTCCAGCGAGATACCAAGGTAGCCCCGCAGGTGTTCGCAGGCCCGACGTCTCCTCTATCCTTTACTTTCTTCTGTTATCTCATTGTACTCGAGACAAACAGTTATAATTTCTTTCAGATATTGTATTTAGTACTCTTAGACTCTTAGTAGTTCGTGAGTATGTGACACCAAGAGGGTACCGAGTCTGAGGGATCAGTATAAAGACATCTGTATTTATCCTAGAGGCTACCGATTTAGGAAAAGTTTCACATTTGTTCTTTCTCGTCGTTCGATTTGGTATTTTAATGCTAATTGAATTTCTACCCTACTCTTGCGCAAATGGTGAGAACACGCGCTTCCTCATCTTCCAATCAGCAGTCCAAGCCTAAAGCAGCACCCGCTAGGGGCAGAGGACGAGGTTGTGCTAGTTGCCAAGGTAGGGGCAGAGCTCAGCCCCGAGTAGCAGCACTAGTAGCGGAGCCTCAAGTTGACTTTGGAGAGGAGTTTTCGGCCCCAGTAGTTCCGGTAGGCCCAGCTCAGATCCCAGAGGGGCTTATTGCTACCCCAGTTCTTCAGGACTCTCTGGTCCGATTGGTGGGTCTTATGGAGAGTTTTACCCAAGCAGGTTTGCTTCATGTTGCCACAGCCGTCTCTCAAGTTGGAGTAGGGGCCCAGACTCCTGCTACTCGTACTCCGGAGCAGGTAGCTCCCTAGGTTCAGGCTCTAGCAGTGCAGCCAATTGAAGCAGCTCAGCATGGTATGGTAGCCCAAGTCGGTGATGGGGTAGCCATGTCTGCCGATTCTTTATGGATATTGGATAAGTTCACCAAGCTCTTCACTACTACGTTCAGCGGCGCTTCTTCTAAGGACCCCCAAGATTTCTTATATATCTGCCACGAGGTTCTTTGGAACATGGGCATTGTTGAGACCAATGGACTTGATTTTGCTGCATTTCTCCTATCTAGATCCGCCAAGACTTGGTGGAGGGATTTTTGTTTAGCTAGACCAATAGGGTCACCAGCCTTGACCTGGGAGCAGTTCACACAACTATTTCTCGAGAAGTTTCTCCCTACTACGCAGTGAGAGGCCTATCGGAGGTAGTTCGAGCGTCTCCATCAGGGATCCGTGGTCACCAGTACATGACCAAGTTCATTGATTTGGCTCACCATGCCCTTGTTATACTTACCACTAAGAGGGAGGGAGTGACACGATTTATTGATGGACTCATTCAGCCTATTCTTCTCCATATGGATAAAGAGACTGGGAGCGAGATATCCTTTCAGGAGGCAGCCAATGTGGCCCGGAGGATTGAGATGGTCTTGTTACAGGGGGTGGTCATAGAGCAGACAAGAGACCCTGCCAGTCAGGCCGATTCAGTGTAGCCTCGTCTGGTGATGGAGATTCTTATAGTAGAAGCCATCCACCGAGGTCCTTTCAGTCAGCCCTACAAGTCTCACATGGTACTTTAGGTGGTCGTGGTTCTCGGTCGCATTATTCTGACAAGCATCTCTTCAGTTCCCCATCAGCGCCTATCACTGCACAACTGCTTCAGAGTTTCCAGGTTACCTTAGATACAAATGGAGTTTTGAGATTGCAGGGGCAAGTTTGTGTGCCCAATGTAGATGGGCCTCAAGAGTTGATTTTAGAGAATACCCATAGTTCCCGGTACTCTATTCATACGGGCGCCGCGAAGATGTATCAGGATTTGCGACAGTATTACTGCTAGCGTAGAATGAAGAAGGATATCATGGCATATGTGGCTCGTTGTTTGAATTATCAACAGGTTAAGTACGAGAATCAGAGGACTGGTGGTTTATTTCAGAGGATTGAGCTTCCCGAGTGGAAGTGGGACTATGAATTTTGTTACTATACTTCCGCTGACTCGAAAGAAGTTCGATGCGATATGGGTAATTGTAGATAGGCTGACCAAGTCAGCGCATTTCATTCACGTGGAAGTCTCCTATTCTTTTGAGAGGTTTGCTAAGATCTATACTCGAGAGATTGTTCGCCTTCTTGGTGTGCCTGTCTCTATCATTTCGGATCGGGGTACGCATTTTACCTCGCACTTCTGGAGAGTGGTGTAGTGAGAGTTCGGCACATGGGTTTATTTGAGAACAACATTTCATCCCCAGACGAACGCTCAGTCCGAGCGGACTATTCAGATTCTAGAGGATATGCTTCGAGCTTGTGTTATTGACTTTAGAGGCTCGTGGGATCAGTTCTTTCCTTTAGTGAAGTTTGCCTACAACAACAGCTACCAGTCAAGCATCCAAATGGCTCCTTTTGAGGCTGTATATGGTAGGCAGAGTCGGTCTCCGGTTGGATGGTTTGAGCCGGGAGAGGCTCAGTTGTTGGGTATAGATTTGGTTCGGGAGGCCTTAGACAAGGTCAAGATAATTTAGGATAGGCTTTATTCAGCTTAGTCTAGGAAAAAGAGTTATGCAGGCCACATGGTTTGAGATGTGGCATTTATGGTTGGTGAGCGGGAATTACTCCGAGTGTCGCCTATGAAGGGCGTGATGAGATTTAAGAAGAAGGGCAAGCTTAGCCCTAGGTTCATTGGTCCGTTTGAGATTCTTGATCGAGTGGGAGATTGGATTATAGACTTGAATTTCCGCCTATCTTATCAGCCGTGCATCTAGTTTTTCATGTATCCATCCTTCGGAGGTATCATCGGGGGTCCATCCCACGTGTTAAATTTCAGCAGTGTCTAGTTGGACAAGGACGTGTCTTACAAGGAGGAGCCGGTAGCTATTTTGGACCAGCAGGTTCATCAGTTGAGATCTAAGAGTTTTTCTTCTGTTCGTGTTTAGAGGAGAGGTCAGTCTCCTGAGGCATTGACTTGGGAGTCCAAGTATGATATGCAGAGTCGTTATCCACATCTTTTTCCCTACTCAGTACTTCTTTATTTTGTCTGTTCGAAGACGAACAATTGTTTTAGAGGTGAAGAATGTGACGACCCAAAGGTTCATCACCTGTTTTCTTACCTATTTTATACTTCTAAGGCCTTGAAAACCTCATTTAGTATTGCCTCGATTTGCGGGCACAGTCCGGATGCATAGTCGGAAAGCTTAAATATGAAGTCTGTGAGAAAAATGCTAAAATTTGATATTAAAATAAATAAATTTGATGTCGGTCAACATTTTGGGTAAACGGGCCCGAACCCATGATTTGGTGATCCCAGAGGGTCCATAGGAAAATATGGGACTTGGGCACGGAATCAAATTTCGAGGTCCCAACCCGAGAAATGAATTTTTATGTGAAATTATTTTCTGAAAATAATTAAGGAAATTGGAAATAAAATTTGATTAGAAGACTATGGTATCGGGCCCGTATTTTGGTTTCGGTGCCCGATATAAGTCTTTTATGTGATTTAAGCACTTTTTGTAAAATTTGGTTGAAAACAAACGTCGTTTGACGTGTTTCGGATTTAAAATGGGGGAATTTGATGTTTTATGAAAATTTGGAAGGAATCATGATATTGAGGCTTAATTGGATGTATATGATGTTATTTTGGCGATTTGATCGCACGGATAAGTCAGTAGGATGTTTTTGAGGTTGTGTGTATGTTTAGTTTGGAGCCCCAAGGGCTCGAGTGAGTTTTGGATAGGCCACAAGTGCATTTTTGGAAGTTGAAACACAATTGTTGCATTTCTGACCTGCAGGCTTCGCATTTGTGAAGCCTGGTTCGCAAATGCGAATGGCTTCTAGCAATTGCGAATATAGCCCAGGTCAGCCCATTCTCACAAATGCGAGACATTCCTTCGCAAATGCAAAGGTGTCTTTTTTTTACTGTGATCGCAAATGCGACCACTGGCTCACAAATGTGAAGTCCTCCCTTTTGTACTTAGTTAGCTAATGCGAACTATCTTTTGCAATTCCCATAACTGGTCGGGGTTCACAACTGCGGACCCATAACTAAGGCCTGCATATTTTTATACTAAGTCGAATTTTGAACCATTTTTACCGTTCTTTCAAAACCCAAACTCCTTAAGCAATTTTTCAAGAGCAAGATGTCTTCCAAATCATTTGTAAGTCGATTTTTACTCAATTCTTCAATCATTAACATCATTTAACATGTTTCAACTTAAAATCAAGGATTTCCATGGGTGGCATTGGGAGTTTTGGGTAGAACCTAAGTTTTTCTAAAATTGGGGATCTGGACCTCAATTTGAGGTCCGATTTCAAGATAAATCATATATTTGGGTTCGTGGGGGAATGGGTAATTGGATTTTGGTTCAAACCTTGAGTTTTGACCATGTGGGACCGGGGGCAATTTTGGAAGTTTTGGAAAAAACTTTGGGAAATTTATTTTTATGTATTCAGATTGATTCATTTAGTGTTTATTAAAGTAATTAAGTGACTTATGACTAGATTCGAACGGATTAGATGTAGAATCACGGGGTAAATCTATAGTTGAGGCTTGAGTTGAGTTCAAAGCATCGAGGTAAGTGTTCGGTTTAACCTTAGATTAAGGGATTAGGAGTTGAGTCGTAATTGCTATTTATTTTGTGTTGAGTATGACATATGGTCATGGTGACGAGTATCCATGCATTGCTGTCGAGCATGACCGTGAGTCTTAATTTGATAATTTTTTATCCTTGATTGATCCTATGAAAGTTGTGACTGAATATTGGTATTAGTTGTGCCATGTAGAAGTTGAACAGGACTAGTGATAGTTGTCTCTCCATTGTCGGGATGTTTGACTTGTTGTTATTGATTCCTTTGCCGAAAAGATTATTAATTTGATTGTTCCCTTGTTGGGAAGTTATTAATTTATTGTGCCCTTACAGGGATTATATTGTGCATTGTGTTGAAGGTAAATGGAGCGAGTGGTACACCTACCATAAATGATATTGAAATGGGAGTGGGCGGTACGCCTACCACAAATAATATTAAAATGGGTGTGGATGGTACGCCTACCACTAGTGAAATTAAAATGGGAGCGGGTGGTACTCCAACCACGAGTGATGGGAGTGGGTAGTACGCCTACCACGAGATATTAAGAAATGGGATCGGGTTGCATGCCTGCAACAAGATGAGCTGAATATGAAAGTTGCCTTATCTCTTCATTTTGTACTAGAAGCTAAACTGCAGATGTATGCTCTATTATTCCTGATAATATATTTCTATTTGTTGCCCCTGAAGCATGCTCCCTCCCCCATATTAAATTGTTATTTTCTTATTGTTTCTCCATTGTACTTGTACATATATCTATACAGGTATATCTGGAGTCTGGTCCAAGCCTCGTAACTACCTCGCCGGGGTTAGGCTAGACACTTACCAGCACATGGGGTCGGTTGTGCTGATACTACACTCTGTTTCCTTTTGCACAGATCCAAGTTTTGGCCAACAGCCGCAGTAGCATGGGAGCCAACCTTCAGTCCAATGAGATACCGAGGTAGCCCTATAGAAGTCCGCAAGCCCGGCGTCTCCTCTATCCTTTACTTTAGTTTGTTATCTCATTGTACCCGAGACAAACAATTATATTTTTCAGACATCGTATTTAGTACTCTTAGTAGTTCGTGAGTATGTGAAACCAGTCTTTGGTAGAGGCTTATGTGAATTTTTCCGCATTTCTATTCAGTTTTCTTTAATTTAAGACTTCCACTTACTTAACTAATTATGTTGTTTTTATATTGTTACCAATAATTTTTAAAGAGGATCGTGTTGTTAATGAAAAAGTAATTAAACTTGGCTTGCCTAGCTCCCATTAGTAGGCACCATCACAATTCCGAAGATGAGAAATCAGGGTCGTGACAATTATTCGATGTTGGCCTTTAGTAGAGAAGATCACACAGAAAATTAACTGCCGAACAACAAGGCTACTTTCATATGCAGGACGTGTACAACTGATCAAATTATTTCTATTTAGGATTCAATCATACTGGGCACAGATCTTTCTTCTACCAAAAAAAGTGATGAAGATGGTGGAAGTTATATGCCGGTCTTATTTGTGGACAGGTACATCAATTGTTTCTAAAAACACATTGGTCTCATGGGAGAAAGTTTTCCTACCACATGTTGTAGGAGGTCTAAATGTGATGAATAGGGTATATTGGAACAACGCTGCAGTAGCAAAGCACTTGTGGGCAGTGGAAAAAAAGAAGGATTGCTTATGGATTAGGTGGATTCATACCTTCTATATTAAACATAACATGTCGAAGCACATGCCAATACCCAAGATGCAGCTTGGGTGGTTCGAAAAATACTGGAAATAAGGAAGTTTATTGGAGAAGTTCAGGGTCTGTACGGTGCTCTTATGAGCAAATTGGGCCAATTACAGAAGGGTAACTCTTTCAGTATCAAAAAACTTTATAAACTACAAGTCCCTCAGCTCCCAAAAGTTCCTTGGAAAGGTATTGTTTTGCAAACTAATTTACATCACAGATTCAAGTTTATTCTTTAGTTAGCATTGCAACAGAGACTAGCTACAATTGATAGGTTCTTGAAGTTTGGAGTTCAGATTTCCCAACAATGTATCTTCCGTAAGAGAGCGGATGAAGTCTTTGATCATATCTTCTTTGAATGGTCGAGACTGCAAAAATGGCTTAGGCATAATGGAACTATCCGAGATTGGTAGAGTGAAGTGGCATGGATAAGTTATTATGCTACAAAGAAGAATGGACATTGGGCAATTATTACTTGCGTCTTTGGTATGATGATCTATACCATATGGAGATAAAGGAACAAACTCAGATTCCAGGGTGGGATAACTACTTTAACAACATTTGCAAGGAAATAGCAATCGATATACACACGAGGGGCCGATTAATACATTATTGGCAAGGAGCACTCGAAAAGTTTAATTATTATCCCTAGGCGAATGTCTCTCTTACTACGTATATGAGTCTGATTTTTTTTATTTTGGGTACTTAGTCAAAGTACTTGTTTTATTTAGACTACAATATTGATGTAAATATAGGAGTGGAGATGGTCAGCATCTATTTGCTTTATAAATTCAATATATATATATATAAATAAAGTTCTTATGTCCAAACGCCCACTAAATTTATGAAATGATATTTCGAAAATTGTATATTTAAAATAAAGTAATCTTTGATGTGAAACTAGAATCCGCTCAGTCTTTGGTAAATGTTTACGAGTTCATGCTATTTTTGTGCGAATGAAATTAATATAAGTAGTATACACCATATTCAGATCTTTTTTTGTATTTCCTATATTAATATACTTTTCATCTTTTTTGTATTTTTTAATTTTTTATATTGCTGTCATTTCGTTATTTTAGGTTATTTTATGTTATTTTATTATGAGTTTATTGATAATACTAACATATCGTCTCTTGTTACTTTCTGAGCCAAGGTCTTCTGAAAACATCCTCTGTCCGACTGTCCCCCTCAGAGTAGAGGTAAGGTCTGCGCACATATTATCCTTCCCAAGCCCCACTTATGAGATTATATTGAAATGTTGTTATTTTGTTGTTGTATATACTATATTTAGAACTTCAAAATCATAAAATCTATGCTTCTACTCGTGAAAAATGACGAGCAACGAGAGTGAAATCACTATCTTCATATCAAATACCGATCTATTTTGTAGACATAAAATTTTATATATTTAAAAACTACAAAAGTATTATCAAATAGAATTCTCTTCTAATATTTGAAAAGAATTGGGTAATGGGTATGAGCCGCCTCCCCTTTTATTAGGTCTTATACCACGTGAATTTGGATTAATTAAGATTCAAAAGGGTATTACCGGATGAATATATATATATATATATATATATATATATATATATATATATATATATATATATATATATATATATATATATATATATATATATATATATATATATATATATATATATTCTTTTTTTGTCTTACCGGAAAGGCGATAATGATAACATGGGCAACGTATCTCTACAACTGTCATCCAAAATTTGGATTTATTATAAGCTTTTAAACGTAAACATTTTCCACCCGAAATGTTTTTTTAATCATAAATCATAAATTAAAAAGACTGGAAAAAGAGCCCTCGTAATGCCTTTTTCATCTCACTTGCCAAAAGAGCTCTTCACCCCGTAAAATTAGTTGATGTGGACAAATTTACTTATAAAAGTGGATCTAACATTTTAATTAATTATTTTTTTAAGTTATGAATTTATGTCTATTATATTTATTATAATTTCAATAACGTTTTACACATAAATGTTTGATCTGCATCGAAAATTATGGGTTCAGTTGAATCCAATGGTACATGCACCTCTGTTTATTTGGACATCATGATTATAAAAAAAAGGTAAACTAACAGACACAAAATATTTACACCAAATTAATTAAAATGTGACATTGTGCTTTTAAGTTTTAAAGACATTTTTGTTATATAATAATGATTATATAATATTCTCACGTTGATTTAACACTTAACCCTACAAAATTAATGTGGTTTGGTGTATATAGCAAATTTAAATAAGTTTTTTCTCTATGTTGCATTTATGGTTTCCAACACACACAATTAATTAAAATTATGATACAATATTAAGTTAAATATAACTCTCCACAATAAATAACAAAACTAAAACTTACTACTACCATTATTAATTTAGAAGGTTTCTCAAGGAGGTGCTTTTTCCCCTTTTTTTTTCTTCTTCAAAAATACTATAAAGTATAAACATTTGGAGTTTGACGAGATTAATTTTTGATTTCTTGAGAATCTTAGAAACAGATTCATTAATTGCTTCTTAATTTTTCTCTCCGACCGTTGGACAGAAACTTCAATAGAATTCAATCAACGGAACACTGACATCAGACAAATGTCATTATTTCCTCCCTTTAAACTTACGTAAATTGTTGACTTTGTTTACATTTTTAATCAGTATTACTAAATTTTAAATCGTGGTTATATATCTTATGTTTTGTCTTTTAATTTCTATTCGGTGTCCGGTATATTTATTAACATCCCAATTAATCCGAATTGCGTTGTATAAGGCTCATTAAAGAAGGAATTGCTCTTTATCAACAAAAAAAATTATTCCTAAAGCTCGACCCCAAGGCCTATGGTTAAGAGAACAAATTTACCTTCCGAAGAAAAGAAAAAGGAAAAAAATGGTTGACGTGGAAAACAAATAAAATATGATATATTGTGATTTACTCCGATAAATCCTGGTTGGATAATCAAAAATACAAATTCATGTATAATCAGTATTCTTGCCACCGTCTTTAAAAAGCATTTGTTTTCTTGGGTATAAATTAAATTTTTAACTTGACATCTTGATTAATCCGGACTCATGTTGCATAAGGACCATTAAATGTGAAGTGCTCCTAATATTAAGAGTCCAGGAATCCTATCAATTTCATTATAAACTTTGGTTAAGGAAAATGACAGTGTAATCCTTTAGAGTTGCCTAGTTGGTTTGGATGACGGTCATCCATATAGATTGCGATTACAATTTTCTATGTAATTTGCAAGCTATTATACCGGAAAAGTTAACCCAACGCACACAAAGTACTCACCCGAAAGGCAAAGACTGTGGCATAAGTTATAGCGGTTGCGGGATTCCCTTTTCTTTTAAAAAAAATGACAGTGAAGAAAGAAACAAATCTACTTTTGCAAGAAAAGGAAAAGGAAAAAAAATGGTTGACGTGGAAAAAACAAATAAAATACGATGAATTGTGATTTACTCCAATAAATCCAGGTTGGATAATCAAAACTACAAACTCAGGTATAATCAGAATTCTTGCCACCGTCTTCAAAAATCATTATTTTTTATCCTGAGTGTAAATTGTAATTTTAACTCGAACAAATTGTATTAAAAAATTATTTATAAAAAGGTAGATTAATTGACCAACCAAAGCCAGAGAATTGACAGCTTCTTAAAGAACAACTTGAGATTAGATTCGCACTTTAGAATATATCTTAGCTGTTCTCAGATGAAATTATGGAAGGTTCGTGTATCCATTATACCATGATTAAAAAACAATAATTAAATAATTGAAAAGTCTAAAATATTCAGTTTATGGATTGTAAAAACAAAAGCTAAAATCAAGTTAGAATATGATTGATTTTGCATAGTTGTTGCTACTTTATTTTGTGTCACTGAAGTTTTAGGACGGATTTAGGAAGGTTTTTAATCAGCCCGAAACCAAAAAATTTAATAATTGTTTAAAAAAATTGAACATGCGACTTAATCTAATATTCCCCCCTTTATAATAATATTAAAAAAAAATTATACCAATTTTACTTTATCGTGTCTTTGCCATTGTACGCAATGTTTTAAAAGGCGATGGCGTGAGGTGAGACGTTTTACCTTTGACGAGGCGAGATGTAAGTCATGAGACACGGGGCGTAAGTCCCATGGATCTTTAAATTTTACTGATTTCAAGAATTTTAAGATTGTATAAAATAAAAAATAATTCTTAAAATTAGCCTTTAAATCACAAAATTATAACAAATAATCTATTTAAAATATTTATAAATTATAATTTAACTATGACTAATAAAAAGTATGGTATGACATATATCATAATATGTAAATTAGCTACAACGTTGTTGCAACTCAAACATCAAAAGTAATGTATTCAATACGAAATCTTATATGTATCTATTAAGGAGTAATGAATCTTGAAGGAATTTCAATACTATAATTTGATGTTTTTCTTAAAATACTCATTTTATTTAATATATTTTCTATAGATAATTTATATAAAAACATAATTCACAATTTTAATATGATGCTCTTGCATAATTTATTTTTAAGTTTCAACATGTTAATAAAGTGATACATAATTTACCATACAGTACCATGATAACTAATTCTTTGTAAATAGTTACTAGCTAATACTAAGTAATTAAATTAAGAAGTATTATATCTCGTAAACGTGAAAAATATAATATTTAGAAAAAAGATTATAAATAAATTATGGACTATTATATAATAAAGACATAACAAAAGTTAATAAATAAATATTTTTAAATGAAAGATTTATCTAAAATCAACTATCATAGCACTCTTAATGGATAATGTGCAATAATTTTTATTTTAATTATGACATAAAATACTCTAAACTTAATGATTTATGATTGAGGAAAAAATAATTTTGAATAGTCAATAATTTATTAAGAAAATTTAAGAATTTACAAGGTAAGTTACATACAATTGCATAAAGTTCTATTAGGCGAGTCCAGTACGCTGAGCGTTGGGCGTGTCCAGGCGTAAGTCTCGATGGGCGAGGCGTAAGGCTCACGAAACTAAGCCTTGCACATAAGCCCATATGCATTTTAGAAATGCTCCGTCCCGAAACAAATCCGAACGAATCCCAATACTACTTTTTAAAACAGAGATTGTACGTGATATTAGCCAGTTGCTGCAATTTGAGAAAATAGGGAGTGCACTAACATGCAAAATTCTGACTTAAAATTTTGAATTCACCTACGTTTAATTACTGGTTTTAATACCAATAAATTCCTTCTTTTCTATCTCCCCCTTTAACATTAAAAGCAGCAAAAACTTAGGGTATTATTATTTATAGTCTGTATCAGAAATTATTTATATCCGGTAGTTAAAAAAATATATAAAATATATACTATAATTTTTGTATATAAAATACAGAATATTTATATACAAAAAATATGTTAACTTTATATATTTATTGACTATTATTTTTACAACGGCTATACAATGTCCTTTTCCTTTAAAAACTATTCCAAATGTCGGCCTAGCTAAGACCACTTCGAAATTTCTTCAATAGTTTACATATTAATTGATAGTTGGCATTTCAAACGTAACCCTCGTTACGAAACAAAGAAGAAATATCATGGCAAGTTAGATCCTAATCATAAGGTTAAATTATGGTTGGAATTTCCCTCTCTACATCTTACTTTGAGTTGTACCTTGTAATGTAAAAGTTACTCAAATATACTAAGGGGAGAAATCTGGCAATAAAAGTTGCCATTTTCAAACTGCAGCAGGGGTTAATGACACTAGATAGAGAACCAACAAGGGTGGTGGGAGGTAGTAAATACTCCTTCATAATTACTCAGAGGTTCTGGGTTCGAACTTTTGGTATAGAGTCGTTTTTGTTTTTGAGAAAAAATTTATATGACACATCAAATATTTATCTGTATTTATCATTCGTAGCTATAATTTCGACAAATATAATTTACCTTTCATAGGTATATTTGAATTTTATAGCAAATCTATGAAATAGAAATTAATTATTTTGAACTGAAACAAGAGAGAAATGGACCACAAGTAGTAAGGTAACGGCAAAAATTAGACAAAAAAAATCTCTCTCTAGAAACCACCCTCCCCACTGACGGTTTTCTTCAAGCGGTGCTTACGCTTGGCGGGAACGGAGGTTGTCAATGGCAAAGGGCAAAAGAAACGTGCCAGGACGGCTAAGGAAGACACCTTTTCTAATTACCGGAAGCTCACTAACAACAACTACATCACCAGCAGCTAAGATCATTTCTCAGAAATCAACAACAATGGCGGATTCAGGTGTGAACTGTGAGATTGACAAATGTATCATTGATTTTATTACTAAAATGGCACAATCAACTGAATTGAATAGTAAAATGCCCATAGAAGATAGGGGAAAGAACAAAAGTCTTTGCATGCATAGCTTCAACATCGAGTGTATCACCTATGGCTCAGGTGCAACCAAATACACATGCAAATGAAGATCCACAGAAATCGAAAGCTAACAAAGATGTAAATGCTCCGGAGTGGGTCAATCTATTTGCAAACAATCGAATAGCATCTAATGGCCTTGCGTTATCTTGCATAACCCCAACAATTGTGGATGGTAATGTGGTTATCCAACTTGATCCAGTGGAGACTGCGAAGGAAACTGAAAAATGGAAACATTCATTGATTGTTTCAGTATTAGGTGAAATACCAGGTTATGGTAAGATGAAACGCTATATTGCTCACAATTGGTCCAAAGCCCCATATTCTGAATTGTTTTGGCATGAAAAAGGCTATTTCAAAGCCAAATTCAAAGAAGAAGATGATCTCAACGAAGTTCTGTATGGAGGGCCTTACACAATCAATAATCGACCTATCATCCTGAAGAAATGGTCTCCTGAGGTTGAATTCGATACACCTGTTCTCAAATAGATCCCCCTATGAGTCTCCTTTCCCAATTTGCGTATGGCTTACTGGGGAAAAGACTCTCTAAGCAAGTTGGGAAGTGCCATTGGAGTGCCACTATTTGCTGACGAGTGTACAGCTAATCAGTTAAGAATTTCATTTGCAAGGATGTTGGTTGAAAACAATATTACTAAGCCACTACCAACTGGAGTCACAATACAAGATCCATCTGCGAAAATGTACAAACAAGGGGTTCGATTTGAATGGCAACCGGAATTTTTCTCTGACTGTCAACAACTAGGACATAGGTGCAAAAATAATGAGGAATTGCAAGGGAGACCTCAAAGGCCTCAAGAAGCTATCAGCAAAACTCATCATCCAGCAAATGAGTGGAGAACCAAAGACAGTTTAAAGCAAAGCACAAGTAAGCCGTCTAAGTCAACTGATTCTAATAATAATAATGCTTAAATAGTATCTCCCATAAATCAAGTTGCTCCAGCGGTAGATCATAATGTAGTGCCTGAAAAAGATGTGTATATTGCATAAGGCATGATACAGGGTAAAAGTCATGAGAATTGTAAAATGAGAGAAAAAATGGTGGCTTGACTCCTAGAACAACTTTATGTGGTACTGATTGCCCAATTATCACACATCATACATTTGAAGTGTTATCATGAGGTCAAGAGGATAGATAACTACCAGATAGAGGTGGTACATCAGGGATGGCTAAATGAATGCTCCCGTGTGGAATGTGAGGGGGGCAAACCAAAGGTATAAACAGAAGGAACTGGCTAGATATCTCAAATAACATCATATCTCTTTAGTTGCTCTAGTATAGACAAGAGTTAAACAACAAAAAGCTTCTATTATTTCCCCTAAGATTGCAGCAAATTGGGTCCTAATTCATAACTATGATTATGCAGTAAATGGGAGAATTTGGATATTAGTAGACAGTAATATATGGCAAGTAGATGTAATTCAAATAGATGCTCAAGTCATCTATTGCATCATCAATAGCTCTACTACCAGATGTGATATAACTGTGGTATATGAGTTTAATATCTTAGAAAAGAAAAATGAGATGTGGCAGAAACTTAGAAGCATTGCACTAAATATTACTATTCCATGGCTGATGTGGGTGGATTTTAATGCTATCATTTCCACCCAGGACGGAGTATTAAGGATTGCTCCTACTCAAGCTGACACACAAGATTTTGCCAATTTTTGCTTTGACATAATGCTGGCTGAAATACCTTGGAGAGGAGAATACTTCATATGGGAAAATGGGCAAATGAGATGAGACAGAGTACTTAGCAGGTTAGATAGAGCCTTGGGGAATGATGAATGGATGATGAACTTTGATCACCCCATAGTTGAGGTAGGAGATCCATTTATATCAGACCACTCACCTTTCACCTTAAAATTTCTGAGGAAAAATAATAACATAAGAATACTATTCAGGTTCCTAAATGTTTTGGCAGAACACAAAGACTTTTAGAGTATTATAAGAGAAAGATGGCAATGAGAGAACAAGGAATGTAAACTAGCTATTATTTGGTACAGGCTGAAGGCATTGAAACCTGCATTCAAGGATCTAAACAATAGAAACTTCAGAAATACCACAGAACGGATAGACCAAGCACGGAAATATCTAGTTGAATACTAGCAAGAAGTGAATAGAAATTACTCTAATAAGCTAAGAATGAAGGAGAAAGAAGCCATGTTTCTATTAGAAAAATGGTCTAGTATTGAAGAGAAGATTTTACAGCAGAAATCTAGAGCTTATTGGATCATGGTTGGAGATAAAAACAACAAGTATTTCTTTGCAATAATGAAAGACAGAACAAGCAGGAAAAATACACACACACTAACAGCTCTGAATGGTGAAGTACTAACAGATCCTATAAGAATTTAAAAAGGAGATAGTAAAGATCTTATGGGTACTGTAGCAATTACTCTTCCAACTGTCAATATGCAAATTCTGAAAATGGGGCCTCAATTAACTCATCAACAGATAGTGGAATTGACTAAAGAAATATCCAAACAGGAAATAAATGAATGTATGCATGCTATAGGTAATGACAAAGCTCCTGGGATAGATGGTTATAATGCAGTATTCTTCAAAAAAGCATGGGGAGTGATCAAAGATGATGTATATGAAGCAGTAGTGGAGTTCTTTGCAACTGGAGGATGCATATGGCCATGAACTGTACAACAGTGACTTTACTACCTAAAATCACCAACCATACTACCATAAAGGATTATAGACTCATCTCTTGCTACTCAGTGTTGTATATAATTGTCTCAAATCTTAGCATTAAGACTGCAGAAAGTAATGGATTACTTTATTGATGGATCTCAAAATGGATTCATTCCTGGGGGGAAGGGTGCTGATAATATCATCTTAGCTCACGAATTGATTAAAGCCTACTCCAGGAAACATACATCACCTAGATGTATGATTAAGATTGATTTACAAAAGGCTTATGACAGTATGGAATGGAGATATGTGATACAAGTCATGGAAGGCCTGGGGTTTCCTCACAAATTCACTCAATGGATATCAGCCTGTATGTATAGTGTGAGTTACTCTATCCTGATAAATGGTGAACTTACTGAGCCTTTCCGAGCTGTTAAAGGCCTTAGGCAGGGGAAACCATTATCTCCATTTCTATTTGCTCTATCAATGGAATATTTAAGCAAGCTTCTTGCAGACCTAACGAAGGAACAACATTTTCACTTTCACCCAAAGTGCAAGAAACTGGGCATAACTTGATAGCTTCATGGACAAGGATAAAGTTGTAGAAGCTCCAAGAAGGCCATTCACGTGGTCTCAAGCTAAGGAGAAGCAAGACATGATTATTGGGCTTCAATGGGAGATCAATAAGGCACTAATGATGGAACAAGATCAACAAAATTATGTAGAGAATTTAGCTAAGTGCTACACTCATTTCGTGGTCCAAGTCCAAGTCCAAGAGGAGGTTGATTGGGGTTCAAGCACCAGCCATAAAGGCACCTGAATTAGGCACCTAAATTTTCCTAGTTTGTTAGGACATATTTATTGCTTTCTTAGTTAGTTAAGGTTAATAATTTCCTTCTCCTAAGATTGGTAGAATTACTTTCCAAGATTGACTTGGTTTTGGTTTCCTAGAGTTTTACCTTTTCCTATTTTAGTTGGACTTGTTGTCCAAAGTAGTGTAGGACTTTATTTCCTAATATTTTAGGATAATTTCGTGATCACCCTCTATATAAAGGGGTATCTTCTTTGTTTTTAGGTAGATCATTCAGATTATTATCAATAAAACTTGTGTGATTTTCCTGCACTCTTGTGTGGCTACTCTTGGATTTATTCTTCAACCTTCAAGATTCAACTTAAGGTGGTAAGAATTAAACCTTCTGGAAATCTTAGATCACTTCTAGGTATTCAAGAAATGTGATAAATTTAGGCTTATTGTTGTTCTTGTTATTCTAAAGTGTCGGATTTCACAGCCTATTTCTTGTTTTTAATTTCTACCAAAGGCGATTAGTTCTTTGTTAGCTAATTGTTGTACGGTTTAAATCAATCTGGACGCTAGTGATTTAATCGCATCAGTAAATATTTGCTGAAAGAGAGTTACATAAATAATGTTATTTGTCCATGTAAAGAAAATGTCATCAAAATTTGTTACAGTTGCTATTTATGTTGATGACATAAATCTTGTTGGAACTCTAGAAGAGCTCCAAAGGCAATTGAATATCTTAAGAAAAATTTTTAGATAAAGATCTTGGGAAAATAAAATTTATCTTGGTCTGCAAATTAAATATTTAGCAAACGAGATCTTTATCCATCAATTTGCCTATACAGAAAGGGTTTTTGAATGCTTTTACATGGACAAGCGCACCCATTAAGTACATCAATGAGTGTTCGATCACTTGAAGTGAATAAGGACCTGTTCCGACCTCCAGAAGAGGATGAGGAACTCCTTGGTCCTGAAATACTCGATCTCAGTGCAATTGCTATGCACTTATGTATCTTTCTAATGCTAACAAAAGTGGTGCGGATTGTATTGGTTATGCAGATACAAGGTTAGAATGCAGATACTCAAATATTTGAAACAAGATTTTCATCAGAGGGAGTAAATACGCTATGCACTCTTTTTTTCCTTACTGAAGTTTTGTCCCACATGATTTTCCTTATAAGGTTTTTAATGAGGCACCTAGCAAAGCGTATTACTAAATATGTGCACTCTTTTTCCTTCACTAGAATTTTTTCCCACGGGGTTTTTCCTAGTAAGGTTTTAATGAGGCACACTATCTTTTAATGAACATCCAATGATGAGTGTTATAAATATATTATATTATGGATGTTCATACTCCATTGTAAATAAGCTTCCTGAAGAAGCTTATCCATATGGGACTCCGCCGTAAATATGTTTATCTATTTAGTACTCTATTGGAAATAAGCTTCCTGAAGAAGCTTATCTTTTCGGTACCCGGTTGCGGATAAATATTACCCCCGATAGAAGATTATCTATACTGGGTATAATAAGTTTATCCTTTCAGTATCCGGTTATGGATAAATATTACTCTCGGTAGAAGATTATCCATACCGGATATAATAAGCTTATCATTTCAGTATTCGGTTATGAATAAATATTGCTCTCGGTAGAAGATTATTCATACCGGGTATAATGAGCTTATCCTTTTAGTACTCCGTTATGGATAAACATTACTCTTAGTATAAGATTATCCATATCTGATATAGTTGCAGCTTACACAACAGCTTATAGTAGCTTACACAGCAGATTGTAGTAGCAGCTTACACAGCAGCTTACAGTAGCAGGTTACACAACTTCCTTCCTTCTATAAATAAAAAGATTTTCAATTCATTATGTATATCAAGTTTGAATTCGAATAATATATCAGTCTTTCTCTATACTTGTCTTTACTTTACTGTCTTTATTTTATAACAAACAAAACAATCTCTTGTCAATTTGTTATAAAACAAAACAATGTAGCCGCAATGCCATATCAGATATAGTAGCAGCTTACACAACAGCTTATAGTAGCTTACACAGCAGATTGTAGTGGCATCTTACACAGCAGCTTGCAGTAGCAGCTTACACAACAACTTCCTTCCTTCTATAAATAGAAATATTTTCAGTTCATTATGTATATCAAGTTTGAATTCGAATAATATATCAGTCTCTCTATACTTGTCTTTACTTTACAGTCTTTATTTTATATCAAAGAAAACAATCTCTTGTCAATTTGTTATATAACAAAACAACGCAGCGGCAATGCCAAAAGAAAATTCTAAAAAATGTTAGAGAAAAAGGGGGGTAAGTGTATTTAAGTCAAAAGTTAAGGGGTGCTTTAGTCAAATACTATAAAGACTTAAAGGATGGAACGACACGACGCATCAACAGCATGTTAGTTGCATACTTGCATTTCCTATTCATCTTCTCATATTGATTGGAATTGATTTTTCTGTTCTCTAAATTCCAAATTCTTTTGTTTTCTTCAATTTAATTTCATTGGTTAGGCCGACAGTAGTTCCATTGGCTTTTATTCTATGTAGGTCCTCCAATTTAAATTTTCTCTAATGTTTGTTGAACATGATATTAGTATGTTTTGTTCTATAAATTAACTACACTTTAATTACAACTTAATTTGCATCACTTATTACTTATTAGAAACATTAATATTCTGCAATATTCAAAGATTCATCACGATTAAATTGTTTTTAAACTGTATTTTTGTCAGGCCTTTGCAACAGATCCATATTTTATTCATTATTCAATATCTATAAAAACACACTGTAATAGCTAGAAGATATATAAAATTATATACATTTTTTATTTTATATATATACACATTTTGTATACAAAAATAATAATATACTTTTTCAGCTATCATATATATATAATTTATGCCGCGGATTAAAAGTGATAATATCACGACTATCTATATGGTTTATCCTTATTCCGTTGCTTAAATTTGAGACAGTCTTTACTTTAGCAATTTCATATTTATAATTTAGACTTTAATTTGAGTCAAATTATGCGCGTATATTTTGGGAAACTCGTATAAACGAGTATGTATGTGGATCAGCTGGTCATAATCTATCTATATAGAATAACAAAGGCAAAACAATTTGGAAGTGACAAATGGCAATTCATATTGGTAACACCTGTTAAAAATTTGGACAAGTCTCCAATATAGTTGGAACTTCAAACTAGCACATGTTCACATAAACTACTCCCACATTTAAAGGTAAGTTAATACCCATTAATAATACCACGTTCATTCTAACTGATAAATGTGTCACGTTCCACTTTTTGGGTGACATAACGTTGCCTTCACTTTCCCACGTTCACATTAGTTTCTTTTTCAGAAACTGAAGTTCAAAACATTTTAAAAGCTATGGAAAGAAAATCACAGCCTTTCTTCACGGTGAGTTCTCAATAACAGAACAATCGCAAAAGCTTTGTCCCACGTAAGAGTCAGTTTCCCATGTTTTTTGTTACTCCTACTACCCATAAACGTCTCCATTATCCCACAATGTTTTATATGCACATCTATATATATCGGATTTATGTCTTCCTCAACCAGCTGTTGTTGCTGCGTATTTTATTCCAATACATTGGTGGCTTATTATAGGAGTTGTGGGACCAAATTACAAACCATTTCTGAAGATTGTTTTCCAGAATACATATAACATTTTGCAAAGTTGGCATCTTGATGGTTATTCTTTCTTTGTCATTGGGTAATTACTCCTCTCATCTGTGCTTGCATTACTCAATATTATTTTTTACAATGTCATTATGATAAATTGTTTTACCACGAAGTACAAATATGAGGTCTTACTTAATTTTTGTATTGCCTTTGACGCCTAACTGAATTTGCAACTTTTGCTTTTCGTACGATCAAACATTAATATAGTAATACAGTAAACGTCTTTCCTACGGAATACTTATGGTTCATTATTGTTGGATGAAATAATGTAAGTCAAATTTTTCTGTTGCAGTTGCGTCACAACTTTGCAAATGCTTGGTCAAATTGAGCTTTTGCATATATCAGGAAACGAAGTCTGAATGAGCCACCTCAATGTTGTCGTCAAGCAGTAGCGTTAAATCCTCTTCTGGTATTGACTTTACCTATGTTTTTGGCTTCTTTGTTACAGCTCACATGATTTGAATCTGTTTATGTTTGTTTCTTAACTTACTTGTGTTAATTCTAGGTTGATGCACATAGCAATATTGGGAATTAGATGAAAAGACGGGTTATTGGAATAGGTAAAATACTTACAGTTTCTTCACTATATTCAAAATATATTTTTTATCTTTCTATTTTAGGTATCTCGATAATGAATAATTATCTAACTGACACTGTATTGTAGATGAGTAGTTCTATTAGCAGTTCTGTTGTATTTGTGCTGTAGTGTTTTTTCAATATTCTTTATATATATGCTAATTATTTATAAAAACCTATTTTTTTCCAATAGGAAATGGTTAAAGTAAGTTGGAAATACGTGAATGAATTTGAGTCCCTTTATAAAGTCATATCATAAAAGGGATGCAACTGTGCAAAATAGTTATCTTTTTTTGCAAAATGAGGTTCCTGTCTATATAGAAGATTGGGTGCAATTTGTAAAGAACCATATTTTTGTGTAACTTCTCCACTTTTTTCCTATGCATCATATAAGGGACATTTTCTCACTTCAATGAATTTGATTTACTTCATCCAAAAAAACTTTGCTTCTGCTAATTTAAATTCGCATTTTGCTATAACCTTGCTGACCAAATCATCCATGTTAGCGTTCTTATATAAATTTTATCTTCTCAATATTTGTAATCTTAATAAGATATTATATCAATCACATCATGTTGAAGAAATATATTTATGCTTTAGTTGTTTAACTTATTTAATATTTTTCTCTTTCTTGCATTCCTACGCCTATGCTCTTATTTCTAAGGTAGTCATAATAGTTTGCACAAATACAACTGTAACAAATGCAAACGGTATACTTCTGAACACTCAGGGAAGTCGATCCATCAAAGATAACATCATAACAGTATTTAGTATGACTACTTTTACTTATATGGAGCCTCTTAAGTATGTACATCTGATGGTTGCAAAGTTCAAGGAGTCATTTCTAAGGCTGGTAATTGTAGTTTACGCAATATAGGGGATCGAAAATACTTTTTTGTGAATACACCACCAATAGATATGCCAAAAGTTAGCAACCTTGCCAATCAGTTGTACAGAGGTACTGTCGAAAAATATCCCATTACAATCACAGACTTGACGATCCCACCCACTACATTTGATGTCAACGTAACTCCTGATAAAAGAAAAATATTTCTGTCCAATGAAGGCTCCATATTGCATTCTTTGAGAGAAGCTTTACATATGATAATTACGCATTGGCAAACCATCTTTATGCATATGACTGAGATAGGTACAGAAATGCATTATCGAATTTTATTATTCTTTCACACATCTTTCAATCTTCAGGTGCATGTCATGTGCGTTTCTGTTTAGTCCGCTTTCGTTGCTGTTATGGTGCTTCATTTTTGTGCTCTTGCTTATTGGTTCTGATTGACGAATGCAATTGTTTTGTGCAGGCACTTTGTATAGAACCTACATTTGCCGCAAATTGTCCAATATTGCTAACCCCTTCATCGATACAGGTGATCTTAACACGCCATTAGAAAAGTACAAGGTATGGAATACCTTAAATCATTGACTGAATATTTTCTCATTCAGGCTTTATGTTTGTTTTAGGATGACATTGCATTTGAAAAGCATATGGCTCTATTTGTAGTTGTTGCTACTGATATACTGCTTATCAACATATAAATTCTGGTATTATGTCAAATAGATATTATGTGGACTTATGATAAATTATAACCATAAATAATTTATGTATTGGAGCCTCAAAATTTTAAAAATTCAGGTGGTGTCATGAAATCGCTCTATAACACGCTGCAAATAAACCTCTTCTCAAGACTGTTTTCTAAGTAAAGTACAGACAATCTTATTTTTTCCAAATATTTCTTATGGATGTTTAATTATTTACTTTATGTTTAACTGGTTATGATGCGGTTACTAAGTCCGTGTAAGACGACATTGATATTTGTTATTCCTGATAAAACAAGGGTAAGGTGGCTTCTTCTCTCATAAATCTTTTAACATATAACGAAATTCTAGCATTTGTAAAACTGGAGGCCGTTTGACAACTAAGTTGGTCGTTTTTCACTTTTATTTGTAGAGTACTGGAAGAAATTGGAACATGTTCTAAGGGAAGATATTCAGAAGGTACCATATTGATGATTTTCTTATTATGTGTTCTTCTGAACTCTACGTTATCTATTTTATCATTCTGTTCTACAATTTCTACATATGGAATTCTGCCTCAAATATGCAACCTCACAAGGAAACACCGTTTACTTAGTTCTTTAATTTGAGTCGCTGTGAAGTTTGATCTGCTATTACTTTGTTGCTGTCTATTTGTCTCCTTAAACATTTAGTGAAACTAACTGGATATCCAAGTCGAGGTCGACGTATATAAGTTCCTTAAGAGAAAAGATCAAGATATTTCTCAGATTGGATGAAATATTAAGAACAGTTTTGTTAATCAAACACTGTGTTGTGGTTGACAATGTTGGATCGATAATGTGATAATTTATTTTACTCCGTTGTTGTTGTTGTTCGTCGTCTAAATGATGTATCACCCCCTTTAGTTATTAAAGCTTAATGGCATTATTCTGCTATCATTTCCTCTTCCTTGAGAAAGTTTTGGTTGTTCAACAGTAAAAATTGCCATGAAAGACTGCTCTAATTTTTTTGATATTAATCAAAATGACAATACCATTTTTGTTTCAGGTGTAGCATACAGTACAAAGAACTCTTTGTTACGTCTTTTCCATTTTACGTAGCGCGCAACCTGAGAAAATCTGATTTACTCACGGGTATCATTTGGCAAGCTTTGGAATATCAACATACACTACTTTTGACATTATCATTGAGAAGATCAGAACCGATTTGCAGAATTATGTTTCAAATAATGCAGACTGTTTTTGTGTTAATTTGTTCATTCTTTACTCAAAGTCCATGGAAACTGTCCTTTTATTTTATTAAATACAGTGTTGATACTTTGCAAGAACATGTCAATAAACAGAATGATAATGATTATCGGGTGAACAAAATTAATATACAATATTAAAACTACACATAAACCCTTAACTGCAATTGTCAGCAAACATAACGCTATAAACAGAGTCGAAATTCAGTTTCAGAATTTTTATTTTTTTAATTATTAAAATATGTTGACGGACTAAAATGAACACACAGAGTATATTGGAAAGCTTGGTCGAATAATCAAGTTATTTGCAAAATATCCTGCCAAACAAGTAATCCGCCACATATGCAATGAAATGAAGCTCATTCTTCATGTTGTATGTTTCCTGTATAGCAGGATCTTTCCACAATTCTTAAATATCATGTATACGACATCATATTTCTGCACTTGTCCTTCAAGTCACCGTGAAAAAAAATTTGTGGACTTCATAAGTAGGAGTATTGAAAGACATATTAGTAACACTATAAGAAATGTGGGAAGCAGCAGAATAAAAAAACATTAAAAAAAATGTGATAAACGCAGAAGAATAGCTATTTCTGGTTGCTTTTCCACTTTTCTACATCCATGTTTTCAGCAATTTGTGTATCACGTCCATCATATCCTCCATGATCTCCCACTCCCACACAACACTCCTCACATACTAACCATATTTTTTACGTCCCCTTCCCATTCCTTCCCACTTTCCCACTATAATAATCTCATTATCTATGTTCTATCTATATAAACAGCAAAAAAATAGAGGGGTCACGCAAATAAAAACTTACACACTTTCGTAAAACAGAGAATTTTTCCGACTCAATTTAACATGGAAGAAGAGAAGAAGCAAAGCAGAAAAAATCCAGTTGATATACAAAAGGAGAAACAGACTAAATTTTCTCCCCATAACAACGGTTTGAACTTTAATCCATTGTTGCACATTTGCGATTTGCATAGTTATTGCTTATAACGGGTCCCTTTGTTCACTTCTTACAAATAATCCATATTTCTTACTTCATTTTTTTTCTCTGATATTCATATGCCTAATTAACAAATTTCATTGTTTATTAAAATTGGATTGCCATACAGAAGGAAAAGTTAGCAATTAGCATAAGAGTAATAGTAGTTGTAAAAGCAACATCGACGTCGATATCATAAAATAAGTACTATGTTATGACATTGACATGTTATAGCTATTCTTATTATTTCTTTGGTCTTATTTTAGATATGGATCAACAAGGACACGTTCAAATTACTACAACTCCGACTACTCAAATTCAATGAAGGGGACAACGTAAAAGGGTACGCCATCGCAGCGTTTATTCCTATAATACTTCAGACTCAAAGCGTGAAGTTATCAGAGAAATACCAAGGGCAATACAAAAAATATTAAGACAACAAAGGGCCAAAAGAAGAGAAAAAGAAAAGAAATTTAGAGAGCTTAGGCCTGCAATAGATGTACATATTGCAAATTATCAGATCACTCGAGATGCATTAATTGATGCTATAGACAAAATTATACTATGTGATTGGGAAGCGTTATTAATTTTAGTACATTCACTTGGACAACCTTTAGGTACTATTTTAACTGACATTTATCACGAGGTTTGGCCAAGTGAACCTTTTTGGATTTATATTATTAAATTTGAAGTTGAGTGGGAGAACAGCCTGTACAACTACCTGTAAATTTTTTAATTAATGAAAGTTTGTTATTTCTTTTCAGCATTACCTATCATTTTACTATTTTTTTGCAAATAGTTCATCGCACACAATGGATATTTAATAATATTGCTATTATCATGTAGACCTTCGTTACACAATACATGAAAATATTATGAATTCTTAATATGTTGAATCCACTCAATCAAATTGACATTACTAATTCCTTATCTTATGATCCTGTTGAATACTTGAAAGAAGTATAAATTATTTGTTCGTTGTTGAGCTTTTTCATTAATATTATACCTTTTTAAATAACAAAAATAATTGTATTGGTCTTATGCCCGTGCATCGCACGGGTACGTACACTAGTATAATATAAAGCAGTCGACTTAAAACTACTTTTAATTTATTTGTTGTTTTCAAAAATTTGCTTAATTACCATTCCAAACTATAATTTTTCCTTTATCATGGCTATATCTGTAAACCCATACCCAAAAAAACTATACCGGGGGCGTCTTATTTGGTCGCCATCGTTTAATCTATACCCATTTTTTTTAAAGTTTTAATTTATACCCACTTTTTAAACAACTAGAGCCTCATTTGTCTTCTTCCTTCTCCTCTTCTTCTTCTTTCTACTGATGTTGTTGGTGCTGCAATGAAACTTCAGGTCATGGGATGATTGTCATAAGTATGTTTATTATTTTATTTAAAAATAAATTATAAATAATTACGTAAGTTAGTAGATAATAATTTGTGAATATTTTCACGTACGGGGAGTTTAAGTTCACATTTAGTGATTCTTTTCATGATAATTCTATTCTTTTCACGTTTATTTGTTTTCAAATTTTTTTGATTTAGATACTATTAGCAATTTGATTATTTTATAACAGTCTAATTATAACAAAACTAATGAATCTAGGACAAAAAACCTCAGTTTATTGAGTACTGAAGTTTTTACAAATGAACTAAATAACTTCAACATCTTCTGTTGAAGTTTTTGAAAAAGCTTATCTAGGACAAACAAAAATTCAGCTTATTTAGTGCTGAAATTTTTATGAATGAACTAAATAACTTCAGCATCTTCTACTGAAATTTTTGAAAAAGCTTAATTACAAAACTAATGAATCCAAGACAGTTTTTTTTAGTTTATTTAGTGCAATTACAAACAAAAAACTTCAATAAATAGATAATAAAACTTCAGCTACTATGCTTAAGTTCAGCACTTACAAACAATAACTTGAGCACACTTGGTACTTCAGGCCTCGTCTACTAGAATGCTGAAATTTTACGTGATTGCCTTTGCTAGCCCCGTATGCTGAAGTTACGCGAAAAAAATTGGTACGCTTACAATTTTTTTACAAAATGGGCACAAGTTAACACATGACTTAAAAAGCGGGTATAGACGCAAATCCTCCATTATTAGCCCAAAAAGTTGGTTTGTTAGGAAATCAGCCCACATATAAATCTAGGAAAAATAACATTGTATTACATAAAAAGTTATATAAATGTCATACATTTTTTTGATTATCGAATATAAATAATTTCGGGCGCAAACTAACCGTCCAAATGTTGACAAATTATAATTTCTTGATCTAAATTTGACACTCATGAAGTAGCATGTCATCTCTCAGAATTGTGGTCTAATTCAGAAAGGAAAACTTTTAGAAAACAACTAAAAAATCTGTCTTGCAACATTATTATATATTAACCTTTTATAAAGACATGAACAATTAATTTTTTTTACAATTCATTATTTATTCAACCAAGCTCAATTCTCAAGCAGATTTTACCCATTTAGAAACCTCAGTGTTGAACAACATGGTGACAATCCAGTTGCATTTTCAAATTCAAGAGGAAGCAACATACAACAATTAAGTACTAGGCAAGTGCACAAGTAGTCATTTGTTCTCAAGGATGCTATTTAGAGATTAGAGTACTTATTTTATCCTAAACTTTTAAACTAAAAATCGTAACTTCAGGACAATTCAGGACATTTTGTCCAAAAAAATAGAATAGAAAAAATGAAATTCAAAACGCACTGGCTAATTCATAAATAACAGCCCTTTAAAGTGGTTATCTGGCATCATTTCTACGTCTAGTGTTCACAATAAAAAAGGTAGCCCAGTGCCCAAAGCATCCCTCGTGTATGCAGGTTCGAGAAAACGTCTAGTGTTCACAATAAAAAAGGTAGCCCAGTGCACAAAGCATCCCTCGTTTATGCAGGTTCGAGAAAAACAAGCATTGCATCCCGTTCGAAAGGCATGGTTTTCAGTATGTCTCCAGATAGGGCCCACTAATCCGGCTAAGCTAGTGAGCGATTCAAAGGCGCATAGGGCCCACTAATCGGCTAAGCTAGTGAGCGATTCAAAGGCGCATACGCAAGAAGGGGACCCCACTACTTCATTCCGGGGGAAGGGGGAGACTAGCCTCGTTACTTCCCACTGGGCGAGAGATACACCTAACCCACCTACCCACTCATCAATTACGGTGTTCAGCTGAACACCGACTTGCACTGATAGACCCCTATTGTACTGGAATCATGCACCCATCTTTGGAAAAGCAACCCAGGAGGGTGTGATATAGCTACCTACCCTGATGCATCAGTAGCTTATTTCATGGCTTGTACCCGTGGCCTATAGGCCACAAAGAAACAGCTTTACCGGTGTTCAACAAGGTGCTACTGTATTTCTAATACCAAAGAGCAATGGAACCATACAAAAATATGAAGATTTTTACGATGCACAATGCTATCATCAATTTTAGCGCACACAGGTTAGATATATTGATGTAGTAGTTGGAAGTTTAGAATCAACAACTAAGGAATGAATAACAAACAGCAATTTAACATACTGTTCCAAGCCCCTATTAATCTGCAGAACCAAGAAGCAGCAATTAACAGACAACCATAAACAAAGCAGAAGCTTAAAATAGCATGATCCCAAAAATCAGTAGATTAAAATGACGCTTAACCATTTTTCCACGTCAATCTCTAAAAACACGAGCGCCAAAGAGTAAGAAATTAAGAAAACAGCTGCTGCTCAGGAGAAACCCAACACAGCACTTACTCGTCTAACAACTAAAGCCCAAAAAATCGATCTATTTATGAGATGAATAAAGAAGTCCTTAGCTTCAACTTCTCCACATGCATATTGAACTGATAGACTCTAACAGCAACAACTCATAGCATTACAAGTATAAACACTCGTCTTGGATTCACAATTGAAACACTGATCAGCTACACCTAGTGAGCCTTCACAAAACAGCAGTACCAGGAAATTTGTCATTGCTGAGTTTGGAAAGAGCATTCACCCGAAAAGGCATAAAGGGAGATAGAAGCCAAGGAGGCAGCTAAATTATCTTACTGATTGACAATATTAGTGAAAGGACTAACATCTAGATTCTTAACAGTTAAATGCATGGGAGATATTGAAGTTAGACCTAGATTATAATTTAATCATCCAGTACAAACTATTCCTAAACAAGAGATACTCAGTACAGCAAAGACTGGAAAAACTAACTCAACTGTAGAAAAAGCAGTGTAAAGCTATAAGGATACCTAAACCTCTCTTCAGTATGTAACTACTTATAGCACATCACATATTCATATTTGTCTGTACAAACATGAAATGATTGCTTGTTTATTTCACATCCTCTACAGTTCTTTACACAGACGCAACTAGGCCTACCACTGAATCTAATGGCCAATTATATTGTTCATTCATAAACAATTCAAGACTAAATGTTTGCAGCTATCTATACTCAGCGTGATAAATTAAGAGGCTCACACATAAACTAGCATAGCGAATTCATATCTTACTTACTCGGACATGCTAAAAACTCTCGAAAGCTGATTCACTCAATAAGACACTGTAAAAGGTGTAAGAACACCAAAAAGTCCTTTGTGTACTAATAGCTTACCAAATTATTGCAACGCAAACATGCATCATTACTTTCTCCTTCCCTACATTGCTTCTCATACTTATTCTGTTAAGCCAATTAGTTTGACAAATCACTAATTCACGAATTCATCCTTAAAACTACAAGTTAGCAATCCAATTTCAGTTAAAGAAAATCCAAGAGTACGCAGCACACGATAGAACACTACATGCCCTTCTTCAATACATGCAGCCACTAAATTTCCAACAATGCAAACAACAATTAGGATCAGCACAAAGAAGACATATGCAGCAACCAACACAAAAAGTCTATACTAATTTTTTAGCAGTTAGCACCCAATTTATCCGCACTGAGATACTAAAGATTACAAACCCCCCAAACCAGCATAAAAGCAAAAAAATTTAGCACTTCACAAGTTAAGAATTATCCTACAAGTTGCAAAACAAACCACTAAATAAACTCTAATTCAACACTCGGCCAATCATACAGATCCTACAGAATCAAGAACAATATGATCAAACAGCACTTAACAACAACCACTATTACTACGCCATAATCATTGGAGTCAACTATATGAATCCTCAATGCTCCAATTAGACCATTCCAATGCTCAATAATAACAACCAAATCCAAAAATTTAACAAAAGGCACTACCTTCAAACACTGAAATATCAAAAATCAACATAGTAGAATAACATGTAATATGCTTTTCACATCTTATAACATCTCTAACAAATTACCAACATAAATGTTCAACGATAACTTAAAATTAAAGCAAAAAAAAAAAAAATGGTACCCAATTCACAAAATACTCCAATATTGAGCAGCAGCAACAACAAATGAATCTTTTATCGGATCCGAAAACTAAAAGACCCAAAAAACCCGATCCATCCAATCAGATCACAATCAATCCGAAGCCTTCAACTTCTCCACACGCTTATTCAGCTGCTCAACTTTCACAACGAGACCAGTAACAGCATACAACAGCCAGTAAAAGGTTATAGCACACGCGATAAGAAGCGCGTTACGCTGAGACTTCATGATTGATTTCTGATGACGTAGGTGTTCAGATGGGGAACAAGATTCGGGCGATTCACAAGTGGGTCGGGTCTCGTATTTCCAGTAGATATCCATTAAGAGGAAGAGGCAAAAAGGTACAATAGAGAGGAACGGCTTGAGGAGATTTCGGGTCACAGAGATTAGGCCTTTTCGAAGCGGGTCAAGACCTGGGATTGTAAGGAGAAGGAGCATGATTGCTTCTGCTCCGGCAGCGTAGCCGAGAACAACCCATTCCAACGCCATTGATGTGAAGAGCTTTGGATTTTGAGGTAAAAGAGGAAAGTGAAGAGTTGAAGCAATGGAAAGTGGAAATAAAAGAAATTTTATTATGGACTATATATATTATGGGCCTTAACTACAAAAGCCCACTCTGTGAATTGGACTGGTCTAGGCCATGTACCTGTATTTTGGGTAGAATTGACACCATGTAGTCACTTTGGAAGGCTGTTATTTAGAAATTAGCCAGTATATTTCAAATTTCAGTTTTTAAGGATAAAAATATCTAAAATTGTCCTGAATTTATGATTTTTAATTTTATGTTTAAAGATAAAATAAATATTAGTTACTCTCTAAATAGTATCTGAGAATGGCTATATGTGCACTTGCCCTGTATTGTGCAGATCATAGATTGGAGATTTAACTTAAATAACCACTCACTCAATTGCTTAAACTAAAAATAATCGATGGATATAAGAGTATATGAGGGGAGAAATTTAAAAATGGCTAAATTTACAAGTGATCATTCAAAAATAGTTACAATTTCAAAAGTAATCGAAATTTAGACATTTTTCATGTAAAGATAAATCTGAACGAAATTACTATTTAAAATCCGAAAAATACTCCTGCATAATATACTGGAGTTCCAGCATAAGTATACTAGAACTCCAGCATATTATAATGGAGTTCGAGCATAAGTATACTCGAACTCCAGCATATTATAATGGAGTTTCAGCATAAGTATATTGGATCTCCATCATAATATACTAGAGTTCTAGTATAATATACCGGTCTAGTATAATATATTAAAAATACATACACATATGCTCTAATCTCCAGTATATTATACTGGAACTTTTCGCGTGTTGTGTTGGAAGTTCATACACAGGTGCATCGATCTTCAGTATATTATGCTGGACCGGCCCATACTGCAACAAAATAGTGGTTATTTTTCGATGACTTTATAAACGCTGGCTATTTTTAAATGACTAATCCGAAAAGTGACTAACCCGAGCTATTTTAACATATATGTGGAAAGTTCAAACATCCAAAATAATGACAGACTTCATTTGTTTGTTTATTTCTCATGCGTTAAACTAATGTGGTAGGTTTAATTTCATTGCTCCAAACAGCTCGATTTTTTTGTTGTTTTTCACCTATCATCACTTTCTGAATACATAACAAATTAAAGTTTCCGCAGCTTTTTCTCTCTCGCACACGCACACACTTGAAGGGGGGTGATTGCCTATTTAAATATATTTTAAAACAGTAAAAGATTTTACATTATCAATTTACTTAGAAGATAATTACACAAATGAGGATTAGAAAATCTCTGTTTGACTCAAAAGATATATATAAATCTCTTTGAACAAATGAATCGAAAAAGAAAGGATAAATCTTAAATGAGTATAATAAGTACTAGATTAAACAAAATAGAGATGTGATTGATAATAGAGTTTCTCTTGCTCTCATATAATATTTTCTTACAAAGTTTTGTCCCCCTTTTACAAAGCCCTTCATCTCCCTTATATACTAAGAGACTCTCCTAAGTTGTCAGAAACAAACTACCAAGAATATAACAACAACAACAACAACAACAACAACAACCCAGTATATTCCCACAAGGTGGGGTATGGGGAGGGTAATATGTAGACAGGCCTTACCTCTACCCGAGAGGGCAGAGAGGCTGTTCCAATCGACCCTCGGCGCATGGAAAAAAGGCAAACAAAAATAAAAAAACAAAAACCGCATTAGTTACTCCAGCATACACCTCGTAAAAATTATCTAAACATAAGATGCATATGTACCATAAAGAAACGGGCATGCAATGATATCAAAACAGTAACTACCAAAAATGGCTACCAAAAGAGAATACAAACTAATCATCAGTTGTATCGAAATTTTTTATTTTTTGCCTCATACAACTGACTTTAGTGTAAGCCCTGATACTAGACCTCCAGACTTTCCTATCGAGGGTCATGTCCTCGGAAATCCGCATCCTCGCCGTGTCCTGTCTAATTACCTCTCCCCGGTATCTCTTAGGCCTCCCTCTGCCTCACCTCACACCGACCATCTCTAGCCGCTCACAACTCCTCACTGGGGCGTCGGGGCTTCTCCTCCGCACATCCCCAAACCACCGAAGTCTCGCCTCTCGCATCTTCTCATCCACTGGGGCCACCCCCACCTCCTCCCTAATAACTTCGTTCCTAATCTTATCTAACCTGGTGAGCCCACACATCTACCTAAGCATCCTCATCTCCGCCACCATCATCCTCTGAACGTGAGATTTCTTCACCGGCCAACACTCCGTCCCATACAGCATGGCAGGTCTAACCACAACTCTATAAAACTTCCCCTTGAGTTTCTGTGGCACTTTCTTATCACACAAGACTCCTGATGCAAGCATCCACTTCGACCACCCCGCCGCTATACGGTGAGTGACATCCCCGTCTATCTCTCCGTCTCCCTAGATCACCGATCCAAGGTATCTGAAACTATCCTTCTTGGCTATGGCCTGAGATCCAATCATCACGCTCCCTCCCACTTCGCTCGACTCGGCGCTAAATTTGCACTCCAGATATTCTGTCTTAGACCTGCTTAGTTTAAACCCCTTAGACTGGAGAGTCTGTCTCCATTCCTCTAGCCTCTCGTTAACACCGGCCCTCGTCTCGTCAATTAGAACTATGTCATCGGCAAATAACATACACAATGGTACCTCCCCTTGAATATGGTATGTCAAAGCATCCATCGCCGAGGCAAATAAGAACGGGCTAGCGTAGAGCCTTGGTGTAATCCCACAACAACTGGAAAATGCTCGAGTCGCCTCCCACAGTCCTAACCTTAGTCTTAGCTCCTTCTACATGTCCTTGATTACTCTGATGTAGGCTTTCGGCACGCTCTTAGCCTCCAGGCACCTCCATAGTACCTCCCTAGGGACCTTGTCATATGCCTTCTCCAAGTCGATAAACACCATGTGCATGTCCTTCTTCATATCCCTGAACTGTTCCACCAATCTCCTGACAAGGTGGATAGCTTCTGTAGTGGACCGGCCCGGCATAAAACCGAACCGGTTCACGGAAATAGATGTCGACTCCCTTACTCTGGCCTCGATCACCCGCTCCCAGACCTTCATGGTGTGGCTTATTAATTTGATGCCCCTATAGTTGTCGCAACACCGGATATCCCCTTTGTTCTTATACAAGGGCACCACTGTACTCCACCTCCACTCCTCTGGCATCCTTTGGGACCTGAAGATCGCATTGAACAACCTGGTGAGCCACTCCACTCCTGGCTTACCCATGCATTTCCAGAACTCCACCGGGATTTCGTCTGGCCCGGTCGCTCGACCTCTACTCATCCTACGCAAAGCCCCAATGACCTCTTCCACCCTAATGCGCCTGCAGTACCCTAAGTCTCTATGACGCTCCGAATGCCCCGGCTCCCCTAGTTCTATGGTTTGGTCCCCCTCATCGTTGAGAAGGTCTCGGAAGTATGCCTGCCATCTCTGTTTGACTTGAGACTCCCCCACCAGGACTCTACCATCTTCATCCTTGATGCACCTAACCTGGTCCAGGTCCCGCGCCTTCTTTTCCCTTACTTTGGCTAACCGGAATAACTTCTTGTCCCCGCCTTTCTCCCCCAATTCCTCGTACATGCGACCAAAAGCCGCATTTTTAGCCTCCGTGACCGCCAATTTCGCTTCCTTCCTTGCCACCTTATAGCTCTCTCTATTCACCCGCCTTTCTTCCTCGCTTGTGCTCTCTGCCAACTTCGCAAAAGCAGCTTTCTTCACCTCTACTTTTCCTCGCACTATGTTGTTCCACCACCAGTCGCCCTGATGTCTGCCTAGATAGCCTTTGGTTACCCCAAGTACATCCCGCGCTGCCTCCCTAACCAGATTCGCCGTCTCTGACCACATTGCGTCTGCTACCCCAGAACTTCTCCAAGCTCCACCCTCGACTAACCTTCTCTCCAGCTCCTCGGCTTTCTCTTTAGTTAGAGCACCCCATCTAATTCGCGGTTGGCCCCGAGCACCCCTCTGCTTCTTCTTCACCCAGATTTCGACATCCATCACTAGGAGTCTATGAAGGGTTGAAAGGGATTCTCCCGGAATAACCTTGCAGTCCCTGCACAGACCTCTATCGCTCCTTCTAAGAGGAAGGTAATCTATTTGAGTCCTCGCCGTCGAACTTTTGAAGGTGACCAAATGCTCCTCCCTCTTCCGAAATGTCGAGTTAGCAATCAGAAGCTCGGAAGCCCTAGCGAACTCCAACAGCGCAGAGCCTCCTCCGTTCCTAACCCCAAGGCCAAAGCCACCGTGCACCTCACCATAACCGCTAGCATCTGCACCAATATGACCATTAAAGTCCCCTCCAATGACCAACTTCTCGGATTGGGGAATACTACGCACCAACTCATCCAAGTCGTCCCAAAAACGCCTCTTGACCTCCTCATCTAAGCCCGCATGCGGTGCGTAGGCGCTGATGACGTTGAGGACGCAACCCCCGATAACCAACTTAATAGACATCAACCTATCGTTCGCTCGCCTAACCTCCACTACGGACTCCCTAAGGTCCTTATCCACCAGGATGCCCACTCCATTCTTGCCCCTCACGACCCCAGAGTACCACAACTTAAACTCGTCAACATCCCGCGCCTTCGTCCCTTTCCACCTAGTCTCCTGAACACAGGCTATGTTGATCCTCCTTTTCTGAAGAATCTTCGCCAACTCAACGGACTTACCCGTCAGAGTACCTATGTTCCACGACTCGATCCTTAACCTATGTGCGCCCGCTACCCTCTTCCCACCCTTACCTCCCGCCCTACCCGCAGAACCACTCCCTGCCCCCTTACTCACCCCCGCCACCACCCCCACCCCCTAAGGACATGACCTCGCACTTACATCCCCCGTTGCGGCCACTATCCCTCCAACTGACTATGGAGAATAATGACGCACCCACGCACAAAAAGGAGATACGAAAAGGATGCGCTAGATAGGAACAGAGTAAACCTCACAAGAAATGATAGCAAGAGTACGAAAAAGGTGCACGGGTTAAACGGGAGGCGGGAGGTACCAACTCCCGGTGAAAAAAAAACCTGAAGGTAGGCTTTGGTGCGCCCAGGGTCAAGTGTTGCTTCCCCTTGCACGTCCTGGCCGGTGTTGCTTAGCTCTTCACTCCCAACACCGCAAAGTCGCCTTGTCGCATGTCCTGAGATTTATCGGGACGGGTAATTTTGTTGCATCCCGTCGAAAACCTGCACAAACACAAAGCCAACCACACATAAAGGCGGGGGAACGGGTGGGGGGGGCTGCCGGCGACTCGCCGGAGTTAGGGAGAGGGATGAGGAGGGGGGCTGAGCTGGGGGGGGAGAAGACAGGTGGGGGGAGAGAAGAGAGGTGAGGTGGGGAGGGGAGAGGGGGCTGGGCGGGGGCTGGGGGCTGGGGGTGGGAGGGGAGGGGGAGAGAAGAGAGAGAAGAGAGGTGGGGGTGGGGGTACCTTACCTGGGTGGCTGGTCACCGAAGGGGGGGAGGGGGGGACGAAAGCCGCTGACGAGCGTGAAGGTTGGAGAAGGAGAAATGAGAAATCGAGACGTTGGCCTGAGGGAGAAAGACGACGATAATGTAGATGGAATTTTTTAGAAACCCGAAAAAAATGAATTATTCCTCCAAGCTCCTCCACATACGGTGGTACTAAGTGGTGATGGTGGTGAAGATGGAGACCAAAACTACCAAGAATATTCGATAGAATATTTCCAATGTCACCTAACGGGCATACAATGTTACAAGGGTCGTACATTCTTCTATTTTGTAATAAGGTCATTTATTTTGAGACGTGGGCTCGAAGAGGCCTGATCGTTTGTTGTGTTTGCCGTAGGTCGTGGTTGGTCAAATTCGGACCCATACAGTTAGTCCCTCCGCTTGTCGGGGTTGCGAACGGATGTGTCCTCGATGAGTGAACTTCACACGCTCTCTTGGAGGAATTTGACTTATTGGAACGTTACGATATGGTCAATGGGGGATGGTAATCACGTTCAGCAAAGTAGCCGGTGGTACTTTTCACCGGGAAGGGATGTCAGCTCCATGTGCATTATCATTACGCAGGTTTTCGAGATAAGGATTTGACGGCTTGATACTTCGATTATTGTACGACTTTGAGACCTTCCACCTCGATTCTAGTACCACCCATCCCTATAAATAGGTAGAGATTTGTATTTCTGAAGAACTTTAGCCATTTCTCTTTTGAACGACTTCTTTTACTCCCTCGTTTGCTCTCATATCCTCATGTTTCTTCTTTCTTCTTTGACTGAGGTTTCTACCTTCTTCTTCTTTGTTAGTACTCTTTTGATGGATATTATGCCGAAATCCCATCATCCTCATGAAGAGGTTTTTGGGGCTGCTCCGTCATCCACGGTGCCCCCCTTTGACAAGAGGGATGTGGTGGTAGAAGAGGATGATAGCCCTCTTACGGCAGGGGATTTATTACTGAGACACCCTCTATCTCGCACTGACTTCCTAAAGGATCCTCCTCCCACTTTGAACCTCGTATTTTCTGAGACTGAGCAAGTTCATCTCGACACCTTTCATATAAAATTTGGCATTCCCACCTACGTAGAAATGGTTCTAGCGGGAGGGGATTACGTGGATGTCAATAGAATGGGGTATTGTGCTTTCTACGAGTACCCCTTTATGATTGGTTAAACTCTTCCTCTCTTCCCTCTAGCACAGGAATTCTGTATATTCTATCAGGTTTGTCTAGCACAACTCTCACCGTATACGCTCAAGGTGCTTCTGCTACTGACAAACTACGCAGAATCGGCGGAGTGCGACATTTCTATCCACCACCTTATGCATCTGTTCATGCCTGGTTTACTCGGGGGTACCATGGTGCATTTGAGACTTTATGGTACAAAAGGGCTAGCGATTGAGATGAATGACCGGGAAAGTCGTAAGTTTTGGTGCAAATATTTCTTTGTCAAGATTGAGCACGTTGTCTTTGATTCCGTCGGATTCCCAGAGCAGTGGAACGAGAAGCGTAAGTGTCATCGCTCGTTTTGTGCTCTTTTCTCTTGTGTTTTCTATAAAGCTTATTTGCAGCGATGGATTGTCCGCCTCGCGCTATCGTGGGACTTAGGGATTGGGTAGCCCGCCTATTACCCCATGCAATAGAAACACAAACTTGGCCCGCCTTTGTGAAGTGATACGTCCCTAAAGTTTCTTTCGGTAAATGTCGTACTTACTGCTTTGTTGGTTGCGCGACCATTTTTAATGATCTGATCCTTTGTCATAGTAGGCCGAGGAGTTTCTAGGCGTAGGACGCCAGTTCTCTCCTTTAGACAAGTTGTTACTACTCTGGATATGCCTGTTTGGGAGGATCGTCCTTAACCTGTTCAGTTGGGAGATTCGTCTCGAGTTGTGACCACGAGGGAAGAGGCCTCTTCGGCAATGACCTCACGTATGTTAGGTGAGTCTTTTGACGTGGATGAGTCGTTAGAGGGAAAAAGGAGGAGGCTGGAGCTGGGGAAGGGTGTAGCTACGAACATGGATGGCAGCATGGAATCCCAAAAAGTTTCGGTGCCCATATTCATGGTTGATTCCATTTTGTAGGGAGATCTCCCCAAGCGGAAGGAGTCGACCTAGGGTCTGATTTAATATGCCCCATTGAGGGAGGGGCATCGTCTAATGTTGGAGGGAACCGTGTTAGGGGTGGTGACTTGGGTTCTAATATCGACCCAAAGGATGTTAACAAATTTATGGGTCGTCATACTCATGTGGAGGTGAGGATGGTTGGATCTGACCGTCTTGTGGTCATTTTGGGAAGCTATAACTTGATACTGAAGAGTGAGCAGGTGGCATTGACCCTGGATCCTCTGTGTTCCGCTCCTGAAAATGAGATGCTCGGGGGGATGAACGACATAGAGCTATCTCAAAAAGTCACTGGTATGGCCCTGTAGGTAGGTGTTTTTCTGTCTCTCTTCCCCCTATTTGTTGTGTCGTTGGATTGGTGCGGTTATCGTCATTCTATATTTTATCTCTAACTTCTGCCCTCTTTTTTCAGACCCTTGTTCTGGAGGCAGAGAGAGATTGTCGAGAGAAAAGAATGACGAGTCTTTATAAGAAGATGTCGTCCAAGTATCAACATTATCGTTGTAAGCATCAGCGATGTTTGACATTTATTGGTAGGAACCTGAGTTTCAGGTGTTCAGTGAGGGGCTTAAGTAGTGGAAGGGCCAACTGGAGCGCAAGATAGAAGAGTTGAGGGAGGAGGACGAAGAGCTTGTGAGTGTAGTCGCCCGTAATAGTTAACTTTAGGCCTCTCTCAAGGCAAATAAGGATGAGCTTGAATTGAGAAAGTGGGTAAGGGCTGAGAATGCCGACTTGTATGTGAAGGTGGCCAGCTTGACTATTGAGTTGAATGCCAGGACAACGGAGATAGAGGTGCTTAAGGGCGAATTGAACGTCAGTGCCGATAAGTTGGCTATAACCATTTCTAAATCGGTGTCTGGAAGATGCCCTCCGTATTTCCAGGTCATAACTAACTGGGGAGAGGAAAGCCTCTGATTGTTGGGTTGTAGGGTCAAAGGGCGTATTAGAGAGTTAGAAACGGAGTTGGATGCACTAAATAGTTAAGTAGCCTTGCTGAGGGCGGGTGATGTGAGTCGACGCTCTTAGCCTTCCATATCTCATCATATAGTCGATCCGGTCATGTCTCGCTCTCGCCATTCATATGAGTTATGGGTTCATGTTGAGGCCCGGCTACATATGTACAGGGCTTTTCTTGCCAAAGGTGACCTAGGCGGAGCTTGAGGCCATTCATTCCGCAACTTGTGCGGCTCGTAGATTTTGTGGGTACGACCTTCAAACTCCTGATAGGGGTGATGTTAACTCTGATGATGCGGGTCATTTCGCTTCGGATTTATCGTGCATATGGTATTATTTGACGCCTTTGGCTATGACGATGTTGCTTTATACTGTGGCCGAAGTAGTATCCTGTTGTGGTTCGAATGAGGTCAAACTTATGTTATCATCGATGGCATTGGCCATTGGGACGTTGCTTTGAAATGTCATCGAAGTAGAATCCCATCATGGTTCGAATGACGTTGAACCTGTGTTATCGTTGATGGCCTTGGCCATTAGAATATTGCTTCAAATTATCAATAAAGTATAATCTCGTCATGGTTCGAATGAGGTCGAACCTATGTTATCATCGATAGCCTTAACCATTGGGACGTTGCTTCAAACTATCATCGAATTAGGATCCTGTCGTGGTTCGAATAAGTTCGAACCTATGTTATCGTCGATGGTCTTGGCCATTGGGATGCTGCTTCAAACTGTCATTGAAGTAGAATCCCGTCGTGGTTTAAACAAGGTCGAACCTGTGTTATCATCGATGGCCTTGGCCATTAGGATGTTGCTTCGAACTGTCGTCAAAGTAGAATCTCGTCGTGGTTCGAACAAGGTTGAACCTATATCATCGTCGATGGCCTTGTCCATTGAGATGTTGCTTCAACTATCATCGAAGTAGAATTCCATCGTGGTTCAAAAGAGGTCGAACCTATATCATTGTCGATGGCCTTGGCTATTGGGATGTTGCTTCAAACTATCATCGAAGTAGAATCCCATCGTGGTTCAAACGAGGTCGAACCTATGTTATCGTCGATGGCCTTGGCCATTAATTAGGAAGTTTCTCCGAACTATCGTCAAAGTAGAATCTCGTCGTGGTTCGAACGAGGTCAAACATATGTTATCATCGATGGCCTTGGCCATTGGGATGTTTCTTCGAATTGTCGTCAAAGTAGAATCCTATTGTGGTTCGAACGAGGTAGAACGTGTGTTATAGTCGATGACCTTGGCCATTGGGATATTGCTTCGAACTATCTTCGAAGTATTATCCCATCATGGTTTGAAGAGGTCAAGCATATATCATCATCGATGGCCTTGGCCATTGGGATGTTACTTCGAACTGTCATCAAAGTAGAATCTCATCATGGTTTGAACGAGGTCGAACCTATGTTATCATTGATGGCCTTGGCCATTGGGATGTTGCTTCGAACTATTATCAAAGTAGATCCCATCGTGGTTCGAATGAGGTCAAACCTATATCATCGTCGATGGCCTTGGCCATTCTCCTTTGGAGATTCGGTCGTGCTCCCGTAGGAAGACGCAATATTGCTTATGCAATGGAGATAGGGGCCATATGTCGATTCCGCTCATATATTGGAGATTCGATTAAGTTCTTGTGAGAATCATATTTCGATTCTGCACATACAATGGAGATTTGATTAAGTTCTTGTGAGAATCACATGTCGATTCCGCACATACAATGGAGATCTACTCATATATATCCAGTCCCTTCATTACTTCACTCTCGAAAATTATTAACGGGTCAAGGTAATGAACATCACTAAGGTCCTTGATGTGTTTCCCTTGATGCCTCGTTAAAAGCCTTTTCAGTAAAACTCGATTGGGACAAAACTCAGATGAGGGAAAAAGAGTACGACTTAGGCGATGCCTTCTTTCATAAATGGAAGTACTTGAGATAGGCGACGTTCCAATTATTTTGGAGTATCTTTTCCTCCATTGTTTCTAACTAGAATGCTCATTTGTTTGATGTTGCTGTGATTTTGTATGGTCCGTCCCAGTTTGTTCCCAGTTTTGCTTTATTAGGGTCTTTTGAAGCTTGTGTATTAGCCTTGAGGACATAGTCTCCAACTTTGAGTGGTCGTACCTTGGCTTCTTGTTGTAATATATTTCTACTTGTTGCGTCAGAGCCAATATTCTTACGTGGGCTATGTCTCTTCATTTCTCGACTTCATCTAGGCCTTACAACCTACTTTCGTTATTACATGTTCCGCTCTCGTTGGAGTATCTCAAATTGGGTTCCCCGATCTCAACTGGTATAACTACGTCGGTCCCGTAGAGCAGTGAGCATGGCGTTTCTCCTGTACTAGTTTTCGGCGTAGTGCGGTATGCCCACAATACTTGTGGTAGCAGTTCAGGCCATATGCCCTTTTGCTTCCTCAAGCTTCTTTTTCAACATATTCAGTATTATTTTATTGGAGGATTCGGCTTGACCATTGGCGGCAGGGTGGTATGGCGTGGAGGGTATTCGTTTGATGTGCTATTTTTCAAAAAAATTCGATCATTTTTTTTGATGAACTGAGGACCATTGTTGCAGCTGATTTCTTTGGGGATGCCAAAGCAACATATGATGTTTTTCCATATGAAGGAGATGACCTCCTGCTTACATACCTGATTGTATGCACCTGCTTCCACCCATTTAGAGAAGTAGTCAGTTAAAACCATGAGGAAGCGTACCTTACCCCGCCGTGCTGAGAGGGGGCCGACTATGTCCATTCCTCACTTTATGAATGGCCATGGAAAAGTGACGGGGTGAAGGAGTTCCCCTACTTTATGTATCATAGGATCGTACCTTTGACATTATTCACACTTTCGGACGTAGTCATCGGCTTCTTTTTTCATGGTGGGCCGGTAGTACCCGGCGCAGATAAGGCATTAGACAAGGGTGCGATTTCCCGTATGGGTGCCGTAATGCCCTTCGTGCACCTCTTCCAGTACCTGCCTTATTCTATGAGGTCCAAGGCATTTTTTGTATGGACGAATATTCTTTTGTAGGGATCACCATTTACTAGGCTGTACCGGGATGCCTGTACCCGGATTTTTTTGGCTTCTTTTTTGTCTTGCGGGAGTGTTCCATCCTGCAAATAGGCTACGAAACAGATACGCCAGTCCCAAGTTAAGTTTATAGAATGTACCTCGATGTGCTTTATTGCATAATAAAGGAGGGTGACCATATTTTCCTTGTTGATATTTTTAGTGGCCGCAACTAGTTTAGCGAGGCCATCTGCTTCAATATTTTGTGCCCTAAGTATTTGGTCGACGTGGCATTCATCGAACTCTAGCAGTTGTTTGTGGATTTTTTACTCGTACATTTGTAGCCTCTGTTCTCTAATTTGGAAAGTCTCGGTGACCTGATTCACTATGAGTTGGGAATCACAAAGGAGGACGAGTCATCGAGCGTCATATTTGAGGTCTAACTTCAAACTTGCAATCACAACCTCATACTCGGCTTCATTGTTAGTCATCTTGGGGCAGTGTATGTACTGGCGATTTAATTCACCTGTAGGGACCTCGAGGATGAGTCCTAGTCCCAATCCTGAGGCATTAGAGGCACCATTGATGTAGAGGATCAAGAAGTCGGCACGTGTAGAAGCACGTAGTGCTTCCTGTTCTACGTGGGAAATATCTCCATGCAGTAATCAACGATGAAATTTGCGAGTACCTACGACTTAATGACGGTTTACCGTTGGTACGTTATATCATGCTCGCTTAGCTCTATAGACCATTTGGCGAGTCTGGCTGATAATTCATATTTGTGTAGGATACCCTTTAGAGGGAACATCGTCACCACTTTTATGGGGTGGCATTAGAAGTATGGTCTAAGCTTTTGTAAATCTACGACCAATGCCAGAGCTAGTTTTTCCAGGTGAGGGTATCTCATCTCGGCATCTATTAAAGTTTTAGCGATACAAAAAATTGGGAATTGTGTCCCTTTTATTTTTACGGACCAGGACCATGCTTACTGCAACTTCATAGATGGCCAGATACACTAGTAGGCATTCGCCCAGGTCCACTTTGATGAGCAGTGATGGTGAGGACAGATACGTTTTCAACTTTCTCAGGGTGTCGATACATTCATCGTTCCATTACAGCCCATGATCTTTACTTAGCACGTTAAAGAATTTATGGCATCTATCGAGGATCGTGAAATGAACCTTGATAAGGTAGGTATTCATTCTGTTAGTTTCTTTACATGCTTCTTGCTGTTCAGTATCTCCAATTTGATTGCCTTGATTTGATCTGGGTTGACCTCGATTCCCTTTGTGATACTAGTTAACCAAGTAACTTTCTGTAAGCTACATCAAAGGCGTATTTTTCGGGATTTAGTTTCATTCCGTACTGCCTTAGTATTTTGAAGGCTTCTTTCAGATGACTAATATGGTCCTCTTTCATTGCCAACTTTACCAACATATCATTGATATAGACCTCCATGGTCTTACCGAGTTTCCCTTTGAACATTTTGGTGACTAACCTCTGATACATGGCCCTTGTTCTCTTGAGCCCAAAGGGTATTACCTTATAACAGTACGTCCTTTGATGGGTGATGAATGTGGTCTTTTATTGGTCTTTCTCAGCCATCAGAATCTGGTTATAGCCGGATTAAACATCTAAAAAGCTTAGCAATTCATGCCCTGTTGTGGCGTCGATAAGCTGGTCGATATGAGGTAATGAGAAGGAGTCCTTTAGGCATGATTTGTTAAGATCGGTGAAGCCCACGCACATCCGCCATTTCCTATTTTTCTTTTTGACCATGACCATATTGGTGACCCATTGGGAGTATTTTGATTCCCTAAAGGAATCGTTGGCGAGTAGTTTATCAACCTCCTCGCTAACTGCCTCATTTATTATGGTATTGAATTTTCTCCTTATCTGCCGAATAGACGGATGGAGTGGGTAGATGTTCAGCCTGTGTGTGGCGATGTCCCTTGGGATGCCTAGCATATCTGAGTGGTAGAAAACAAACAAATCGGAATTGTTAGTTAAAAACTCATGATACTTACCTAGCTCTGAAAAGTTGTGTTCAATATAAGCCTTTTTTGCACTGTCACTGTTATCTAATTGGATGGGATCGAGCTCTTCTATGGTTGCCTTGCAGGCTTCTACAATGTTGGGGTCCCTGATGGCTTCGGCCTGTACATCGAGTTTGGTACCCGATATGGCTGATTGTTATGCTTCCGCACTTACCCCTCTTAGTTTTTTGGTGTGTGTACAATCCTGGGTGATTCAGTAGCACTCTTGGCTGGTGCATGGCTCACCTCAGAAATTGTGTATAGCCCTTGTGGTGGTAAATTTAATCACTTGGTAGAAGCTTGAAGGGACGGATCGCATGGCATATATCCATGGTGGTCCTATGATGGCATTGTAAGTTGTTTCCTAGTTCATGATTTGGAATGTTGTTTCTAGGGTGACCTCTCCCGCCAGAACAGGTAGCACTATTTCTTCGGACGTCCGCTCTAGTGCATTGTTAAAACCTATTAGTGTTATGCAATGCGGTATTATCTTATCCTCGAGTCTCATTTACATGAGGACTCGCGGGTGGACAATACACGTGTTGCTTTTGTTGTCTACCATGATTCTTTTTACATTAGTATTAGTGATGCGCAAAGTTATAACCAAAGCATCATAGTTGGGGAAAGACAAACCGTCAGTATCTAACTTATCGAAGATGATACTATCTTCGAGGTCATCATACCGCTCATGGGCGACTATTCGTTTGAGTTTATGTATGGTGGTGAACTTCACATGGTTGATTACTGTGTGGTTGTTGCCGCCGATGATCATTTGTATGTGTGTGCTGGCGAAGGTGGCTTTGGAGGTCCTTGAGATGGGTCGTGTTTCCCTTATCGCTTAGCAGTTCTTTCAGGTACCCCTTGTTCAACATCCTAACTACTTCTTGCCACAGACCTATGCAATCCTCGGCCCCGTGTCCTCTTTCTTGGTGGAATTCACAGAGGACGTCGGATCTCCTAGTGCTTGGGTCTGATTTTATATTTTGAGGCCATTGTACCTCCATGCCAGTTTCTCCAGTGCGTACACTATCTCTGAAGGGAAAACATAGAAATTATGGGCAGATAGTAGTGAAGGCATACCTATTTTATTTAGGAGGGGGAAGTGTGCCATGACATGGAATCCGCGTGTCGTGGAAGGGGCGGGTTGGATATACACATATAGGGTTGATGCTTTTCTTGATTGAAACGTGGCGGTTGATCTCTTCACCCCTCATTACGTCGGTCTCTCCTTATCTCAGTCTGGACTGACTTTAATCGTTGAAGCAACCCGTTCATGTCTTCCTCGTTAGCCCTTACCTCGGCACAGTAGGCATTGTGAATTTTTTCCCACGTGGTTGGGGGTATTTCATGACCCTGTTGAGCAATTTTTTGGTAACCTTTGATCCGTTCCTGTTTAACCCAGTTTGAAAGGCCACTACCATCATCCTTTATGACATGTTCAATAGACTCATCCTTACTCTATTGAATCGGTCCAGGAAATCCTGAAGTCCCCGCCCGTCATTTTTCAGACGACGAAGATATTATTGACCCTAGCTTCGACCTTTTTCGCTCTTGCGTGGGCGGTTTATTTGCCATCTCTTCGAACGTCGATATCGATCATGATTGTAACTAGGATACCATGTCAATGCTCCCATTGTCAAAGTCTCGCCGAAATTTTTGAGCAGCACAGGCGGTACATGTTCTTTCGACAGATCATTGCCTTTTACTGCAGTAGCATAGTGGATTAAGTGATCTTCTGGGTCTGTGGTCCCATCGTATAGCTTCAAGTAGGGTGACATCTTTAAGGTCTTCGGAATAGGGTGAGGAGTAGCCCCTTCGCTTTATGGTTGTTCAAAGGATCGGCCCACGTCGCGTTTTGGCAGTAGCTTCGGAGCACTTGGTATTTTATCAACCTTCTCCTAATGTTCCTTCATTTGGTCGCGGTGTGTCTTGTTCTCATTTTCCATGTCTTCCATATTTTTCAAGATACCCATGAGTGCATCGTCACTTGCATTAGTAACAATACGATGTTTCTCGTTTGTATAACGCTTGGCTTATTGCGGCAGTTGTGATTTCTGTAGGTGTTACATCTTCGACATCTCCTTTGGTGGGTTTATTGAGCATGTCACTCAGAGCACTCGCTAACCATTCTTTTACCAACTTCTTGACTACTGGTGGTGCTTCCACCGCCGTGAATGTTGATGCTCTCCTTTCACGCAAGATTGTTAGATCTCCATGCGAAAGGGGTAAGGTTTCCCCTTCTGGTGTGACACTTGGCATTGTATTCTCATTGTTTTCTCTGCCGGCCTCGTTAAGGAAACTCAGGAGGTTGTTCGCGAAATCCGGTGCTGCTTTTAGCCATGCTTCCCCTTTATCAGCCATTGCTGGTTCTTATGAAGTATGAGGAAAAATAGTAAATCGTTATCCAGAATCTAGATAAACAACTACGGTTTCACCAATAAAAATTCCCACAGACGACACCAAATTATTTGACTCAAAAGATATATATAAATCTATTTGAATAAATTAATCGAAAAGGAAGGAGTAAATCTTAGTTGAGTATAATAAGTACTAGATTAAATAAAATGGAGAAATGATTGATAATAGAATTTCTCTTGCTCTCAAATAATATTTTCTTACAAAGTTCTGTTCCCCTTTTACAAAGCCCTTTATCTCCCTTATATACTAAGAGAGACTTTTCTAAGTTGTCAGAAACAAACTACCAAGAATATTCGATAGAATATTCCCAATAACCCCTAACGGGCTTACAACGTTACAAGGGTCGTACATTCTTCTATTTTGTAATAAGGTCTTTTTTTTTTGTGACGTGGGCTCGAAGAGGCCTGATCATTGTCGTGTTCGCCGTAGATCGTGGTTGGACAAATTTGAAGTCATACAATCTCCATAGTATAATGTATCAAAACTACGTGACACTTTATATATTGGTCCAAATAATCAAACACAAATGCACAATATAGTAATAGCAAAGTTGTACATTATGTATCTATATACATGTTATTTGTCAGATGTATAATTTTCTAGAGAGATAAAGGAGAGTCATCCAACAATTCCCTAGTGGTTAATTTACTTTATTACACCTTTGATATACACCTATTCCTATGAACTTTACAGCTTAATTTGAAGGACATTATATTTCCCAATCTTTAGATGATTGGTCATTTTTCCACCATAAAGAAGATGGCTTTCTGCTATCTATATATGATTGATGTAAAAGCAAGTTAGCTACTATTATGCACTGTTTTTTCGTGCCACGAGTTTTTTGAAGAATTAATTAATAACTAAAACTAATTGATGAATATATAATATATGTATAAAATTTATATAAATCAATATAAAATCTATATATAAATTAGTAAAATTAAACAATAAATTTGACTGACTATTTGATAATAACCCTAATTTATTTCTTGGTCTATAAGCTTTGCCAAAAGCTCATGGACATGCTATTAAAGGGAAGAATATACAGAGTGATTCCTTTTCAACTTTATGTGAAATGATAAGGAATATTGACTCACTTTATTTTAAAGATGTTAACATGTCGTCCACTACAATATTTTCCACGGCTTGTGTGTGCCACTCACCATTTTGGTTGATCGTATATGGTGAATATATTGAGACAGTCAATATCATATATAGTCCAATGAAATAAGTTTATTTAATTAGAAGCCTTCATATTTCTTAAAGAACTTTCTTTTTGGGTTAATACACACTTTCACCAAAGTTTGACCATATTTTGTGTTCTCGTAACCTCATTCTTTGTTTAGGTGATTGAACTGCGAAGAAACAAGAATTAGCGATGAATAAATTCTGTAGCTAAATAAAAAAAATTATTGATAAACTTATTTAGCAATGGATGAGCGATAAAGCATGAAAAAATTTCTATTATCTACAAGCATTTAATGACAAATCAGCGATGAAGTTTATAATTTTTTTTGTTTTGGTAGTGTTATACATGCTATTCAAACTATTGGATGTGATAGTGCAAAGAATAAGCAATTCGTCTAGTACCAAAAGTTAGCACTGTTATAGGGAATAATGACTTTTATTTTTACTTAATAATTATGTCTTGGATACTCTCTTATTAAATAAAATTTGTAAAAAAATAATTCTTTTAAATGTTATCTACGTGTCAATCTCGATGATATAATTCTTGACCCTTTGAAAGTATCGGATCATGTATCCCTTGATTTTGATTGATCCACTATTTTAATTTCTTGATCAATTCAACTTGTCTTAGATCATAGGGGTTATTAGGGTATACTTTTTGTGATCCTAATATTTTATAGAATAGGTTAGTACCATATTTATAACATATAAATACCATTTTAAAATTTTACAATATATAAATACATTTTTTAGTTTATAGCAAAAATTTAAATTTAAGCCTTAATATATGCTACAAAATATTTTTCTTTCTCATTATTTTATTTTTCTCTCACCCAATTATCATCTTTTCTCTTTCTTCTTCAATACAGTTTTCCATCTTCTCCCACAAACACTCTTTCATACGCCTTCTAAACCTTCTCCGCCAATAACATAACAAATTTACGCCATTTTCACACCAAATCCTCACGTCATTTTCAGATATATACTGATGTATTCAGATGTATGGTTCTTTGACTTCATATCTATTCAGCTACAGTGAATTAACTTGTATTCATAACTTGTATCCAACTTCATTAAACGATCAAATGAACTGTATGTTGAATATATCAAATATTCTATCCCACATCGGTAGAGAATTAGTTGTGGGAGAGATTTTCCTCCTATAAAAGAAGGCCTAATGTTTAGGATATAAACACACATCTCATTTGCCTTCTTATCTTCTTAAGGCATTTGTATCTTTTATCTTTAGTATTATTTCACTTGTATTTTGGAGTGAAATAAAATATTGGTTGTGTCCGAAGAGTAGGCAAAATTAGCCGAACCTCATAAATTCTGGTGTTCCTTTTATTGTTGTTTTATTGTCTTATTATAGTTTAGTGGCTGCCATAATTTTGGTATAGTAATTGTGACTCATTCACACTATATACATTTGGCTTCCGCAATACTGTATTCATCAAATGTCAGTTTAATTCAACTTTATCAATCAGGTGAACTAATTTGTATTCAAATGTATTATAGTGTATTTTTCTAATTTTTATATGCAAATATTGTATCCTTAAGTTAGTTAACTAAAGTTAGGGAAATCAAATTTGTTTTGATTTCCTTCCATTTTTATCTTCTTCAATGTCCCATAAATTGCGCAGATACGTTACTTTTTATTACGCTGAATACAGATTAATACATCTTAATACAGATCCAGTTTTACTAGAATCCCTGTTTGTGCGGCGTCATTACATGTTGTATTATTGAATACAATACATTTAATACATTATATACATCGTCAATTACCGTAAAACATATCTATACCACATAATATAGGAAATAGTTTTTATTTATTGCTAATTAGGTCTTAAAGAATGTGCTTTGTGAAAAATTCTCTATACTTTTTGTTATCCTAATATTTTATTCGAGATGAATAAGATAGGCCACTTTGTAGTAGATAGACGTTTCTAGTGTAGAAGCTATGAGTTCAACTTCCATCCCTAGCTTTTGGTGTCCAAAAAATTATTAAGTGTAAACAAATAAATAATTTTGAACCAATAAATTAGATAAATATGGCAGAATTATGAATCTGAACCCATAAAATTTAATTCATGGATCTGCCTTTATTGCTATATATTTTTAGCAATTTCCAAGTCTACACCAATAGAAAAAAAGTGTAGGAGTAACCATCAATGATTATGGTGAAGTGATAAATATTCTCTCATCCTTAATTAAAAGTTTCGGGTTCAAACAGTTGATATAAAATCGTTCTTATTAGGGAGCACTTTAATTTGGGTATCCCTAATGTTATATTTCCGACACAATTCGAAGTTAGTCAGACCCAAATACGAATATCGAACAATGCTATAGCAAGGCCAAGGACATGAAATCTATATGATTAATCTCGGAGTTTGACTAAAAAATTATTATTCTGAAGAGTCTGGGTACTATATATAATATCAATTTAAAAATTCAATTTGGCCTAAAAGATCGAATTTAGTACTTACGTTGGGATGGATGGACAAAAACGTAATTAAAAATTATGTTTACTTGGTGTCTTAAAATAAAGTTTTGCTTGGTACGTGCTGATAAAGTCTGCATGGGAAGTTGATAATAAAGAAAAAAGTTACATATAATGTATAGAGTCGACAATATGGTCTTGGCCCGTTGGGCCAGTCCAGCCAAGCCCGTGATTTAATAAGATTGGGCTAGAATTTTTGGAACCCATTTAAAAATGAGGCTTTAAAACCCGACCCGAGTAAGGCCGTAGCCCGCGACGCTTGACTGAGACTGGGTCGGGCCGACCCGTGGGCCTAATAAAATATTTATTTCAAATAGATAAAAAATAAAAAAGTATACTGCCTTTAGATATTGAAAGTCAGAATTTGATCTTTAGTGGAACCAAAACTTGATCTTGAGAAGTTTCAAGAGGTGATGTTGTCATGTATTGGAAGGATCATTCTAGAAAATATTTCGATCTTATGATGGTGCACGATGTACTTAGCATTCTTAATACCATTTTACCATCGGAATCAATTTTTAGAATTGGTGGCGTGTTCTTACAAAGTACATAAGTTGCATTAATTATGAAAATGTCCAAACACTTGTTACTACTTGAAATTGGCTGCACAGGTTTTCCCGAACTCAAACTAGTAATATTTTTTATGTGAATTTAAATATTATTAATTTTTAATATTTAACTAATCAATATTGCATATGAATTGTAGATGAAAGTGAAGATGTTAAAACAACCTTGTCACAAGTGGATTCAAATGTGTTTGATGAAGATGATGAGTTGAATATCTCATAAGCATCATGAACGTTATCTTCAATAGTTTGTGTTAGTTTTGACTTTTAGTAAATAAAATATAGTCATATCTTTTACTTTTTTTAGTATTTATCGTGATATATTGGAACAATATAAAAAGTTATTAAGTTTTGTGTATTTTTTCCAATAAGCTTTTTTTAACTTTTAAATAATTATCTTTTTTTATGTAAGAGGTTAAAGAAAAAATATGAATATATTTTTAAAAATAATGGGCCGGCCCGTAGGGGCCTGAAGCCCACATAGGATTGAGTGGGCTGAACATTAAAAGGTTCATCAAAATGATGGACTAACCCAGCCTAACTCATCAATTGCTAAAGCTCGTGTAAGCTGGGCTGGGCTAGCCCGGCCCCGCTCATATTGACAGCTCTAATAATGTATAAGAATGATATTGTTATAATATGAGACCTTTTAAAGAAAACTACATGAATTTAACAAAAACAGACAATTTAAAATCATGTCCTGATATATTTAATAATATTTTTGTTTCCCATTAAAACGGTTTTCCCTATTGTGATATGAATAAATTCAGTTACTATCTAAGTAAAGAAAAAATTATTTGGTGTAAGCTCGTTGATGAGAAACACCAAGTATACCTTTAATATGGGATTTTTATTACAAATCCGAATTTAATCGAATTCAATGTGAATATCGGTTGTTGATTTTTTTTAAAAAAAGAAGAAGTCCAAGTACTAAAATAATAAAACAAATAATTCATAATAATCCACCTTCACATGAACATTCACAAAAAGCAAAAGCAATTTCTTTACATCAAAGTAAAGAGTGGAATCTAAGACTTTTTCTTCATTTCTTTTTGTTTCTTTTTTATTAGTACACATCCCTAGAGCTCATCTTCACTTCGAAATCTCCTTTTCAATGAAGAATAATATAAAATAAATCTCTTTCTAAAAAGACTAAATACATAAAGGAAAAGAAAAGGACAAGTTGACGTAGATCATGGAGTAAAATGCCAGCAAAAGCATATCAATTTTTGAGAACTCATTTATAATTTATTTACCTGCAAAAAGTAAAACAAAAGAACATAATTAATTTATTCCAATATTAATTGAGAACAAAAAAACCTTAAATGGTAGAAATAAAAGATAAAAAAATTGTTAGAAATAAGGGTAAGAAATTGCTTTTACCATTTCTTGAAAATATTCTTCTCATGAAAGTTAAGAAAATGATGAGAAGAGCAACCCCAGCTAATAATCCAATAATAAGTGCAAATGTCTTCTCACTCTCACTATGAGAATCTGCATGAGTTTAATTAGATATATTAAATACATAATCCAAATTATAAATTAAAATACAATGCCGAATTCTACCAAGTTCCCAAGTTAAAGCGTAATAGCTAAATTCACTTTTTTTGTGTGTGTGTGTTTGGATATTCACATTTATTCATTCTAGATGCTCTTATTTATTTATTTTCCAAAAAAAATAAAGAACATATTCTTTGTAGGAAAAGAACCTTAAAATATATATGAGAATAAATGTGAATATCCACACAAAAAAAAGTGGATATCCCTACTCCTCGCTATTGTTTATACGTACTTCTCTTTGATACACTTTACACATAGATACCAAAACTAATGTGGAAATATTAAAATAACAAAAGTTAAAATTAGGTAATTAAAAATATCGTTTGATAAAACAAAAAAATCTAACGGTTGAAATAACAACTTATATTGCTATTTTGATCTCGTTCTTCTTGTTAGTAAAATTAGTGAATTAAACGAAGGTAATTTAACTTTTCATTTAAACCTACATAACTGTTTTTATGCTGATATAATATATCTAGATCGATAAATACTTAACTGTATCGGGAACTATGGTTACGCAATATAACAATGGATAAGTTTTAACGTCACAAAAATGTAATTTAACCTTTAAAAAAATAAAAAAATTTAACTTACCATGATGATTAGGTTTAGCGTAAATATGAGCGCCACTAGTTGTATACCTAGCATAACATTTTCCCAAAAACATATCACCGTACACTCCACCACCACACTCTTTTTTCAGCCGTCCGATCGATTCCGATAAGCAATCTTGACATTGGGCCATACTCAAATCTCCTACACATTGGGCCATACCTTGTACATCTTCCGACCCACCAACTCTATAAAGCCCATTACCGCCCATTAAACCGCCCAAAACTGAATCCCTTCGGCCCATTTGTTCCAAATCAAACCCATTTGACGGCCCACATTTTTTCATAACTACAGTTTTATCATCTGAGCCCAAAAAAGAACTATTATCATATTTTATAAAACACCCTTGTAATTGTAGAGCACCACCACAAGTTTGTGGACACAACTCGGTGAGTTGACTCACCGATCGTGCTATACACGTGGCACAATCCGGCATGGACAAGTCACCTCTACATTGATATAGACCGTTGATCGTGTCTTGTTGTGTGGACCCTACAATGCTATATTTGTTGTAAGATGAATAGGTTGCTGAGTTAACTAGGGAAGTGAGTAATGAATTGAGATTCGACTCGTAAGGCGGGTTTGGTGAATATTTTATTTGTGAGCAACCACCATATATAAAACCATCAACTGAAGAATCTGAGAAAATTAGAGGAAAGAAGAAACAAAAGAAAATGTACATGAAAATGAGAAGAAAATGGAGAATTTTAGCCATTTTTTTGAGAAAATTTTAGAGCTATCAGCTATGAATGTGAGAGAGTTTGAGATATGGCTGCTTCAATGAGTATATAAGGAAAAAGGTTGTCATAATTTCTTTTTCTATTATGTTTTTTTATTTATGAATAAATGGCATGCACAAAGTTTAGGGAGTGGAATTGGAAATAACACAAAGCTATGGGCCAGCCTAATCCATTCTTTTAAAATGGAAAAAGTTGCAAATTTTCCAAAATTGATTTAATTTTTCATCATCTTTTAGTCCAATATACCGTTATATTTACTGTTAGCAAATTATCTCGTAGTTGCTCTTGTTATGTAATGACCTTCAGCGTAATGGGTAAGACCGTAAGAGTGGCAAACGAGTCGGGTCGGATGTTATTCGGGTTAAAAGTGGGTAATGAAAAACGAATCAATCTGACCCAACTCACATTTAAAACGGATAAAAAATTGGTTAACCGACTGATATGGGTAACCGATCCATGACTTTTTGTGTATGATCACCTTTGGGGGAATTCTTAGTCCTCCTAACTTGAGAAACCACCAATTTGAAGCTTTACAAATGTAAAAGTTAGAATTATTGGTTATGCATTGGTTACTTATTAGTTAACCATTTTCTAAATGGATAATATGATTCTTATTCATAAAAGTTCATTATCCAACCAATTTTTTTAGTAGATAATTTGAGTAGTTAGCTGTCTTCTTTTAATCATTTTGCCACCACTAGACTTCACATATCCAAATCTTCGAGACTTCAATCTTTAATTATGATTTAAATTTACTTTTGGATTGGAGCTCCGTTAAGGATCAAGGATCAAAGATCAAAATGAGACTGTAATATAGGGAAAATTTCGACCTTTTTTTATATTAAAAAAATGGGAAGCTTTTTAAATATTAGAACAAATGTAAAGGAAAAAAGCTACTTTGCTTGATCAAGTAAAAGTAAAAAGTTGTGCTTTATAGTTTTTAGTGCTTACCATTATAAAATGAGCTTAAGAGTATTATTCATTCACTGATTCAACTTGCTGCTTTACTTTTCTCTTGTTTTGTTTTGGGGAGGGGTGAAGGGAGGTTCAAATAGTACCGTTGGGTATAGTGGCGGAGCCAGAACCCTCACGAAGGGTGTTCAAAAAAAAATTTGTAGTTAGTGGGAATTGAATTTATGATCTTATATAAATTAACACCCTTGACTACTAAACTACATTTTTTGATAGTGTTAAGGGTGTTCAAAGCTTAATATATAGAGGTAAAAAATAAATTTTACCTTATATATACATTATAATTTTTCGGTGAAGGGTATTCGGGTGAACACCCTTGCGCCCCCCTAAATCCGCCCCTGGTTGGGTATGTCACTTTATATAAATGATTACATATGGCAGAAATTCATGTAATATACAATAGTCCTAATATTACAACAACAACAACGATTCACTAAAATCCCACTAGGTAGGGTTTAGGAAGGATAATTTGAGAACATACCTTACCCCTTGCCGAAAAGGGCAGAAAGATTGTTTTCAATCGACCTTCGTCCAATCGTCCTAATATTCTTACACATATTTTATTCAAAACGAGATGAAGTGAGGAACTTACATAATAATGTTATTTTACGTGGATAACTTGGATATAAAATTATATCACTTAGTCATGAAAAATGATTTAATTTGGTTTAAGTACTTAGTGCGGAAAAGTATCTACCAAATAAAAATTCACTGGTTAATAAGAAATGGTCCGGATGGATTTATATGTTTTTTTCTATAATGACCAATTAGTTTAAATATATAAGTAATAATGTCGCACGAGTTATCATTCCAAATTATTTTTGTGACAAAAGCTATATATATGGGAGTTAATTTTACTTATGTTCATTGAACTTTTGTGTTTGTTATCCAAAAATCATTTTTTTCTTTGTTACGAAAAATTATTTAACTTTGTGTTTATTACACAAAAGTTATTTTCTTTCTTTTGTTAAACAAAAATCATTCTACTTTGTTCTAGTTATCATAAAAGTCACATTTTTAATTGAAAAGTCTATTATGCCCCTGATATTATATGAACATTTATATTTATGTAATATCTTCTATATTATATACTATATAATATATTTTTACCTATGTATTTTATTTATAAATAAAATAACTTAATATTTTTTTATTTGTTATCTTTATAATGTATATATATTTTAGACAGGATGGGTTGCTTCGGTAGAAAGCACCCTCCACTTCCAACCAAGAGGTTGTGAGTTCGAGTCACCCCAAGAGCAATGTGCGGAGTTCTTGGATGGAAGATGCCGGGGTTTATTGGAAACAACTTCTCTACCCAGGGTCGAGGTAAGGTCTGCGTACACACTACTCTCCGTAGACCCCACTAGTGGGATTATACTGAGTTATTGTATATTCGGATATTTAATTTTTTCTTAACGTTAGTTTTCAATATATATTAGTAGCGTTATAAAATAACTTTTTCAGCAATTCCTTTTTTTTAATTTAATTGTCCGACCAACGTTGGTTGGTAATTCCCGACCAACTTTGGTCTTATGCCCTTCTTACCTTCAAAATACCGACCACACGTTAATGATCAAGTTTTAGATGGTTTTTGGCCATTACCGACCAACTTTGGTCGGTTCTTCCTAAATTTCTAGTAGTGTAATTTTTTAAATAACCAACTGCCCAAATAAATTTCCAAGAAAATATCTCCAGCTAAATTCGCATGTAGAGTTACCTAGGGATTTTCCTTTAGATTAACATATAATTTTTTTCCTTATTTTCTTTGTTTGTTTACCTTGAGAAAATAGTAAGAATTTTCTCACAGAATTGTACTTGCCGATTTATTTCTCTACTAATATATATTAAAGTTACTGACAAATTTAATAACGTTACTAATATATCTTGAAAACTAAAGTCAAGAAAAAAAATTAAATATACGAATATATTATAAAAATAATAAATAAAATAATATTAAGTTATTTTATTTATAAATAAAATACATAGATATTATATAGTATATAATATAGAAGGTATTACATAAATATGAAGGCTTATATAATATCAAGGGCATAATAGATTTTTCAAGTAAAAATGTGACTTTTGTGATAACTAGAGCAAAGTAAAATGATTTTTGTGTAACAAAAGAAAGAAAAGTGACTTTTGTGTAATGAACACAAAGTTAAATAATTTTTACATAATAAAAAAAAAGTAACTTTTGGGTAACAAACTCAAAAGTTCAATAACTATGGATAAAATGAACTCCCATATATGGTGATCAATTTTGATTTTTGAAATTCAAATTCCTGTGATGATGCAAAGAAATCTGTACATGTAATGTACATTCATAAACTTTTGCCAAAGCCAAAATTTGTACTTAGGTTAAGATGAGAAAGTACCTTGACCATTTTCCTTTATAGTGAAAGTACTTGTAATATTGGGTAATTAGTTCAGTTTTGTACATGAGATTTGAAATTATTTTGGTAAAAAAAATGTACGGTGAGTCAAGATTGTGCTATATTAATATAACAACTTGATTACTTCCTCTATTTTAGTTTATGGGAATATATTTTCTTTCTAATCTGTTAAAAAAAAAAAACCATTTTCTAATTTTTATTGTTTTTGAGTTAAACTTCCGTTTTATAGCTACAAAGTGTGATGACCATATGTTCGTCCGGTCTTTCTTAAAAATTGAACAAAAGGAGTAATGTCAATTTACGGAGCTATCCAAGAAAGATTAGAGGATTTGAAGCTTTAGAACAAAATCATACTTGGGACATTGTTGAGCTTCCACATGATAAGAAACCTATTGGGTATAAGTGTGTTTATAAGATCAAATACAAGAACTTGTCATTAGAGGGGACACACAGGTTGAGGGGGTGGATTTCAATGAAACTTTTTCTCCTGTCGTGAAAATGTCCACTGTGAAATGTCTTATTGTTGTTGCTGTTAAAAGGAAGTGGTCTTTATTTCAACTTGATGTTAATAATGCGTTTCTTCATGGTGATTTGGATGAAGAGGTCTACATAAAATTGCCTTTGGGTCTCTTTGTTTCTTCCTCCAACTCCTCTGTTTCTGCTCCATTGGTGTGTAAGCTTAGGAAATCACTTTATGGCTTAAGACAAGCTTCACGACAGTGGTATGCTAAACTATCTAATGATTTGTGTTCCAGAGGTTATCATCATTCCCCCAATGATTACTCTTTATTCATAAAAGGGTCCCCTGATCACTTAGTTATATTGGCAGTCTATGTTGATGATATAATACTCACATGTGATGACTTGCTTGAAATTGAGTCATTAAAAGCATTTTTGAATAATGAGTTCAAGATTAAAGATTTAGGGTCTTTGCATTATTTTTTGGGTATTGAAATTAACTATCTGCCTGGGGGTGTTGTTCTCAATCAGAAGAAGTTTGTGACTGATTTGCTTCATGAATTTAACTGTTCTGATGTTACTTATGTGGTGAGTCCTTTGGAGTTGAATAATAAATTACATGTTGATGTTGGTGACATTCTTCTTACACCAGAAAAATACAGAAGTCTTGTTGGCAAACTATTATTTCTTACTCACACAAGACCAGATATCCCTTTTGGTGTTCAACACCTTAGTCAATTTTTGAAATCTCTTAGAGTTCCTCATATGTCTGTTGCACTTCACTTGCTTCGTTATCTCAAGGGTACTGATGATCTTGAGCTATTTTACTCTGATTCTACTGATATGTCTGTCCATGCATATTTAGACAGTGATTGGGCAGCCTGCCCAGATACACGTAAGTCTGTGACTGGATACTGTATTTTTCTTGGTGATAGTCTTATTGGCTGGAAATCTAAGAAGCAACCAGTAGTTTCTTTATCCTCAGCTGAAGCTGAGTATCGTGCTGTGAGTAAGGTTGTGGCTGAATTGACTTGGCTTTCCAGATTATTACATGATCTATATGTTCCTATTTCTTCTCCTATTTCTGTATTTTGTGACAACTTGGCAGCCATTCACATTGCCAAGAATTCGATATTTCACGAACGTATTAAGCATATCGAAGTGGATTGTCATTTTATTCTAACCAAGCTGCTTGAGGAATTTATTCAACTTCATCATGTCTCCACTGCTCAACAACTGGCTGATGTACTTACAAAACCTCTTACAGGAGCTCTTCATCATTCTTTTCTGGGCAAGTTGAAGGTGCTATCCCCCTTCAACTTTAAGGGGGTGTTGGGCTATCCACATTTTTATCTTCAGGCCCAAAACAATAATAGGCCCAATTGTATATTTATGTATACTAATTTCGGATCGGGGTTTGTATATAAGTGAGGAAGCCTAACTAATAGAGGGAACCGACTTATTTTCATTTTCTGATTCTAATTTTCATCTTCGTTCTCTCTGAAAGAGAACATTCTAGACTTCAAGCTCCATTAATGGAAATCTTCAATCTCTCTTCTATTTTTCTTGTTAACATTTTATGTGCAAAATTTTTTACCAGTACTGTTAGTATTATTCTTACAGTTTCGTATTTCTAAATCTTTGTTATTCCATATTTTGTCATTCTTATCAGTATTGCTAGTAGTATTCTTGTATATCTTTTTTTAGCTCTTTATTATTACACGTAGTGTCTTTATTTTTTCTCTTGTTATTGTTAGTATTGGTAATTGCTCCCTGTTTAGTATTGTTTTAGCCGAGGGTCTATCAAAAATAATCTTTTTACCTTTACAGGTATAGGGTAAGATCTGCATATATACTATCCTACTCAGACTTCACCTATGGGATTACACTGGATTTTGCTATTGTTGTTGTTGTTGTTCTATTTTTATGTGCAATGAACTATTTTTGCCTGTTTTCATTGCTTCACACAGTTTCCTGTAAGAATTTTCTTATTTCTTGAGTTATCAGGTCTGCTTCTTTTGTGATGGAAACTTAAGAATTTTCTGTTAAATTTGCTTCTTCTAGTTCTTTATAATGTACTTTAATTTGTGTTTCATCTTTTTGGGATGGATGGATATTATTTTTGTAAGACCAAAATAATGTAAAGATTTTCTTCTTCACCATATTCTTCTTGTTTGTTGTTTTTTCCTGAGTTCTTTGCCTTTTGCACTTCCAACTATCTGTTATCCACTATGTAAAGAATTAACCCAAATAGTCGTTCATTTAATCACTTAAGCTAAAAAATTAATGGATGTAATATATATATATATATATATATATATATATATATATATATATATATATATATATATATATATCCATCAATGTACAAGGTATGTATTCGGCTATTTGTTTAAAGATTCCGTAATGGATTGGGAGGAGTGCTTTGTGCTTATTGTACTGATTGGGATATGAAGATGGGCACTTTTAAGTTATGATTAATGAAAGATTATGGTGTCAAAAAATTTTAGACTGCATTATTTATTATATGATAATCCAATCTTTATTTCATCATAACGAATTTAGGTTTGCAGATAGTGAAATACTATCTTACTTAGAAGAGCATGGAAATTGTGGTTTTAGGACATCCAAGGGACTATTAGTAGTGAGGCCTCGATCTCGTACAATGCAAAACGGACTCGTTTTTACAGAAAAGTTTGATCTCTCCAAAATTATTGAGTATTATGTATTTGCTATGTTTGATTTTATTTGTTCTTTCAACGAATTTTTACCTCTTATAGCAAGGGTTAAACACCTTATTTATTTTAAGTGAATATTATTTTAAAAAAATTATATTCTAAAGTTTTGGTAGTATAGTTTCCGATGCGAAATGAAATTCATAGGATATACATGAGTAATTCAAAGGAAAAATATAAATATTTGATAGGATTCGATTCATTTTAATAATAAACAAAACAAATAGTATTGATTCCTACCCTTAAAACACTAAATATGCTATTCAGTTACGCTATTTTCTTGATCTCTGTAGTTAGATTCCTTTTCACCATTATTAACCACCGACTTCGAAGTAACCTCACATCTAAGGCTCAAAGAATGGATTTCGTCAACGGTCCACATAAGGAGAAAAAAGATAAAGAATGCAATTTCGTCATATCTCTGCCACTCGCTACCACCATTGAAACACAAATTTGAGAAAGAATAGCGGTTATAGCGAGAGAACTCCAAAACTCATATTTGATATTGAGATTCGGAGAAAGTGACAAATATATCTGATGTTGATGTTGCATCTACTCCAATATGAGTAGCTGAAAATTTGGGTTTGTTTTTTAACAAAGACGGCGGATTTTGGGGTTGAGCAACTTGATTTTCTGCTAATTTATTGCAATATATTTTTTAACGTATCACATTGTATTTTTATGTATTCACTGTAATTAAATGTATCTCGTTGTATTCCATTTACTTTATTATTCACTATCTTTTTTTCTCATTGTATTTTAATGTATCCCGTTGTATTTATGTATTTCATTATATTCACTGTCTCACTATATGCCATGAATGTATTCATATATTCTTTTTAATTAATATAATTTATGTATTTATATGTATTATAAATTTTTTTTGAAGATTGCTATGTCTTTGGGGTATTTATTGATTGAAAACTTTTTTATAACTGAAAATATAAAATTTGTGTGTTATATTAGGAGTCTATTATGTTAATTGATTCACTTTTCGTTTTTAAAATAATGCAATCCCCTATTTCACGTCGTGAATACAATCGAATACAATAATTTGTCCAGTTGTAATCCCATGTTTTACTCCATGCATATAGTCGAATACACTCGAATACAACAACGTATTAGCTGGACTTTTCTAATTCACGCCTATTTTTCTATTGTATTCATGAATACAATAACTTAAATACATCAAATACATCTTATAACCACAAAAAATGTATCTATAATCCGTAATATAACAAATAATATCAATAGATGGCTAATTACTACTAGATAGTGGTTTATAAAATAAAAAAAATTCAAACCATGTTACAACTTTTATTCTTGTAAGTTTATTGGCTTTGTCAGATTTTGGTTTCAACTTTCAAGGTGTGTTTGCTAATGTTGTTGGCTTTGTTTATTTCGATGGTCAAATAGGCGACATGAGCCATTTCAATACTATGAAAGAATTGGTTTAAGCACTAAATTAATCTCTCATTTGATTTAATTGATGAAGTTCGACTTTGTAAGATGAATAACACATGTACAAAGAGCTGAATAAACAATAATCCATGAACAAAAATCACTAACTTCTTATTCTTAAGAGAGTAAAAAAAGTCATATTAGTTAATGTCCGTTGGTAGAGGATTTTCTGAACTTGCATGCAATATATGTACTTTTTGATAATGAAAACTGGTAACTAATCACTTAGGATTATAACGGCATGGATAGAAGCATCCACTCTAGGGGGTTTTGAGTTCGAGCATTGAAATAAAAAAAATTATAATAGGGGTACTTATCCTTTAGTGGGTCTTACATTTTTCGAAAACAAATTCTGTGCGAGTGGGCTTTGGATACCAAATAACTATGCCCAATAAAATATAGTGCTAAGTACAAAAAAGAAAAAGAAAAAATGAAATTGTTAATGGGGATGTTAAGACATAGATCTCATTTATTGAAATTATACTGAGTTTTTTTTATTGTTGTTATTCATTACACTGAACATATATCCTCGTAATCCCAACATGGAGCATTGATCTGCATTAGATAGACTAATGAAATAATTTAGAGGAATCATGAATTATGGTATCCTATATAGTGGATTTTCTTCTATTTTAGAAGGGTACTGTAATGCAAACTGGATCTCTAATTCAGATGAAATAAAATCCACTAGTGGTTATGTATTCACCTTTGGTGGTGGCTCAATATCATGAAAATCAGCTAAATAGACGATTATCACTAGATCGACTATGGAATCAGAGTTTGTAGCTCTGGAGTTAGTTGGTTCATAGGCTGAGTGGCTAAAAAACTTCTTAGGTAATATCCTTTTAATAAAGGATGTATTGCCTCATGCGTGTATGCATTGTGATTGTCAAGCGGCAATAGCTATTGCAAATAAAAATCTTATAATAGTATAAGTAGACATATGAAATTGAGACATGATGTCATAAAGCAGCTGCTGAGAGATGGAATAATTTCCATTGATTATTTGAAGTCAGAAATTAATTGGCCGATCTTCTGACTAAACCAGTAGTAAGCAAATTATTTCTTCAAACCTCAAAAGATATAGGGTTAAGGCCCACATGCTGTCAATAGAGATGGTAACCCAACCTATGTGAATGGAGATTCCATGACGTAGGTTCATATGGGTAATAACAAGTCGATATTGGCACTGATACACTAAAAGAGAGTGCTTAATTTTTACTAATTGAGAGGATGAGTTATAACTCATAATGAAATTCATAGTCCTTATGAATGATGTATTTAAAAGCAGTAGACACTTGATGAATTCACCTATATGAGAGTGGAGTGGGCCGCTCCTATGATATTTTGGCCTAGTTTGTAGAGCTCTCATTAATAACCAGGCACGCACATGACCTATTGGGCACAAAACTACGTTGAACAGCCAAATTACCGGGTGTCAAAACGTGATTGATACATCTCTGACTTAGTGGCGAGCCAGCCGGACGTCTTAAGAATTAACGCTCTGGTCCCTAATAAATACTTTCCCTAAGTTCATTTCTGCTATTTTGGTTTGTCGGGACGTTCGATGTTGGGTTTCGGAGAGCTTTGGGACACTTAGTCCCCAAATGGGAGCTTAAGAGTTAAAAAATACTTCGTAGTTGGAATAGTATGAAGACAACCTCAGAATGGAAATCCGATAGTTCTGTTAGCTTCGTGAGGTGATTCAGGGTTGGGAGCATGTTCGAAATGTATTTTGGAGGTCTGCAGCTAATTTAGGCTTGAAATGATGAAGTTTGAATTTTTGAAGTTTACGGTCCGATAGTGAGTTTTTGATCCTAGGGTCAGAATGGAATTTCGAAAGTTGCAATAGCTCCGTCAGCCAATAACTTAATTACGCAGATAAATTCTCCTCCCCTGATCCTTAAGGCTTTAAGGCAAACCGTATGGCGACTGGAAAGAAAGACGACTTCACCTTCTCTTGTGTCAGTGAGAGCTATTTGAGTATTCCCTATTGACCTTCTTTTGTAGATAGAATCTTCAATGAGTGGAAACAAGCGACCTTACTTCATATCATTTGTGATGTGTGTGAAAAATCTTAGGTCATTCGGACGAGGTTTAATTAGGTTTTTATCAAAAGTATGTTTTGATAGAATTTGAAGTTCTTAGGCTCAAATCCTTGATTTAATTGAGTTTCTAACGTTGTATTAGGTGGTTTAAAGATTGGAACAAGTATTAATAAGGTATTTGGTATTATTGGTGCTTTTAGTTGAGGTCTTGGGGGCCTCGGAATGCTTTCGGATGGTTAATGGGACGATTAGAAAATTTTTGCAGTAGTTGAAGCTTTTCTGCTTCTGGTATTTTCGCTTTTGTGGCTTGCGAACCGCAGAAGCGGTTTGGGCATCGCAAAAGCAATTTTGGTCATTTCCTTTAGAAACCCCAGAAGCGGTGTTGTATCCGTTGAAGCGGAATGTAGTCACTTAAGTGTAAGCCGCAGAAGTGGCATTTGGTCCGCAGAAGCGGGACCGCGAAAGCAAAAATCCCTGACCAGAAACAATGATTTCGAGGGTTAGTTTCAAAAGTTGAAAAAATCAAATTGGACCTCGGGAGAGGGCGATTTTGAGAGGGTTTTGAATAGAAAATCATTGGATAACATTTCTTTAATCCTTTCTAGTTATATTCCATCAATCTTTAGTTAATATCAACATTTAATTTCAAATTTGTGGTAGAAATTGGGGGAATAGTTCTTAGACCTTTAATTGAGAATTTGAGAGGTCATTTAGACTATGATTTCAGTGTTCTTGTTATGTATAGACTCATGAGAGTACGAGGGTTCTGAAAATATAAAAATTATCCTGTTCCGAGATGTGGGCTTGGGAGGCATGTTGTTCATTTTACCTAATTCCATGCCTTAGCTTTGAATTAAATAGTTGAATTAGTTGTTTGTGATTTTATTTACGATATGTAATTGAATTGAATAGATTTGGGCCATTTGAAGTTGGATACTCGTGGCAAAGGCATGGTTCCTAGTTGATTTTTTAGCCGGTTCGAGGTAAGTGGCTTGTCTAACCTTGTGTAGGGGACCTTCCCCCTCAGGATATGATATTTGATAATTGAATGCATTGTACGTAAGGTGACTAGCGCGTACTTGAACTAATTGTTGAAAATCTAGTTTACTTACATATTTAGATTGAGTTTCTTTCTTGCATGTGTTATTCCATTTGTATTTATAGCTTGTGTTAGTTTAGAAAAGTATGCTTAGTTGATCTAAATGGCTTATTTGCTTAAGTTGCTTTGTTAGTACTATGTGAAGCATGTTAGGCTAGAACTACATGTTGCATTGTACTTTTGCATTCCAATTCTAAATATCTTCTTGCTGTGGATGCGTATTTACATTGGGACTACAGCTGTGGGATTTCGGTAGCTCCCTCCCCCTTTGTTTGTTTACTTTGGAACCGCGAGTTTGATTCTCAATAGATCATCATGCATATTTACTTTGGGATTGCGGGTTCGATTCCTGATAGATCCCCCTGCATATTTACTTTGGGACTGCGGGTTCAATTTCCCTTCTACCTCTTGTGAGCACGTGATTTTTGCCCTACATGAGAATTACTCCCAGAAAATTCAAAAATAAAATAGTTTCATGTTGAGCATGATTTTTGTGATCTTTGTGTTATGTTTATCTTACATTTGCATTTTTGTGTGTGTGCGTGCTTATTTATTTAAATTAGCAAAATACAAAAATATATATTATGTTTTGCATTTTTAGTGTTTAATAGCAAATTATGCGATTTACATCTAAGTGATATGTAATTGTGTATCTTGATTATTAGTAAAACTTAATTAGCACTCTTATAAATTAGTGTGACTTTTGTAGTGTGATTTAAAATTTTTTGGTTTAAATTAGACAAAAGAGGAGACAAAATAAAGAGGAAATCGGAACTGGGCCGTCTCCAATTCAATAAAAACCAGGCCCACACTAATTCAACACCCAGCCCAAATACCCGCCCAAGCATCAGCTTATGTAACGTTTGATCTGGACCGTTGGATTTTATTATCCAACGGCCCAGATTAATCAATAAATTCCCAAATACACTCAGACCGTAACTTAACCAAACGACACCGTTTGGTTTAAGGGAGGAGATCCTGGTCGTTGATCGTAAATGATCCAACGATCAGGATTTAATCTCCTGAGTCGTATATAAAGCCCGCCTTCACACCCCGCCCCCAAGCCAGACCCCCCCTCACACCCGTCGTCTCTCCCACAGACGAATTAACCTCGCCGTGAGCCACCGCACTCCGCCTGCCGGAAATCGCCTCACGGCGGTTCCGGTAGGCCAACGGCTACCAAATTAACACCAACCCTTCTCCTCACCTCCCTCTCTTCGAATCCGGCCTCCGTTAGTCTCGAATCCATCCCGAGCTTGTCGAATATTGAATCAAAGGTCGCCGGAATTTGAAAATCACGCCAAACCTCACCAAAATCACACCATAGCTTCCCCTCACCTCCCTCATACCCCCATCGGCCTTAGTTTTGTTCGAATCTTGCTAGAACCAGTCGATCCCCAAAATCGCGGCCATGAACCCTAAAACTCGATTCCGGCCTAATTGAGGTCTAATAGACCTTAATTGGGATGTTTTCACTATTGAAAACATCTCAATTAAGGTCCATTGGCCTCAAAGAACAAAGGTCCAAGCCGAGTTGAATCCAAGATGGGTCCGAGGCTCGTTCGAATGCAATTTTTCTCCTTACATGGTATTTTTCTTTCCTTCTTCATATGTTAGTGTGATTAATGACATGAATTTTATCCTTTATCTTTTCTTTTAATTTTCTGCTTTGTTCTTCATCTCTTTGGGACCGTTTTATTTGGTCGATTTTTGTTGTTTCTTCGATTGAAAATGGACGATATACTTAGTATGATTAAGGTCGTCAAGCTAACTAGTTCATATGGATTGGTATCATGTTGTGTCGAAACCATGAATCACGGATTTGTTGGGCTTTGTTTGTTCTTGATTGTATACGTAGGATCAATTAAGTAGTTGTCGTCATTTAGTTATATGATTTTTCCTATTAAACACCGGATAGTGATTGATGTTGCTGATTTATCAAGTGAAGCTCTTGGAATTGTTGTGACTTCAAATTAGGTCTGAAATCTGCTGAGGCTGTTAGCATTAGTGTGATTAATCAGACTTAGAATAGTTTAATACCCTGCACAGCCCAGTGGAACCTGCTGTTACAGCAGGGCATTCCACCAGGTTCTCACTTAACATTTAAACTAATTAAGCCCACACTTGACAAAACTTAGTGGCTGAAAACAGAGGGGTTAGTGGGCTGGCAGAGCAGGGATGGGCAAGGTTTTGAGTGGATTTTTGCTGGTCCTTGGCTCTTAGAAATAGGGGTCTGTTTTGGTTATATATAGCAGGGGTTGCAGAGAATAGAGGGCTGGTTTTTTTGCTTTAAAAGAGTAGCACACATTAGGAAGAAGGGAGAAGCAGAAATACAGAGGCATACACATTGTATCACTGTTCCATTGCAGAGGTTGTTATTGTTGTTCAGTTGTTGAGAGACTGTTTGTTTGCTGCTGTTGTTGTTGAGGTTGTTGTGGTCGTGTTGTTGTTATTCTTCTGCTGTGCTGTTGGTTGTGCTTTGCTACTGCTGTGGTGGTGTTTTGCTACTGCTGTTGGTTGTGCTTTGCTACTGCTGTGGTGGTGTTGTACTACTGCTGGTGTTTGTGCTTGGTCACTGCTGTTATTTGTGCCTGGCTACTGCTTTTAGTTGTGTTTTGTGGCTGTGTGTCGATTTTGTTGCTGTTGGATGTTGGTCCACTGCTGTTGTTGCTATTACTGCATAGCTGATCCTTTGGTCCTCTAATTTCCAGGTACACATCTCAAATTTGCATCGATGTAGCTCTTGAATTGGAAAAGAAATAAACATCCTGATGAATTGGCTTCCTGATGTGTACTCAATTGAGTTATTATGCATCAATAGCAGAATAGATGTTAAATAATATGCATTTTTTAGAAAGTTTAGTTTTGATTTGTATTCACATGAACATTGGACTATGTGGATTTTCCAAATTTGTATGACTAAGACCTCAGTTCTACTGTAATTCGTGCTAGTCATTCAGGGCATTAGGACTCATAACTTGTTAAGTTACTATTGATCTTCAGAATAGTAGGGATAATCATATGAATATCAACAGGTTGTATCTCATACGTATTAACATAATACATTCTATTAATTGGATTGTTTTCATCATTTGTAAACAGTTGTCTATTACTTTACTGGTTCAATATCAGCTCCTTAGTAGAATTGATATCATAGTTAGATTGGATGGATAAAATTAGAACATAGGATGTCAAAACAATTAGTTGATTAACTTGCTACTTTACTGCTTTTATATTGGGCTCGTTTGAGGCCCAAAGCCTTGGATATTGGTGTGAACATACTGAGGATCTCAATCTACCCGCTAAGTATTGGTTATGACGGTAGTGAAATAAAATTGAACTACAAATCTGGGCCTCTGGGTTAGGTAGCAAATTCAAATTAAGAGGATTTATCCATTTGTTTGAGTTCGGACTTGAACTAGAAGCCCGAATTTTACAATGCTAATTAATTAGGCTCTTTTAGAGACAAAATCACTAGAAAATAATAGTCACCTTTAGGATGACCTTTAAAAATAAAAATGAGGCACCCCATGCCAACTAAAACTCATAAATTGCGTGGCCCTCTTTAAATGTTCATATTAAAATACTTAGACGCCGGGACCAACCGTTTAGCAAAGTTTCACGGCCTCCCGCAAAGTTATCAACACGTTAGATGCTTTATGCGCGCTTTTAATAATTTTACCTTCCTAAACTCGAGTGCACATTTATGTGACTCAAATCCAAGTCTCAACGGAGTCGAATAGTGTTGACAACCACGGGTGCACTGGTGCGACGTGGTTCGAGATACATTTTCACGACGTTGCAATTCTTTGTTAAAATAATAATAATAATAATAATAATAATAATTCTTGTAATAGTAATAATAATCAAAAGCGGTTGAAAGTTAAAACTTGCACAGAGGTTAAAGCACATTATAAAATCAGATAAAGAGACCAAATACGACGATTGAGCGACCGTGCTAGAACCACGGAACCCGGGAATGCCTAACACCTTCTCCCGGGTTAACAGAATTCCTTATCCGGATTTCTGGTTCGCGGACCGTAACATAGAGTCAAACCTTTCCTCGGTTCGGGATCAAACCGGTGACTTGGGACACCATTATTTTTCCAAGTGGCGACTCTGAATTAAATAAGTTGATCCCGTTTCGATTGTCCTTTAATTGGAAAAACTCCTACGTGCTCCCGCGGGTGCGGTAAAAGGGAGGTGTCCCTAGCCGATCACTTAGCCGAGAATCCTGTTGATGACGAATACGAACCTTTGAGGACGTATTTTCCAGACGAGTTTACTACATGTTTAATTAATGTGCTACATGTCTACCGCTTTGATACTAGTTGCACTGTATATGCAAACTGTTATATGTTTATCGCTTTGATATTGCGTGAACTGTATATAAAACTATGCCGCAAACCCTTCACTTCTCACCCCCGGGGATGTGCTCACTGGTTGAGACTCCTTATTCTGTTAGTGTCATACCCCGAAATAATGAAGAGGCTCGGAAAGTTTCTAAGCCGGTTGGCCTTTTGGTTCCCGGAAAGGAGCTCCTTCCTCAGCCCGAGTTGTCCGCTTGGGTACACAGTCTAGATCATGCACCAAGGTTTTAAACTTAGAATAACATAACTGCATACCGGATCCCTAGTATGAAACGCTTATTTGCATCACGTTGCATTTGACTTAGGGGACTCAACACAGGGGTTGGGTCCGTCTAGGATAGGCAACCTGAAATGAAAAGACCATCCTGCTATACCATGTTTGTTTCAAGCATTTATTCGAACTTGCATGCTGACCGGCTTTTAAATACTGAAGGGAAACGAAAAACAAAAGGAAACAATAGGGGTAGATAGATATTTTCAGAAAAAAAAAAAATGTGTTGTACCAACAAATCAATAGTGCAATTTGCTAATAAAAGACGACGGAAGGTTGACTTCGCCAACAATAGGTCTTAACAAAATGTGTTTTCTTTGTCGGTCAATAAAGGAAAATGTGTTTCTTAACAAAATGTGTTTTCTTTGTCGGTCAATAAAAGAAAATAGTTTGTCTTGACGGACCGAACTACGCGAGTTTGATTCTCACCGGATGTGAAATACATAGGCAACCCCCGTCGGGTCCAACTTGCCATTTTTTTTCAACAAAAAATATACCAAAATCTGTAAATTTTGAAAAATCATTGCCAGCCAAAATGATCGTTTTCTTTAAATAAATGTGCAGGATGAGCACGATTCAAAATGAACCCTTTTCACTCATGACTAAAATCCCGGTACAAATATGGCTATGGTGGGATGATCTAGGCCAAGAAGGGCAGGATGAGGTTAAAAAGTATTTGAAAGGTCTCACAGGTCTGCTTGAAATAAAACCTCGTGGGGACATCATAAGAGCCTTAGTCACATATTGGGACTCCGCGCACAATGTCTTTCACTTCTCGGACTTCGAGCTCACCCCAACTTTGGAGAAGATGACTGGATACATTGGAAACACTGATATACCATTGGGGCATCAATATCTAATCGCCCCCAGGGTTGTCGCCATACACCGGTTTTTAGACTCACTGAAGACGGCCAGAACGGTACGTAACCCGGATCTAGCACAAGGGTTTTGTACTTTAAACTTCATCTATCAAAGGTACGGTCATGCGGGAGGTTTCGACGAGCCAGAAAACAAATTATGCAGCAAGGGTAATCGCCAGAAATGGGAGGAGCACAGACGAGTTGCTTTCATGATAGCCTTTTTAGGACTCGTGGTATTCCCAAGGAAAGACGGGAACATTGACATAAAGGTAGCCGGAGTCGTCAGTACTTTGCTTGACCAAAGCGAAAGTACTCTTGCTCCTATGATACTATCATACATATATCGAGCCCTCACAATCTGCAAAGCAGGGGGAGATTTTTTCGAAGGCTGTAATTTACTGCTACAGATGTGGATGATCGAGCACCTGTGTCGCCGCGCCCAATTCTTGAGATATGGGTTGGTTGAGAAAACTTGCATAAGCGAATTCTATACAAGGATTGATAGGACCATCTTGCCTGAAGGAACATTGGCATGGAGGGCATACTTTCAGGCTCTCAGCGCAAGTCGAATACAATGGACGTTGGGTTGGTTACAGATAGACAGAATCGTGTACATGCCAGCGGCTAGGTCCCCCTTTCTCTTAATGGGACTTAAAAGCATTCAACCTTATGCGCCCCATCGGGTGTTGAGACGGCTCGGGAGGTGCCAGATAGTACCCAAAGAAGAAGACCTGAGTACCCAGGTTATTGAAATTGGTCCCGATGGTCAATTCCCAGAAGCAAGGGTCCGCCAGATCTGGAGCAAATGTCAATATCTGGAGGCAAACACTTGTGTGCAGGATCGAGCTAGAGGAGAGGTTGTACCCGGATATCTTACTTGGTACAAAGGAGAAACATCGGGTGAAAGACCAGCCAAAAGACCTCACCTCAGGGAATTTGCTGAAGCGTCACAAGAACAATGGGACTGGTTGGCTAAGGAGGAGGTTTATAGAACAAGGATCGGCAAGATAGAGCAACGGGTCCAAGATCTCCAATTTGAAAAAGATATGCAAGCCGCCGCCGACGAAGGAGATAAAAAGAAGTTGGCACAGGAAAATGACTTTTTGAGGGCTCAAATTCAGCAAATGAAAAGGGATGCTGACAGACAATTGAGGAGTCGAGCAGACGAAAAATTGATAAAGGGTTTGAGAAGCCAAGTTGCCGATGTCCAAAGGGAATTGGAAGAGTCGAAGGCCCAAACAATGAGGGTCCGAGCTAGCTCGAGAAAGGAGGCACATCAACATGCACTTCACCTGCAACGGATAGAAGAAGATTACACTGAGATCATCACTAGTCTAAGGGAAGCAAATGTTATCCTCAGGGAGCGGGTTTTCAAGCAAGCCCGAGATGCCGGAACAGACCTCGACCGTTGTCACGATTTGATGGCCCGACTACAAGAACAAGTAGATAGGCTCCTAGACCAAGTCACCAACAATGCTCGAAGATTGGGGGCGAAAAACCAGCAGATAGAGCAGCTACTCGGAGAAAGGGACATGATCAAGGACAGAATTGGAGAAATAGGGCACTATGTCACTATGAAGTGTTTAGCTTGCGAACAGGATGCCCCGCGCTGCCCTTTTTGCTTCGGTTATGGGCTATGTTCATCATATCATGAGGGATTTAAGGGGACTGCACAAGGACCTCACACCAAGTCCCGCGGCAAGGCCGAATGATGCCTCGCGGGCTCCCAGGAATTTTAGAGCATTAGACTTCTGATTTAAAAATGTATTTCGAAATATCGAGTCAAGTTGGTTGGCATTTTATCTTTCATTTTTGAGTCAAGCATTCCTCTATTTTGTCGATTATTGTAAGCTATGTTTTGTAACTCTAAGGTTTTATTTGATATAAAAGTTTCTGAATTTTGCCACAATCTTGTCACCAGAACTACGCTCGGTCTGATTCACGCGGGGTCGTGATACGTAGGCAATCCACATAAGATTTGACCACCACTAAAAGGAAAAGAATGCAAAGGTTAATAACAATAAGGCTTTCGAGGATAAAAGAAAAGAAAAAAAAAAAAAAAAAAAAATGGAATGACGCATGTTAAGAGTACATTTAGAAAGGGTTATTTGGTTAGGTGCATTGCATCCAACGTGCTATAACATATCTGTCAAACTCGGTAAACTAACAAGTTTGTTGCATTTCCGGAAAAGTTTAGCAGTTGGTTTGACAGAATATACTGGCCAGCCATCATTACCGTACTAGATCCAAAGGACCGATTACAGTAAGCATGTCTAGTTCTGGTAAGAGCCTCGAGGAAGAAAAATCAGAGTTACAAATCATGAAAGAAGAGGTAGACCGGTTGAAACAACAGATAACAGAGATGCACCTGGCCTGGGCCAGGGAACAGTCTTCACCGAACCGCCCTACTCTCGCCTCAGCTCCGGAACATCCGCCCATCGATCCTTCGACAAGCGCCCCGATCTATCCATACTTTCAGGGGAAAAACCCATATGCCACCCACATTCCACCAGCCAAACCAAATCCTCCTCCAGCCACCACTGTTTTGTGGCACCTCCACCTGCTCCTCTGCAAAGGCCGGCCGGCGAGCCGCATGTTCAGATCCATGACAACTCTTACTATCCTCCAGAGCCTACTTTTAGGGCTCCTGAACCGCAATCACATACCCCTCATTGGGATAATCCGGCAGAACCGGAAAAGTACTTCCAAAGTTCAGAACATGAGGAAGTTATCAGAAAAGTTAAAAGCCTGGAGCAGTCCTTCAGGAACATGCACGGTTTGGGTAACCAGGTCAGTGTCGCTTACAAGGATCCGTGCCCGTTCCCCGACGTCCAATTACCGGCCGGGTTCAAAATGCCCAAGTTTGACCTATACGAGGGGCACGGTGATCCTGTAGCCCACCTCCGAGGATTTTGTAGTAAAATGCGAGGAGCCGGAGGACGGGACGAGATTCTGATAGCTTACTTCGGTCAGAGTCTGGGAGGATCTGCGCTGGAGTGGTACACTAGACAGGACCCCAGCGGGTGGTTTACGTGGGATGACTTGGCTCAAGCTTTTATCGGGCAGTTCCAGTACAATCTTGAAATAATCCCCGACCGCTTATCATTGCTAAAATTAGAGAAGAAGCCGGCTGAAAGTTTCAGGGAATTTGGTTTCCGCTGGAGGGAACAGGCAGCCAGGGTAGATCCGCCGATGAGAGAGAGCGAGATGGTGGATTACTTCTTGCGGACACTAGAGCCAACCTATTTCGGACATCTGGTAATGTCCGTGGGCAAATCATTCACTGAGGTGATAAAAATGGGGGCTATGATCGAGGAAGGTTTGTAGGCCAACAAGATCATGAGCTACTCAGCATTGAAAGCCACCACTCAGGCTATCCAAAGTGGCACTGGAGGAGTACTTGGGAAAAAGAGGAAAGAGGAAGTCGCGGCAGGTCGAGTCCGGGACATGGTTCAGAAACAGAGGCCCTGCACCCCAATATAGCCCGCCCCAGCCTCACCACCAAAATTACTTCCACCATCCATATAACCACCCGCAACATTACTATCCCGCACCTGATCCCCATTTTACTGTTCACCACGCACAATCCTATTCCGCACCTCCCGTCCATGCACCATGGCGTGCACCAAACCCGCAGAACAATTATCCACCCCCAAGAGCTTATAGAAACCCCTCGGGCGCGAGTTTTCGTCCGAACCAGGCATTCAAAGGCGACAGGGCGCCAAGGCCGAAGACTTTCACTCCCTTAGGAGAGTCTTACACCAGTTTGTTCCACCGGTTGAAGCAAGTAGGGTTGGTAAATCCGGTTGAAGCTAAGTTACCAAACCCTCTTCCGAAGAACCTGGACCATTCAGTAAATTGTGCATACTGTTCAGGATGTCCGGGACACGACACGAAAAAGTGTTGGAGGTTGAAAACAGCCATCCAAGAGCTCATCGACACCCGCAGAATTGAGGTCCAGACTCCAACCGAGCCCAACATCAACCAAAACCCACTTCCAACTCATCATGAGACCAACATGATCGAGTTGGTACGGGTAGAAGAAGGAAAGGAGAAAGCCTCTCAGACTGTAATGATGATCAAATCTGGCGGGGTAGGAATGAGAAAGGGGCCGAGCTTTGATGAGCCATCCATTTGCAAGAAGGACGTACCGGGAGGGTTAGAAGCGGAAAAAGGAAGTGTGAACGAAGTACCGGTGAGCCCGAGGAAAGCAAAAATAGTTGTACCAGGGGCAGCAACCAAGCCCGTCTTGACGGTAGCAGGCGTTCGAATGGATCCTTTCATCATCAAGCCGGCAATACAGTTGCCAATAACTGATAGCCGGGCTATTCCATGGAATTATGCTCGGATTACAACAACCTACAAAGGAAAGGAAGTGAAAGAGGAAGTTTGCGAAGCGCAAAGTTTGACCCGCTCGGGGAGATGTTTTGCCCCTGCGGAATTGAGGAATATCACTCCGGCAACATTGAAAAAGCCGGTAACTGACGAAGAGGCGGAAGAATTCCTGAAAAAGATGAAGCTGCATGACTATTCCGTCTTAGAGCAGCTGAAGAAAACGCCTGCGCAAATCTCATTGCTATCCTTGCTGATACATTCTGAAGAACATCGGCAAGCTTTGATGAAAGTTCTGAATGAGGCACATGTACCGGATAAAATCTCGGTGAGTCATTTGGAGAAGATCACCAATAGGATCTTCGAAGCGAATCGGATCACCTTCACCGATGATGAATTGCCCGAGGAAGGCACCGAGCACAACAAGGCTTTATATCTTACGGTAAAGTGTGAGGAGTCGGTGGTTACCAAAGTCCTTGTCGATAATGGGTCCAGTGCTAACATTTGTCCTCTCTCTACACTGGACAAGTTGAAAGTGGACATCGGCAGGATACACAAGAACAGCATATATGTTCGAGGGTTTGATGGAGGAGGCAAGGCATCGGTTGGGGACATAGTGTTAATCTTGACAATTGGGCCAGGTGGAGTTCACCATGGAATTCCAGGTGCTGGACATGGTGGTGTCATATAACCTTCTGATAGGGCGACCATGGATCCATGCCGCAAGAGCAGTTCCATCCAGCTTACACCAACTCGTCAAGTTTGAGTGGGATCAACAGGAGATCGTCGTCCATGGAGAGAATGATCTACAACCAGGCACCATCGTCCCCTTTGTTGAGACAGAAGAAGATGTTGGGCCGTGGGTATACCAGATCTGCGATGTGGTATCCGCCAACCGAGTTCCAGAAGGGGAGTGCGTTCCCAATGACAGAATAATTACCGCCAACGTCATGGTGGCTCATGAAATGTTGGGACATGGTTTCATACCCGGCAAAGGTCTAGGTGCATCTCTGCAAGGAATCATACAACCGGTATCTGTGGTCGAAAACGTGGGAACCTTCGGTTTGGGATTCAAGCCAACATCAGAGGACATCCAGCAAGCCAAGAAGAATAAGCAGAAGACATGAGTGCTCTCGAAGCCGGTTCCACGCCTTTCCCAATCTTTCGTCAGGTCTGGAGTAAGAGGACATCCGACGACAAAGATTCCCGGTCCTATGGTTAGGCCAGACGAAGAGTTCTTAAGAAAGTTCGAGGACCTATTCGCAGATGTATGCATGCTCGAGGATGGCGAAGGATCCAGCCATGCCGAGATACAGTTTGTGGGGTCGAAAGCGAAATTGAATAATTGGAAGGCTACTCCTCTCCCTGTCCGGAAGGAGTCTTGGTAGTCTGTTTTGGATTGTGTTTTTTTTCGAAATTTTGTGTTGGGGGCTGCCCCCGGAGTAAAATCCGTTTGTTTTAGTTCACTTCGATTTGAGTTTGCAAGTTCGTTTTTTCTTGTACTGTTCCCATTAATGAAATTTTGTTCCCTTCGTGTCTAATTCTGTTTATTTTCCTTCTTTTTACTTTTCTGAACAGCCTTCTTTCAACTGATCTTAATGACATGGTGTGCTTAAAGATTAATCAACCCAGTCTAGAAAGTCAATCGGGTTTGGAAACAATAACGCATGAAATAAGAAGTGATGAGAGTGAATCGGAATACGGCGATGATGAAGCCGTAGAAGAAATCGGTGAAGAATTAAGTCACTTCGAGGAAAAACCCAAACCAAATTTAAATGATACTGAGGCCGTTAATCTGGGGAACACAGATGACGTCAAAGAAACCAGAATAAGTGTCCATATTGAACCCAACCCGAGAGAGGAATTGATCAAAACACTCATGGAGTTTAAAGACATTTTCGCATGGTCGTACGACGACATGCCAGGACTCAGCACTGATCTAGTGGTTCATAAATTACCCACTGATCCGGCATATCCTCCCGTCAAGCAGAAACTGCGGAAATTCAAGACGGAGATGAGTGTGAAGGTCAAGGAGGAAGTAACCAAGCAGTTGCAGGCGAAAGTCATTCGTGTCACGCGATACCCTGAATGGTTGGCTAACGTAGTACCGGTGCCAAAGAAAGACGGAAAAATCAGAGTATGCGTGGACTACCGCAATCTCAACAAGGCGAGTCCTAAGGATAATTTCCCACTTCCCAATATCCATATCCTGATTGATAATTGCGCTGGACGCGAAATCGGATCCTTTGTGGATTGTTATGCGGGATATCATCAGATTTTGATGGATGAAGAGGACGCAGAAAAGACGGCTTTTATCACACCGTGGGGGACTTATTGCTACCGGGTAATGCCATTCGGTTTGAAGAATGCAGGGGCAACATACATGAGGGCAATGACTACGGTATTCCATGACATGATACACAAGGAAATTGAAGTGTACGTGGATGATGTGATCATAAAATCTAGACGTCAAGAAGACCACGTTGCCGACCTCGGGAAGTTCTTTCAAAGACTTCGAAGATATGACATCAAGCTCAATCCGGCCAAGTGTGCATTCGGAGTTCCATCCGGAAAGTTGCTAGGATTCATCGTCAGCCGATGGGGCATTGAGTTGGACCCATCCAAAATCAAGTCCATTCAAGAGCTACCCCCGCCAAAGAATAAAATAGAGGTAATGAGTCTGTTGGGAAGGTTAAATTACATCAGGTAGGTTTATTGCCCAGCTTACGGCAACATGTGAACCCATATTCCGTCCGTTGAAGAAAGACGCCGCGATAGAATGGACGACAGAATGTCAGGAAGCGTTCGACCAAATCAAAGGGTATCTGTCAAACCCACCCGTACTAGTTCCGCCTGAGCCGGGTAGACCCCTGATTCTTTATCTGACGGTTTTGGAGAATTCGTTTGGCTGCGTACTAGGGCAGCATGATCTTACTGGCAGGAAGGAACGGGCTATTTACTACCTCAGTAAGAAATTCACAGTCCACGAGGTCAAGTACACTCATTTGGAAAAGACATGTTGTGCCTTGACTTGGGTAGCCCAAAAGTTGAAACATTATTTGTCTTCTTACACCACTTACCTCATTTCGAGTTTGGATCCGTTGAAGTATATTTTCCAGAAACCTATGCCTACAGGGAGGTTGGCAAAATGGCAAATATTACTTACAAAATTCGACATCATATACGTGACAAGGACGGCTATGAAAGCTCAAGCCCTAGCCGATCACTTAGCTGAGAATCATGTTGATGACGAATACGAACCTTTGAGGACATATTTTCCGGACGAAGAAGTATTGCAAATTGATGGGTTGGAACTGACCGGGAAGCCAGGTTGGAAGCTTTTCTTCGACGGAGCGGCGAACGCAAAAGGAGTCGGAGTAGGGGCTGTACTTATCTCTGAAACAGGACATCATTATCCTGCCACTGCTCAACTGCGTTTTCATTGTACCAATAATATGGCTGAATACGAGGCATGTATCTTGGGGTTGCGATTAGCGGTGGACATGGATGTGCAGAACGTCTTGGTCTTGGGGGACTCGGACCTTCTGGTACATCAGATTCAGGGAGAATGGGAAACCAGAGATCTAAAGCTTATCCCATATCGTCAGTGTTTGCATGATTTGACCAAACGCTTTCGATCGGTAGAATTGAGGCACATCCCAAGGATGCATAATGAGGTTGCCGACGCGTTGGCTACTTTAGCGTCAATGCTACACCACCCAGACAAGGTTCGTGTCGATCCATTACATATCCAGGTCCGGAATCAACATGCTTATTGTAACGTGATAGAGGAAGAGGTGGATGGTGAGCCATGGTTTCATGACGTCAAGGAATACCTCAGGTTAGGAGTATACCCAGAGCAAGCAATTGGAGATCAAAAGCGAGCTATTCGGCGGTTGGCGAACGGATTTTTCCTTAGTGGAGGGGTGCTGTACAAAAGAACCCCAGATTTGGGATTGTTGAGATGTATAGATGCAAGTCAAGCCACAACGGTGATGACAGATATACACTCGGGAGTTTGTGGACCACACATGAGCGGATACGTATTGGCAAAGAAGATTCTTCGAGCAGGATATTACTGGCTCACGATGGAGCGTGATTGTATAAGTTTCGTGCGAAGATGCCATCAGTGTTAGATACACGGAGATTTGATTCATTCTCCACCAACTGAATTGCATACAATGGCAGCACCATGGCCGTTTGTTGCATGGGGTATGGATGTTATCGGACCTATTGAGCCTGCGGCTTCCAATGGTCATAGGTTCATTCCTGGTAACGATTGATTATTTTACCAAGTGGGTGGAGGCCAAAACATTCAAATCGGTGACCAAGAAGGCGGTGGTGGATTTCGTACATTCCCACATCATCTGCAGGTTTGGAATTCCAAAGATAATCATCACGGATAACGGTGCCAATCTTAACAGCGGATTGATGAAGGAGGTCTGCCAACAGTTCAAGATCACACACCGAAATTCCACACCGTATCGTCCCAAAGCAAATGGTGCGGTTGAGGCGGCAAACAAGAATATAAAGAAGATATTGAGGAAGATGGTAGAAGGGTCTAGGCAGTGGCATGAAAAGTTACCATTTGCGCTGTTGGGTTATCGCACTACCGTCCGGACTTCGGTAGGTGCAACTCCTTACTTGTTGGTATACGGGATTGAAGCAGTAATACCCGCAGAAGTTGAGATTCCATCCCTCCGAATTGTCGTTGAAGCTGAGATTGACGATGATGAATGGGTCAAAACCCGATTAGAGCAATTGAGCTTGATCGACGAAAAGAGATTGACAGCAGTATGTCACGGCCAATTGTATCAAAAGAGAATGGCGAGAGCATATAACAAGAAGGTACGTCCCAGGAAATTTGAAGTGGGACAGCATGTGTTGAAGAGAGTTCTACCACATCAGGCCGAAGCGAAAGGCAAGTTCGCTCCAAATTGGCAGGGACCATTTGTGGTGACTAGAGTATTATCCAACGGCGCTCTATGTCTAACTGATGTTGAGGGAAGATGCACCGATATGGCTATCAATTCTGATGCGGTCAAGAGATATTATGTGTAATTCTTTAATGCATTTGTCAACGTTTGGTTTCGTTTGTGTGTATTTGGCATTTTTCGGAAAATGAAATGACAGAGGCAATTTTTCTACTACCCAAACACTTTAACCCTTGTTTTCCCCTTTGAGCCTTAATTATTCTTTCATATACCCTCTTTCGGAATCATCAAGGAAGATGTGTAACAAAATAGAAAAAGAAACAAAGGAAAAACACAAGAAAAAGTGAACTACGTTCGACCTGATTCCTCAAGAAGGATACGTAGGCGCCACACGGCTCGGTCATAATCAAATAAAAATCAAAGATCCCCCAAGCAACAAAACTGAGGCAGAAGTCATTGTTTCGTTTGAAGGATAGTGTGGATTCCGAAAGTTGTAATAAGCTAACCGTTGAGGTTAAACCCCTGTTCTTCAGCCTCACGCGCAGAAACCACATTAAGAACCAGAAAGACCTCTCGATCGGTATTTGAGAAATGCCAAGTCATGTGAATGAAAGCCAAGAGTGACATCCCGACCCTCGATTGAATCCAGGATGCACAAGCTGAAAGGGGATAACGCTCTAGAGGGAATCTCAGGGGTGATACCCCGCCGCAAGGAAAGAAAGCGTAAATGAGAGAGTCTTAACGGTGAAAACCCTCGCGGGCACCTTAAGGCGAAGGAAGTTGAGAGAAGTAAAATGAGAGAGTCTTACGGTGAAAACCTTTACGGGCACCTTAAGGCGACGGGAGATAGAGAGAAATGAGAGAATCTCATTAGTGAAAACCCTGTGAAGGGCACTGTGAGGTGACAAGGCGAGATGGTTACAAGATGTCTGCATGAGACAAGGTTTGGACATCCGTTTACCTCGAGCAGAAACGCGGCCATCAGAAAGCGATTGACATGAATAGACTGGGTAGTTTAATCTCAAAGGCGCGGCATAGCCATTGGATCAGTCACACATTCAGATAAGTCTTCCTATTTTTGAGTTCAGAGAAGTTTTCCTCTTCTTTTGTCATTTGCGGTCAGCATTCTTTTATTTTCTTTCATTTTTCGAAAATTGATTTTCTTAAAGCTTACTACCAAGTCTCCCAAAGCAGTATAATGAAAATGAATAGGCGTGGAACGAGGCAATAAGGCAGAAGTCGTTCCGATAGTAAGATTGGAACGACAGGTCGATTGGAAGGTTCGCAGGAATTATGGAGTATGATGAACACATGTGGCACATCCGGAAGATGATTTCACGCAACAGATCACCGGCTAAAAAGAGCCGGATCAAACCAAAGATTGGAATAAAAGGAAAGATGAGAAACCGTTCGTGGAAAGAACATCGTCCCCAGCAAGCGTCAACGTCGTCCTCAAAGTTCGAGAGAGGCCAAGCAGTTGAAAGAGAATGGCCCCAACAAGAGTGGCACGACCACTCACTGCGTTTTGAAACTAACAATTTTTCTTTGATTTAAAAGCAGGAAAGAGGGTTCGTTGGCGGAGAAGCATACCATCCAGAAGTTTATCAAACTGGGGCAGAAAATTTTCTCCTGATGCGAAAATTTTCTTGAAAGCAAAGACCCAGTGGATAAGGGTAGAAAGCAACACAGGATTTCGGGAAATACCAGCTCCGAGCAGAATAGTTTTGAGAAAGGCCAGACAACACGATGGGGTGATCTTTGAGCCTGGTATCATCCCCAGCAGTTGTTAGAAAAATAAACAATGGCTTCGAGATTCCCCCAGCAGTACTATATCCCATAATTTGTTCAAGGAAGCAAAAGCGTGAGTCCCAGAGGAGGTATGGGAAGAAGGAAGAGGAAAAAGGGTCCCCCGCCAGGATAATCCCCGGTCCATAACATTTCAACCCCGGCGAGTCCGAGAGAGAATGAGGGGTGAAGGAAACAAAGAATACTTCCCCAGCAGGTGAGTAAACAGTTCCAAAGATATCCCCAGCAGCCAAAAGAAAAGTAATACGACCCAGGGGAAAGCAATTCCAAGACAAGATAATTCAGAAGAAAAGGTGGCCCAATAGGCGATGCAGAAAGAAGAAATGGTACAGAAAGCAAAGGAAGGCGACGTGGATGGGATGGAGTTAGTGAGTAGTTGAAGTCGGGGAGCCCGCCTGGAGAATGGAGTGGCGATTTTATTTTGAAGTAGTAGTTGAAGTCAGGGAGCCCGCCTGGAGAATGGAGTGGCGATTTTATTTTGAAGTAGTAGTTGAAGTCAGGGAGCCTGCCTGAAGAATGGATTGGCGATTTTATTTTGAAGTAGTAGTTGAAGTCAGGGAGCCCACCTGGAGAATGGAGTGGCGATTTTACTTTGAAGTTGTAGTTGAAGTCAGGAAGCCCGCCTAGAGAATGGAGTGGCGATTTTATTTTGAAGTAGTAGTTGAAGTCAGGGAGCCCGCCTGGAGAATGGAGTGGCGATTTTATTTTGAAGTAGTAGTTGAAGTCGGGGAGCCCGCCCGAAGAATGGAGTGGCGATTTTATTTTTGAAGTTGTAGTTGAAGTCAGGGAGCCCGCCTGAAGAATGGAGTGGCGATTTTATTTTTGAAGTTGTAGTTGAAGTCGGGAGCCCGCCTGGAGAATGGAGTGGCGATTTTATTTTGAAGTAGTAGTTGAAGTCGGGGAGCCCGCCCGAAGAATGGAGTGGCGATTTTATTTTTGAAGTTGTAGTTGAAGTCAGGGAGCCCGCCTGGAGAATGGAGTGGCGATTTTACTTTGAAGTAGTAGTTGAAGTCAGGGAGCCCGCCCGGAGAATGGAGTGGCGATTTTATTTTGAAGTAGTAGTTGAAGTCAGGGAGCCCGCCCGGAGAATGGAGTGGCGATTTTATTTTGAAGTAGTAGTTGAAGTCAGGGAGCCCGCCCGGAGAATGGAGTGGCGATTTTATTTTGAAGTAGTAGTTGAAGTCAGGGAGCCCGCCCGGAGAATGGAGTGGCGATTTTATTTTGAAGTAGTAGTTGAAGTCAGGGAGCCCGCCCGGAGAATGGAGTGGCGATTTTATTTTGAAGTAGTAGTTGAAGTCAGGGAGCCCGCCCGGAGAATGGAGTGGCGATTTTATTTTGAAGTAGTAGTTGAAGTCGGGAGCCCGCCCGGAGAATGGAGTGGCGATTTTACTTTGAAGTAGTAGTTGAAGTCGGGGAGCCCGCCTGGAGAATGGAGTGGCGATTTTACTTTGAAGTAGTAGTTGAAGTCAGGGGAGCCCGCCCGGAGAATGGAGTGGCGATTTTATTTTGAAGTAGTAGTTGAAGTCGGGGAGCCCGCCCGGAGAATGAAGTGGCGATTTTTATTTTGAAGTAGTAGTTGAAGTGAGGGAGCCCGCCTGGAGAATGGAGTGGCGACCTATTTTTAATTTGGTTGAGGAAAGCGGTTGAATTTAACAGAAATCTCCGGCATGAATCCAAGTTCGTAAGCAGAGGGAGGCAACAAGGATCAGAAAAGATAGATTCAGATTGCAAAGGAGAATAGCTCGAAGATCATAAAGAAGGAACCAATGGTCGGAGTTCGGCAATCAAGATAGGCCGAAGTAACAATTGGCAGAAGAGAAGAAGTATCAGAAGGAACATCAAGTCGGACAGGATGGCAAGGAGCATGACAAGATCAAGTTAAAAAGGATAGATAAGAACTTGTAGTACTGTAACTTAGTCTAGCTTCTTATTTTTGCTTAGCGCGGTGTAATAAGGGGATCAGTTAAGCATTGGCAACAGCAGTAACAGCAAGATCACAACAGTCATGGTAGACCCATGCTACCAAAACTTCCCGAACTACATTGACCTGATTCCTGTTTAGCCCAGGATATGTAGGAGGCCTCCTAAAGTAAAGGCTCGGTCAAGATCTTTTTAGAAATGCTTCACATGGAGTGCTCGAACGGGCAAAAATCGCTCGTATCCGCTAACTTATCTTTGCACGAAAACACTTAACGTTCCCGCGCAAAGAGGGGCAGCTGTGAGCACGTGATTTTTGCCCTACATGAGAATTACTCCCAGAAAATTCAAAAATAAAATAGTTTCATGTTGAGCATGATTTTTGTGATCTTTGTGTTATGTTTATCTTACATTTGCATTTTTGTGTGTGTGCGTGCTTATTTATTTAAATTAGCAAAATACAAAAATATATATTATGTTTTGCATTTTTTAGTGTTTAATAGCAAATTATGCGATTTACATCTAAGTGATATGTAATTGTGTATCTTGATTATTAGTAAAACTTAATTAGCACTCTTATAAGTTAGTGTGACTTTTGTAGTGTGATTTAGAATTTTTTGGTTTAAATTAGACAAAAGAGGAGACAAAATAAAGAGGAAATCGAAACTGGGCCGTCTCCAATTCAATAAAAACCAGGCCCACACTAATTCAACACCCAGCCCAAATACCCGCCCAAGCATCAGCTTATGTAACGTTTGATCTGTACCGTTCGATTTTATTATCCAACGGCCCAGATTAATCGATAAATCCCCAAATACACTCAGGTCGTAACTTAACCAAACGACACCGTTTGGTTTAAGGGAGGAGATCCTGGTCGTTGATCGTAAATGATCCAACGATCAGGATTTAATCTCCTGAGTCGTATATAAAGCCCGCCTTCACACCCCGCCCCCAAGCCAGACCCCCCCTCACACCCGTCGTCTCTCCCACAGACGAATTAACCTCGCCGGTTGGTTGTGCTTTGCTACTGCTGTGGTGGTGCTGTACTACTGCTTTTAGTTGTGTTTTGTGGTTGTGTGTCGATTTTGTTGCTGTTGGCTGTTGGTCCACTGCTGTTGTTGCTATTACTGCATAGCTGATCCTTTGGTCCTCTAATTTCTAGGTACACATCTCAAATTTGCATCGATGTAGCTCTTGAATTGGAAAAGAAATAAACATCCTGATGAATTGGCTTCCTGATGTGTACTCAATTGAGTTATTATGCATCAATAGCAGAATAGATGTTAAATAATATGCATTTTTTAGAAAGTTTAGTTTTGATTTGTATTCACATGAACATTGGACTATGTGGATTTTCCAAATTTGTATGACTAAGACCTCAGTTCTACTGTAATTCGTGCTAGTCATTTAGGGCATTAGGACTCATAACTTGTTAAGTTACTATTGATCTTCAGAATAGTAGGGATAATCATATGAATATCAACAGGTTGTATCTCATACGTATTAACATAATACATTCTATTAATTGGATTGTTTTCATCATTTGTAAACAGTTGTCTATTACTTTACTGGTTCAATATCAGCTCCTTAGTAGAATTGATATCATAGTTAGATTGGATGGATAAAATTAGAACATAGGATGTCAAAACAATTAGTTGATTAACTTGCTACTTTACTGCTTTTATATTGGGCTCGTTTGAGGCCCAGAGCCTTGGATATTGGTGTGAACATACTGAGGATCTCAATCTACCCGCTACGTATTGGTTATGACGGTAGTGAAATAAAATTGAACTAGAAATCTGGGCCTCTGGGTTAGGTAGCAAATTCAAATTAAGAGGATTTATCCATTTGTTTGAGTTCAGACTTGAACTAGAAGCCCGAATTTTACAATGCTAATTAATTAGGCTCTTTTAGAGACAAAATCACTAGAAAATAATAGTCACCTTTAGGATGACCTTTAAAAATAAAAATGAGGCACCCCATGCCAACTAAAACTCATAAATTGCGTGGCCCTCTTTAAATGTTCATATTAAAATACTTAGACGCCGGGACATGCCGTTTAGCAAAGTTTCACGGCCTCCCGCAAAGTTATCAACACGTTAGATGCTTTATGCGCGCTTTTAATAATTTTACCTTCCTAAACTCGAGTGCACATTTATGTGACTCAAATCCAAGTCTCAACGGAGTCGAAATGTGTTGACAACCACGGGTGCACTGGTGCGACGTGGTTCGAGATACATTTTCACGACGTTGCAATTCTTTGTTAAAATAATAATAATAATAATAATAATTCTTGTAATAGTAATAATAATCAAAAGCGGTTGAAAGTTAAAACTTGCACAGAGGTTAAAGCACATTATAAAATCAGATAAAGAGACCAAATACGACGATTGAGCGACCGTGCTAGAACCATGGAACCCGGGAATGCCTAACACCTTCTCCCGGGTTAACAGAATTCCTTATCCGGATTTCTGGTTCGCGGACCGTAACATAGAGTCAAACCTTTCCTCGATTCGGGATCAAACCGGTGACTTGGGACACCATTATTTTTCCAATTGGCGACTCTGAATTAAATAAGTTGATCCCGTTTCGATTGTCTTTTAATTGGAAAAACTCCTACGTGCTCCCGCGGGTGCGGTAAAAAGGAGGTGTGACAGATCCCTTGCATATTTACTTTGGGACTGCATGTTAGATTCCCGATAGATCCCCCTGCACATTGATAGTTGGACTACGGGATGGTATCCGGGGAGATCCTTCAGATATACTTATATGATGGACTATGGGACAGTATCCCGGGAGCTCCTTGGACAGTTGATGAAATGGACTACAGGACGGTATCTTGGGAGATCCTCGTTGATGGTATTGATATTGAGCTATTTTACTTCGTGTTACCTTATTCTTGGTGTATTATTTGTTGCCTTGTAAACATTGTCTTACTTCATAGTTGTACTTATTATTTCTATTTATTTCATATTGTTGCAAGACTTATCATTATTATTATTATTCTTAATTAGGCCCTAACCTTCCTCGTCACTACCCAACCGAGGTTAGGCTTGGTGCTTACTGAGTACCTCCGTGGTGTACTCATGCCTCTTCTGCGCATGTTTTTCATGTGCAGATCAAGGTACTTCATTTCAAGCGCACTATCCTTGAGGCAGGGAGAGCTACGTAGACTTCGAGGTACATTTGTAGCGTCCACAGACCGAGAAGTCTCCTTCTTTATTCTATCAGTAGTACATAGTTTTCTATCGTGCCCTTGATGTAGAAACTTTGGAGATTAGAGCATTTACAGTACTTCTTTAGCCTGTGTTTCCCGTGAGTTTTTGGGTTTTGGGATGGTGTTGCAGACTTCCACATTTCTTGAGTTGTATAGGCCAAGTGGCCTTTATATGCAGTTATTATTTTAACTTATTCAGTTTTAATTAATTATTTCGCAAGTTAGTTTGTTATTCCGCATTGCTAGGCTTACCTAGTTATAGGGACTAGGTGTCATCACGACATGTTCACAGAGGGCGAACTAGGGTCGTGACAGACTTATAATAAAAATTATTGGTTCATAGAAATTTTACATTTCACCAGTAGTTCTGTGAGTTAAATTTTATTGGTATAAGTTTGGTTCATAGTCTAGAAGACACCAAACCTATTATATTTGGACCATACAAATCCAACAAGTTTATTTTTGAAAGTCAATAAAATAGTGGGGGGCTATAACAAAATTTTAATGCCCTTTGTTAGACAAATATCTTACCCATGAACATGTGACAAGCCTTATAGAAGGGAAGCGGTAAATGGTAAGAAGCTTTTGAAAAATAGCAATTGCTTTGCCACGTTCCTTCACCTAAGCATATGTATCCATGCACACGTGCCTATAAATAGTCTCTCAATTGGACAAGAAATGATCATCAGCAAGACAAAAGAAATCCTTTTTTTCTTTCTTTCTAATTTCATTATTAACCAACTTCTATTTGTTGTCTTTCGTTTGGTAGTTTAACTTCTCTTGTTCTGCTCTTTTAAATAGCTGGGTTTGTAATATTCAATTTCATTAATTCGTGTATCCTCTAAATAAATAGAGATGTGCTTGTTTAATCCTGGGAAAATATTTCACATTGTTGAAATAGTTTCTTAGGATAGTGCCTAGTACGACTCAAGTCAACTCGTGTATCTGCTTACAAATAATATTATTGCAGTATTATCATCGTTATTTTTCGATGTCACTTCCGTACAATAATATGCTAAAGTCAATGGGTTATGCCATATTTTGCCTTTATTATCTTATCTCAAAAATTAAACTTGAAATTGTTTTCTCCTTTATTGAATTCTTTTAGTAAGAGAAAGTGAAAAATCAAATAGCCAATGAGGTGATTACAAGGTGGAAAATCGAACTCTCACTAAAGAGGTGAAATTTCAAGTAACTAACTGACTAAGATTCCACTGTCGATCGCCATGCACGCTCGGAATACATTTTTGTGAGCAATGCCATTAACCCATTCCTTGAGTCAAGGATCCGCATCCGGAACCTGAGCTGTAGCTGTAAAGACACCGAACATCAATAAGAAAGGAGAAAAAGAGAGTAAAAATAAATTCTAGGAAGAATGAAACTTTACTTACGATTTGTGTTCCACTCCTGTTACGACCCGGATTTTCGACCCTCGGGGTCGTGATAGCGCCTACTTGTGGTACCTACGCAAGCCAACTTAACTACTTTTCCATTAATAAACAAATCTCTTAACAAATCATAGTATCAATATAGAACATGAAATTTAATAATAGCAGAAGTCTGAATTATAATCTCAATCAAAATGTAGAACAGTCAACAATAGCCTCTACCCAAGGCTAGTGTCACATTACTCACAAACTGCTAAGAATTTACTAAATACATGGTCTAAAAGAAACATAAATCTATTTATCCCGAATACAAAGAGATGACGGTCTAATATAAGGATAGAAGGGAGACGTCGGGCCTGCGGACGCCTGCAAGGCTACCTTGGGTCTATCTAGAATGAAGGTATGCTCCCGAACTAAAATTGCTGCTGCTGCTGCTCGAAACCTGGACCTGTGCAAAAATGCATAGATTGTAGCGTCAACACAACCGACCCCATGTGCTGGTAAGTGTCTAGCCTAACCTTGACGAAATAGTGACGAGGCTAGACTGGACAACCACATAAATCTGTGCAATTATATATATACAACGGAATCGAAAATACTAGGAAAGTAAACGATATACGAGGGGACGCATGTTGTGGGGAGATGAAAATATTAATAGTAAATTCGAAATAACAATCTAAGGACAACTTGTAATTAACAGCGGCAAGAATCAAACACCCAAATAAACACACTTGTATCAATAATTGTTGCGGCATGCAACTCGATCCTAATGTATGACAATACTGTTGTGGCGTGCAACCTGACCCTCAAACGTCACTATTGCTGCGTGCAACCTGACCCATATCATTTGGTATTATTGTAGCGAGTAACCCGACACATAACATTTAGTATTATTTCGGCATGCAACCCGACCCATAGCATTCAGTATTGTTGCAACGTGAAACCCGACCCATAACATTTAGTATTGTTGTAGCATGCAACCCGATTCACATTTGTCATTGCGCCTCATCCAAACAACAGTCACAAATAAGGGGTGGCAAGAGAGTAAATAAACAATAGCAAAAGTACCATTAAGGGAACACACAACAAACAATTAAAACCCATCAAGGGTACAATATCGATGAACTCAATATCCCCGCAAGGGAGAAAAACCAACAAAAATCAACAAAACTTCCCGGCAAGGGAATAACCAATAACTCTTTCTCTTTCTTTCATTTCTTTACTTCACGATATCACTTGAGCCCAAGCTCCGTAGAATTACTTATCTCATATACCGTCAAAATCTACATTTAATCGAGCCAATGCTCCACGAAGTACCAAGATCACAATTTCTATCACAAAGCCTTTACCACATATAAAAATCATCAATTAGACATGGAAGGCGTAATAACAACCAACTATCCGCAATTAAGGACTCACGGTCATGTTAGACACCAATGTATAGATACTCGTCACCATGCCTATACATCGTACTCGATTAATTAGCAAGTAGCAAATAAGATTCAACGCATATTCCCTCAAGCTAGATTAAATCAAACACTTACCTCAAAGTCTTGAATTCCACTCAATCTTCAACAATCGCTTTACCCCACGATTCCACCTCCAATTTGCTCGAATCTAGTCACAAATTTCTCAATTACGTTAATAAATACAAAATGAATCAATTTGAATGCAGAAAAATGAATTTTCCAAGTTTTCCCAAAAATTCTAAAATTGTCCCTAGGCCCATGTGGTCAAAACCTGAGGTTCGAACCAAAAATCGGATACACATTCCCCTACGAACTCAAATATGTAATTTGTTTTGAAATTGGACCTCAAATCGATGTCCAAATTTCCAGTTTTTAGAAAGTTTAGGTTCTACCCAAAAACCCCATTTTACCCATGAAAATCCTTGATTTTAAGGGAAAAAAATGTTAAATAATATTAAAGATTGAATGAATTGAGTAAAAATTGACTTACAAATGATTTGGGATGAAGATTGTTCTAGAAAAATTGCCTATGGTGTTTGGGCTTTGAAAATATGGTGAAAAGTGATGAAAATTCGACTACGTCTAAAATTTGCTAGGCTGCGGATATATGAAATGCGAAGTTGGGTTTACAATTGTGAACCCTGCAGGCTTGGGAAATGTGACACCACTATTCGCATTTGCGGACTCACTCTTACCAAGGGACCTTCGCATTTGCGAAACGGGTCTCGCATTTGCGAACCAATGACCATCGCATTTGTAAACCTTGGCCGGCCTAGGCTGGTTTCGCATTTACGAAGCAACCTTCGCATTTGCGAACTCTGGCTTCGCAAATGCGAAACCTGCAAACAATTGATGCCAAATTTTTCAAAAAATGAGAAATGCAATCTGACACCTATCCAAAACTCACCCGAGCCCTCGGGGTTCTAAACCAAATATGCATACAACCTCAATAACATCCAACGGACTTATCCATGCGATCAAATTGCTAAAATAACATCATATACATCAAATCAATCTTCAAAACTCATGTTTTTCTTTGAAATTTTCATAAAGCATAAAATTTTCTTTTTAAGTCTGAAACACGTCAAACAATGTCCAATTTCAACTAAATTTTATAGAAAGCACTTAAACCATATACAATACTTGTATCGGGTTTCAGAACAAAAATATGAGCCCGATACCACAGCCTTTTAATTAAATTTCATTTTCAATTTCCTTAATAATTTTAGAAAATCAATTTCACACAAAAATTTATTTCTCGGGCTCTAGATCTCGGAATTCGATTCTGGGCATATGCCAGAGTCTCATATTTTTCTACGGACCCTCCGGGACTATCAAATCAAGGGTCCGGTCCCTTTAACCAAAATGTTGACCAAAGTCAAATTTACTCATATTAATATCATAATTTATCATTTTTCACATAGATTTCATATTTAAGCATTCCGGCTACACGCCCGGATTGTGGATGCAAATCGAGGCAACCCCAAATGAGGACTTCGAGGCCTCAGAAGCACAAAAAGAGTAGGGAAACAAGTAATGACCCATTTGGGTCATTATAACTCCTCAAGGAATGGTATGTCCTTGGCGAGATCAGGTCTGATGTTTTCACTCAGACAACTCGATCTCGATCTTTATAAACGCTCAAGAATGGGGCTTTATGGCCCAGTCCACAAGTTTAATTAGTCCCCCCCCCCTAAAAGAATCGGGGACTGTATTGGCACATCAGATGATCAACAAAGAACCATCAATCTTGCTCACGAAGAATCGGAGAAGAATAACTATCCTCCAGAACGAGGGGTGGTTCTAACCAAGGCACACCTCGTGTAACACCTCATATATTTGAACTAGGTGTGGATACGTTAAAGGTATTAATTTGAAAATTTAGACATACGAAGTCCTAGAAGGATGATTATTCATAAAAACAGTTATTTCAGAATCAAGATGGAGAATGAGGTGCATAAGATTCGATAAAATCGACTAAGTTTAGAAAAGGTTCGTCTTCCAACAACATATAGCGAAAAAGTGTAAAGAATTTGGGAAAACTCAAAAGATGACATTTATAGGCCTTTGAAAGAGCTTAAAACAATATGTTGTGTATCCCAAATGAAGCTATAAACAAAAAGTTATGCCCGTTTTACAGAACAGTGCGCAATCACCCCGTACCGCAATCGCAGTCGTGAGGTAGTGTTCCTGCAATTTACCGTGGTCAGGCCTACAAGGGCGCATTGGAAGACTTTGGGAGTCATATTTTTGTCCTCAACAATCCCAAAACAAAAAAACTTGCTCTAGAAAAGAAAGCCCTACTCCTTAAGGGCCCCCCACCATCTAAGGTAAGTTCTAATGGTGATTCAAAGTTAATTTTAATTTTCCAACGTATTATTAACATGGGTAAACCCTCTATATCATTAGATATACAATTGGCTCGTCATTGCTGAGAGAATGAACCTTAGAACTCGAACTCAAGGGGACTAAACTTCAAAGAGGTAATGTCTTCACCCTCTAATTGATTCTAGCATTGGTTTAATAATTATAAACACTAGTTCATGAGATTTTAGTTGATGGGTTTGATAAAAAAGTATGAACGATTACAGGTTTGGGGCGTTGATTGTTTATCAATTGTAAAGGGTGTTGTTTACCTTATGGGTGATAAAGAATAATGTTGATTATAACCATTTGAGACTTAAGAATTTATCTAGGAATAAAAGAATGGGTTATTGGGTATAGAGAAACCAAAAATAAGGACTATGAAGCTTTATTTTCACCACGTGTTTGATAAGATGCTTAAGTGATCAAAATATAAGAATTATTGCTAATATGGAATCCTTTTGACTTGTATTGATTTAGATTAAAGTTGAAAGGGTTGACAAACGTTGTATTATGCTCAAGAGTAGGAAGTTAAAGTATGTGAGGCTAACTCTCTATATTTGGGAACGTTAATGATTCTCCCTATACTATGTTTCTTTTACGACATTACTAATTGCCTCAGAAATATATGTTGGCCTAGTTCATTGAATAGTTGTAGAACTTCTATTCTCTAGCTTTATAACTCGTTCATGACTTTCATTCTGAACGTTCTGAGCTCAGTACATATTCAATATAGACTTGGGTTTGATGCCCCCTAGTGTTAGTATAAATTACTCAGTATGCCATAAACAGTTGAAGTTTCAGTGTTCATATCAGTTCAAGAATACATATCTCAGTCTAGTTCTATTCAGTATTTCACTATTATATAACTCAGCGTGATCCAGTATTCCAGTATCATGTAACTCAGTGTGATTCGGTATTTTACTACTATGTATTGTAGTATGATTCTCAGTTCCTGATTTTAAATCCCTGAATGTTGAACACTTGTATTTGGGCCTGAGGCCGCAGTTTATGCTTTATGCTCTTTGGGCCTGAGGCAGTAATTTATGCTTTATGCATCTTTGGGTTTGAGGCTACAGTTATGTATACATATACTTGGGCCCGAGGCCGTAGTTTGTGCACATATATATTGGGCCTAAGGCCGCAGTTTAATATTCAGATAAACAGGTTGTTCATCATTTAGAAGAGGGAGTATTCATAACTTTACTTCTTTTGTTCAGTTCAATTATTAGTTATCATTTTACTTACTAGTTATCAGTTATCATTTCAGTTTCAGTTTCAATAGTTATCATTTCGGATATCAATTATCAACTCTCAGTTATCGGCTTAGTTTTAGTTTTACCATTTATAATTCTTTCTTTCGAGTTGCTTTATATACCAGTGCAATTCAAATGCACTAATGTCCATTTTTACATGGGGCCTGCATCTCACGATTCAAGTAATAATTTACATGTTGATGATTCAGAGCGCTAGGATTCTCGTACCAGCTACTTGGTGATCCCCAGCCTTCCGGAGCACTATCATTACCTTACAATCTTCAGTATTTTCAGACATGTAGTATTTTTAGTACTTCATTAGAGGTTTCATAGACTAGAGTAACAGCTAGATAGAGTCGCAGGCTTTCATTTAAGCCATGTTGGCTACAAATATATTTCAGAATTGCATTAGTATTTTCACATTTTAATTTATATCATTTAGTCTTACAATCAACATGTTATGATATCAATGGTTGATTCAACCAGCTAGTTGGTTCACTCAGTCACATGTAGTCAGCACCGAGTGTCGTGTTACGTCCAAGCCCAGTTAAAAGGGGCAAACTTAATGATTTGGAGTAAAGACAAGTGAGAGTTCTTACAAAGATGTCAAGAAATTAGGGTATAAATGCTAGGAAATGCAAATATTTTTAAGAACAAGAGTAGGAAAGCTATGAACGTAAAGTTTGAACAAATGAAAAAGGGGGTATTTATAATTTTCAATGACGATTCAAAACCATGGGTGGCCGACCAACTACTAACGAGCATTTAATTCCCTTAAGACGTGACTGACGAGACGAAACGTTAATTTTTATCGTTTCTGATGCAGAGTATGGGGCGAGCATCGGAGGCTCATATTGTTTCTCATTGTTCATTCTCCAAAAAATGAGGGGACTTTCTATATACGGTCGAGATCAATCTTGTCTATTGCACGACATATCGGGTTTGAAACATGATGGCCTGAAGATCGATCCCGGGTTCCATCGAACCGAGATACGAGGTTAGAATGCTCGTTCTCGAGAATATCGAGTCCATGATCCTGGAATCAACCCTGACCCTAAATAATCTTGAGGAAACATTCCCAGACCGAATAGCAGAAGGCGAAATTCGGCTGGGTATCATGGTAGGAATCTTGGAGTTTCAATGAGAAATCGGCTAATTAGCAAATTATGGGATTTTGTTTTACATTTTATAGAATTGTACATAAAATGGGACTCTCCTACTATATAAAAGGGATATAATTATTTGTAAGACACATTGTTACTCGCATCCCAAGGCAATGTAATATTATTTTCTTTCTACAAGCTATTGTTCTTCTGTGTCTGATATCGTTTGAACTATATCCAGTCCAAGTGAGACTTACTTTTCAAGGCTATAACTGTTCAAGTCATACGATTTGAATTTACTTTATCACTGATCGCATTAATCATATCAATTTATCGCTTTCTGTCATATTAATTCACATATCTTTAAAATCACTTACAAATGTAATTGCTATCCAATTTTGTGAGTAAATATCGTATCGATCACTTACGGTTTATCAAAAACGTAAATAAGCTTAGAAAAATACATAAAAAATCGTCACAAGCACCATTATAATCATATTAGATAAATTATGCCTTGATAAATGAAGATTAGTGTGAGCACGTGATTTTTGCCCTACATGAGAATTACTCCCAAAATTTCAAAGTAAAAGAGTTTTTGTGTTTGTTTGCAATATTTGGGGATTATATGTTCTTTTTCTTATTGTTTGCGTTTGTGTGTGCATGTTTATTTGTTAAAATAAGAAAATACCAAAAATATCGCATTTGCATTCATAGGATTTAATTCTACCACTAGGAGTAATTAAGTTATTTTTTTTTTACCAAATGAAGAATGAAGTTCAGAAAATAGTATATTTTTTGCATTTTTTCTTTTAGTGTTTAATATCAAAATTGTGATTTATTTAGTCGGTATTTAAATTGTGTGTAATGATTTGTTATTAAGATATATATATACATATATATATATATATATATATATATATATATATATATATATATATATATATATATATATATATATATATATATATTACTTAAGATTTTTATGTAATTTAACTTAGAATTTTTAGGTTTGAATTAGGAATTAAAAGGAAAAAAAGAGAGAGGACAAATACATGACAAAACCTGTCCAAGGCCAAACAAACTCAGCCCAAACATTAGCCCAAATCCTACCCCTTACCCAGCCCAAATCAACTCCAAACCTGGTCTGCCCCATACCCGAACCGCCCCAGCACCCTCATTGTTTGATCTGAGCCGTTGGATTGTTATTATCCAACGTCCAGGATTAAAAATTCAATTTCAATATACCAAATTAACCCAAACCCCTCCCAAAACCCTAAATTACACTCACTCTTTATACCTCTTCAAGACCAGGCCGCCTCCCGCCGTCACTACCACCGCACGCCGCCGGCCGGAAATCGCCTCCGCCGGCGGCAGTCGTCCAAACCCCCCCATTTTTACACCAAATCTTCATCTCAACCTCCCCATTCCAACCCCGTGCCTAGCTAACCTCGAATCAAAACGGAAATTCTCGAATCTTCAATCGAAGATTCGAGTATAATACTCAACCAAAGCCAAACCGTCCCAAATTGATACCATGCCTTCACCTCATCTCCCTAATCACCAAACCACCTTTGGTTTTGCTCAAATATAACCGGAAACCATCGAACCCCAAAACACATGACCAAGAACCCTAAAAACCGAACAAGAGATGTAATGTGTCGGATTTCATTAAATTGGGGTCTAATAGACTTTAATTGGATTGTTTTTACTTAAAAAACATTTCAATTAAAGTCTTTTCGACCCCGAATGCGAAGACCCAAGTCGGCCGAACACTTTCTTCTTCAAAGGTATTTGTTTTCTTCTCCGTTTTGTTTAATTATACTTGGCCCTATAGTAGTTCTCGATTGTTGTTGATATCGTTGAGATTCGGATGCCATTTTCATTTCTCTCCTCATCTCTTTGGGACCTTTTATTTGGTCGATCTGTTAGTTGTTGTTCTTTGTTGATAACATGTAGTTGTTAGTCGAATTCAATTCGTTGTTAATATCGTCAAGTTGTTAGATGTTGGAATTATAAAATGCTGTCCGAAATTTGTGTGGTCACTGTTTGTCGGATTTGGTTGTCGATTACACATATCGTAATCGGCTAATCGAATGTTGTCAAATACGTGTTCGCGTCAATTAGCGTCGTCGATTAGTTAGCTTCGTATTTTGTTTCTTCTTTGGCCGAGAATGAGGATCACTGTTTCTGTCGATTTTGTTTGTTTCCAATCATACATGTTGTGATTCGACTATACGAATGTTGTCGATTAGTTTCGTAGGTCTTGTTCATTAGCATTTTTAGGGCAGAAACTGATCACACACGGAACCACTGTTGGATTGTGCCTATTTGTGATTAAGTGATGAATTGGATATAGTTGTTGGGGGATAGGATTGAATGGTGTAACTGATGAAGGGTAGTACATTAGGACTGCTGGTGGAACCTGCTGTACAGCAGAGTTCACCACCGGTGGTCCCCTGTTATTAATTTAAAAAATGCCCCATGCTTAGACATAGTGTAGTGGGGAAAACAGAGGGGATAATGGGCTGGCAGAGCAGGGATGGGCAAGGGTTTGAGTGGAGTTTTCTGGCCATCCTACAGGGAGGTTTTAACTATAAGTGTGAAGTGATAGAGAGCTGGGAGAGAGCAGACACACCCAGAGAACACTGGAGATAGATTTCACAACCTAGATACCTACATACACTCATAAAACACATGGGGATTGACTGCTTACTGGTGGCTCTTGCTTTGGTTTTTTGTTCTTCTGTCACTACTGTTATTTGTGAGGCTGTAGTGGTCGTTTGATTGCGGTTGTTCTGTTGGTGTTGTTATTCTTGTGCTGTTGTTGTTTGTTGTGCTGCTGTGACTGTTGATTGACTGCCACTGGTTGCCGTTGGTCGAGGTTGTGTCACTAGTTGGCTAGCATTGTGTTTGGCCACTGATATTCTTGTGTTTGGCCACTAATATTCTTGCGTTTGGCTACTGTCTGGGCCATTGTTTGGTTGCTGAGTTGGGTTACTGCTGTAGTTTGTATCTGGGTGTTGATTGTTGCTGTGTTTTGGCTCATGTTTTCTCCTGTCGTGGTTGTTGGTATTGCTGTTGTTATTGCTGTCTTCTGCTGCTGCCACTGATTTATCCTCATTGTAATTTCCAGGTATTCCTTTGTTCGTTTAGAAGCTGTAATGGTTATTTGGTTGAATGAAAGTGAAGCCTCAGTTAAATTTCAATGCTATTCTATACTGTATAGACCAACACTGTCATCAGTATTAGTTTTATTTTAGAGTTGAGATTTAATTGTATTGTAGAATGTCATAGTAGAAAAACCAACACAAAAACATAATGGCCAGTAATGTAGTAATATTATATCACTTAGCTTAGTTAGGTAAAAACTTTAAAACGCAAGCTATCATGTCACAGTTTTAAAACCATTAATTGATCTTCACAGTAGTTTTCGTAGACTAAGATCGCATAGCTATCCACGTTGCCACGAATCAGTTGCAGTTGAGTAGGATCTTTGTCACATTGTAGGAATTGGTGCATTATTACTCAACTAGACGACGTAATTAGAGTAAAGGAATCGGGGGTACATTTCATGTGACACGACTCCAATTTTGAACAAGATTAAATAAAGCGTGTCAAGAACCACAGGCGCATTTCATGTAGTGTGGCTTGTAACATGTTTTAAATAATTTGGAATCAACTCCTAAATAAATATAGCGGGATGTAGTTCGCTTTAAATTTGAATTAGAAGTGCGCTTCGCCTAACAGTTACACAAATCGCAGGGGCCCTCATAAATGTATATGTAAAATACTTAGATTTCGAGATGTGTCGTTTCTTAGCGAATTTCACGGCCTTCTCAAAAAATGTAAATAAGTAATCGCTCTAGGCGCGTATTTTAATAATTTTACCTTCTTAAATACGGGTGTGCATTTCATGCGGCCCAAATCCAAATCCCAAAATATTGAATAAGAATGTGTCGAGGATCCGGGTGCATTTCATGTGACGTGATTCGAAACATATTTTTAGGCAACATTCTCTTTCGTAAATAATAATAATAATAAAAGCGGTGAAGGGATATTAATTTGCATTAAGTATATAACTGTAAAAATCAGATAAATAAGCCGAATATGACAGTTAAGCAACCGTGCTAGAACCACGGAATTCGGGAATGCCTAACACCTTCTCCCGGGTTAACAGAATTCCTTATCCGGATTTCTGGTTCGCGGACCGTTAAATAGAGTCAAACCTTTCCTCAATTCGGGTTTCAAACCGGTGACTTGGGACACCATAAATCACCCAAGTGGCGACTCCGAATCTCTTAATAAATGAATCCCGTTTTGGTTGTCCTTTAATTGGAAAAACTCTCTTTTATATTTCGCGCCCGCGCGGGTACGGAAAAAAGAGGTGTGACAGCTCTGGCGACTCTGCTGGGGAGGATAAACCCAGAACCACTGGTTCAGGGTTTAAGAATTCGAGCTTTGAATAATTGTTGTATTTGGCTTATTATTATCTGATTTTATTATATGTTTGTATTTAATGTGATAAATGTTGCTTTTACCGCTTTGATATTTTTTGGATTGTACATATAAACTGTGCCGAAACCAATCTCCTCTCTGAGTCTTCTAAATCATGAAGAAGGGTGCACTTCGTGTGACTTCTTTTCTGTATAGTGTCTAATTCCCACTTTAGAACGAGGTTTGGATAAGTTGCAAAACCGGTGAAGCTTCTGTATTCCCGGGTTGCTGCCTCCTCCTCGGCTCGAGTTGTCCGCTCGGGTAAGCCAGGTCTAGAACAATAAACCCAGGTTTTTGAACCTAGAATAACAAAGCTTCATGCCGGATCCCTAGTAGGAACGTTTATTTGCATCATGTTGCATTTGACTTAGGGGACTCAACACAGGGGTTGGGTCCGTCTAGGACAGATGACCGGAAATGAAAAGACCATCCTGCTGCATCCTGTTTGTTTTACGCATATATTTGCTTCAGACTTGCAGGCTAACCGTTTTTTGTTATATTGAGGAAAATGAAAAAAATAGTCTCAAAATAGTTTGTTTTTTTTACTTACTTAAAAAGAAAAAAAAACGTTTGTTGTAAAATAAAAAAAATATGTGATTTCAAAATAGTTTGTTTATTTTTTACTTTAAAAAAAAAATTTGTTTTAAACTTAAAAAAAAAAGTGTGAAAAAATAATAAATAGTTTGTTTACTTTACATATGTAGTTTGTTTGACCGAACTACGCAGGTTTGATTCTTACCGTTAGGTGGGATACGTAGGCAACCCTTATCGGGTCCAACCACCCCTTTAAAAATCAAAAAAAAATGTGTGTCTAATTTTGTCAATAAAATCAAAGTGATGCCGTTTTTGCAAATAGCCGAATGTTCTGAAAGGACGCCGGAAGGCTGTTTTTTTGCAAAAATAGCCACTTTGAATCATTTTTAATAATTTGCGGGCACGACCTTGAAATATTCCTTGTGGAAATGTTGCAAGGCCATAGCCGCAAAATCAAGTTTGAGTCATCACTCAACTTTACAAAAATAACCACTTTATCAAATAAGTAAGTCGGGTGATGCTATTCTTGTTTAAAACAAGCCGAGTGTCCTTCAAAAGGACGCTGGAAGGCCGTTTTTGCAAGAATAGCCACTTTGAATCATTTTAAATAATTTTGGACACATCCTTGAAATATTCCCTCGCGGAAATGTCGAAAGGCCGTATCCGCAAAAAAATCAAGTTTTGAGTCATCACTCAACTTTACAAAAATAACCACTTTATCAAATAAGCCATTACATGGCCGGAGTTTTGCTGAAATAGCTACATTTTTGCATTTTAATTTCCTCTGTCTTGTGTTGGCCTGTGTCGGTGTTGAACGATGCCCCATAGGCCCCAGGATAAAAATTTTGAATTTGCATCTTCTTAAATAAAATTTTGCAAAAAGAGCCACTTTGTCTAAATAAGCCATTACATGGCCAATTTATGAAAAATAGTCTTGTGTTGGTTTATGGTGACGCCGAACGATGCCCCATGAGCCACAAGATAAAAAAAAAATTTCAAGTTTATCTTTCTTAAATAAATTTTGCAAAAATAGTCATTTTGTCAAATAAGCCATTTTGTGGCCAATTTTGTAGAAATAGTCATAATTGACACCAAAAAAAAATATTCTTTTTCTTATAGAAATCTCCTACACAAGTTTGTAGTTGGAGTCGGCTTCTATAATTTTCCTTCAAAGAAAAAAAAAATCAAAAAAAAATCAAATAAACATCTCTTTATTTCTTGCATTAATTTGCAAGAACTACGCTTGGTCTGATTCATGCGGGGTCATGATACGTAGGCAATCTCCATAAGATTCGACCACAACTATATATGAATATACATGAAAAAAAAAAAAGAAGAGGGAAATCAATATGCGGAACATCTTAATACTAACATGGTGTCTTCGTTTTGTTGTGTCAATTTTCAGAAAAGGTGGTTGGTTGTGGTTCCAAAATAGCTCTTCCCTGTAACACAAAGTCAGAGGACAATGGCAGAGAATCTCAACACTGAGTGGGTTGATACCCGACAACAGCTGGTTGAACGGAACCGCGGGTTAGTAGAAGAAGTCAAAGTGTTGAGACAACATGTGGCTGACATGTATCGGGCGTGGATGGATGGAAAAGCACCACCCCCGCCACCACCCAGCTTCCTGGACTCTGTCCTTACCCGTACACTGCACCCGATGCCAGATAATCCCTCACACTCTCCATATATACCCACCTACCACAGCTTTTCCAACCACTCGAGTAGCTCAATTGCTCGTCCCCCAGCTATGTTTTCACAACACTACTCCCGTCCCCAACACCACTACTCTCCCCGGGACACCCAAAACCGTACTTCACCTTCCAGTTACCCAGCCTCACAAAAGGCCTACCAACCCCCACGAACCTACCGGAAACCCCCCGGGTCAGGTTTCAGGCCAAATAAGGCGTTTAGGGAGGAGAGGCTGCTGAAGCAAGAAAAGGCTCTTACCCCTATCGGAGAATCCTATGCAAGCCTGTTTGAAAGGTTAAAACATGTCGGCCTGATTACACCACTCCCCGGATATACTCCCGATCCACGTGCAAGAAGCTTCGATCCTACTGCAAGATGTGCATACCATTCCAACGTCAGAGGGCACGACATTGAGAGTTGTCGTACTTTGAAAAAGGAAATAGAAAGAATGATTAAAAAGGGGTGGTTGATTGTGATCAACGACGATGACAGGGAGCACACGAATCCTCTGGGTGGTGTATTGACTGAAGCTAAAAATGTCGAAGCAGATGGCGGCCTCGGCAATATTGATGCAGAACTTAGTGGTAAAACGCCGTGCTTGGTAATTGGGAAGACACTCCCTCTTTGGTCAGCTAGATGGGACTTTGGTGGTTCATTTTTGTTGTCATTTCTGTTGTCCGAGTTATTTTCAGGGTTGTAATTCGGACTTTGTCTTGTGGGCAAACCCTCTTGTCCTTCCGTTTTTGTCCTAGCAGCTTGCTTTGGTCTTGCCCAGTTTTGTTTCAGGGCTGTACTCTGGTTTGTTTTGCTTGTTTTGTCATTAAACCATTTCGTCATTATTTTAATGAAGCTTTCGGTCTTTTTGTTACTTTCGGGCGTCTTGTTTATTTAGTTCTTTTTACCCTTTAGATTTGTCTTGTGTTCAAACGCCGGATCTAGTGACACGACATGCGCACACATAATTGTGGCTTAATTCTAAAAGTTAATCATGAAACAATTGGAAGATGATCGGGTCATTTAAAGGAAATAAAAACAATTTGAGATTATTTGGATCCCGAGTCATGTGAAACCGGGGCAAGTAAAAAGGAAATAGTCAAGGGCAAGCTGGCCAAATTGACGCGGGTTCGTTCATAATAATGAAAATGAGAGTGTTGTCCAACCATGCTTTAAAGATATGACGAATGTTAATCGTGTTGTTTGCACTTGGTATGATTTGAAGATTGGAATGACGAAGGCATTTTGTTCTGCTACCCAAACACTTTATCCTTCGTTAACCCTTCGAGCCTTATTTTGATTTCTTTCATACCCCTGCTTCGGAATCGGTACCAAAATTAGAAACCCAAATGGGGAAGATAAAGAAAGAAAAGAGAAAAACAAAAACAACCGAAAAGGAAAGAAAGAGAAAAGAAAAAAAAATGAAAAAATGAAAAAGAGAAACTTGAAAAAGAGGAATTGGGAACTACGTTTGACCTGATTCCTCAAAGAGGATACGTAGGCGCTTCACAGCTCGGTCATAATGTAAATAAAAACCAAAAAAAATCCCCAAGCAAGAAACAGGGGCAGTAAAAAAAATGTGTTTATGTAAGGAAAATATAGGATTCCGAAGGTTGTAATTTTGAACCCAATTTGTTTTATTTTGAGCCTTTAATACCCTTTCTTTCTAGCCATGTCCAAACCCACATTACGGTCCAAAGAAAGACCTTTTGACCAATCTTCAAAAGAGGCTGAGTTAGGCAAAATGAGAGAAGTTTCATCGGGACATAACACTCTGATTCCCGGCAGAAAGACTCCGACCTCCAGCAGAAAATAGGAGAGTCTTAACGGTAACACCACCAATCCCCAGCGAAAAAGTAACACAAATGAGAGAGTCTTAGCGGTGAAAACCCTCACAGGCACCATAAGGCGATGAAAGCTGAGAGAAAAACCGAAATGAGAGAGGCTTGGTAATGATAATCCCTCGGGCACTACAAGCCGAACGAAGATTGGAAATCAGATGGGAAAGCCCAGGCGGAGATTACAAAAGGCGGTTTAACGATGGAGGATAGGTTATATGTGCATGTCATGTCTATTAGAGTTGGTATCCACGTTTGATAGGTTTACTTTATAATTTTTCTTTTTAGAGAGTCATCTTCCATTTTGTCTTTTATGCTGTGTCTTTTATTTTTCTCCTTTCATCAAAAATTCCCCAATAGAGTCTGTTTGCAAGAAATGACTGCGAAATTTTCCATCAGCTTTCCAATTATGCCAGACGGGATTTTTGATTGGTACACCCAAGTGGTATGAGTCAGGAAGGATCAAGCGCAAGGCAGTGTCCAGAAGGATATTCCCCAGCAATAGGAAAATAACAAAGGGAGGGATTGGTATCAATAAGGATATCTCAAGGAAGGTTAATGAGACTCAAAGGGCGGGAAATGCCTAGTCCTTAGATATGCCGCAAAAGGAGAGATATCCCCAACAGAAAGGTATTTTCAGTGACAAGGGCGAACAGAGAAAATGGTTCACCAGTAAAACATGCAAGATCTTCACAAAGGGCCACTTTCATAGGAATTCGGGTGGTCAGTGGAAAGCCACGCGGAAGGGTTCGCGAATAAAGAGTCGTCAAAGAAGACGGGGGAGCAAGAAGGGAGAAAACTATCCCCAGCATGGATATCATCAAATGATAACATCCCCGGCAGGGTCTGACAAGGAAACGCAGAGCAGGGAAAGAAGAGGAGAACCATCCCCAGCAGAAGCACCACAACCAGCCACCACATTTTAAAACTAACCAATTTTTCTTTGATTTGAAACAGGAAAAAGAGGGGTTGTTGGCAGAAAAGCATGCCACGAAGAAGATTCTCAAACTGGGGCAGAAAATTTTCTCCCGTTGCGAAAATTTTCTCGAAACCAAATACCCGGTTGGGGAAAGAAGCCGGATAACGCGAGGAAATGATCTTTGAACCCGATTATCCCCAGCAGCTTTGAAAAAAAAAAAAAAAAAAAAAAAAGAAAAAAGAAAAAGAAAGCAACAAGTTGTGATAGAGGAAATTATACCCCCAGCAGACAAGACAAAACAAGGAAGCTTGCGTTAAGAAAGGCAAGAAGTCGGTATCATCCCCAGCAGTTCTCGAAAAAATGAAACACTGATTTCAAGATTTTTTCGACAGCATTATATCCTACAAGTTGTTCAAGGGAGCCAAGCGCGAGTCCCGAATGAGGTTTGCAAAGAGGAAAAAGGAAAAGGGATCCCCGATAGTGTAATCCCCAGCTAATGACATTTCAATCCCCGTCGATCCCGGAAGAGAATAAAGGTTTTTGAAGGAGGTAGAAAAAGAGGAAAATAAAGAAGATTTCCCCAGCATCATTACCCCAGCAGGTAAGTAATCAGTTCCAAAGATATCCCCAGCAGTCAAGAGAAAAATAACACGACCCAGGAGGAAAGCAATTCCAAAATAAGGTAATTCAGAAGAGAGGAATGGCGTTTTATTTTTTTTAAGTTGATGTTGAAGTCAGGAGCCCGCCTGAAGAGAGGAATGGCGATTTAGTTTCAAAAGTTAATGGTGAAGTCAGGAGCCCGCCTGAAGAGAGGAATGGCGTTTTATTTTAAAAGATGTTGTTGAAGTCAGGAGCCCGCCTGAAGAGAGGAATGGCATTTTATTTTCAAAAGATGTTGAAGTCAGGAGCCCGCCTGAAGAGAGGAATGGCGTTTTATTTTTTTAAGTTGATGTTGAAGTCAGGAGCCCGCCTGAAGAGTGGAATGGCGATTTATTTTCAAAAGTTGATGGTGAAGTCAGGAGCCCGCCTGAAGAGAGGAATGGCGTCTCTATTTTTTAAGTTGATGTTGAAGTCAGGAGCCCGCCTGAAGAGAGGAAGGGCGTTTTATTTTCAAAGGATGTTGAAGTCAGGAGCCCGCCTGAAGAGAGGAATGGCGTTTTATTTTTTAAGTTGATGTTGAAGTCAGGAGCCCGCCTGAAGAGAGGAATGTCGTTTTATTTTCAAAAGATGTTGAAGTCAGGAGCCCGCCTGAAGAGAGGAATGGCGATTTATTTTCAAAAGTTGATGGTGAAGTCAGGAGCCCGCCTGAAGAGAGGAATGGCGTCTCTATTTTTTAAGTTGATGTTGAAGTCAGGAGCCCGCCTGAAGAGAGGAATGGCGTTTTATTTTTTAAAATGCAGGAAGAAGAAAGTGGTGCAGGAAGAAAAGGAAGGGCGATTTATCTTATAAAAGATGTTGAAATCAGGAGCCCGCTTGAAGAGAGGAATGGCGTTTTATTTTAAAAGATGTTGTTGAAGTCAGGAGCCCGCCTGAAGAGAGGAATGGCGATTTATTTTAAAAGATGTTGTTGAAGTCAGGAGCCCGCCTGAAGAGAGGAATGGCGATTTATTTTATAAGTTGATGTTGAAGTCAGGAGCCCGCCTGAAGAGAGGAATGGCGATTTATTTTCAAAAGATGTTGTTGAAGTCAGGAGCCCGCCTCTGAAGAGAGGAATGGCGATTTATCTTCAAAAGCTGTTGTTGAAGTCAGGAGCCCGCCTGAAGAGAGGAATGGCGTCTTTATTTTTTAAGTTGATGTTGAAGTCAGGAGCCCGCCTGAAGAGAGGAATGGCGAGTTATTTTCAAAAGATGTGAGGTCAGGAGCCCGCCTGAAGAGAGGAATGGCGTCTCTATTTTTTAAGTTGATGTTGAAGTCAGGAGCCCGCCTGAAGAGAGGAATGGCGATTTATTTTCAAAAGATGTGAGGTCAGGAGCCCGCATGAAGAGAGGAATGGCTTTTAATTTTCAGAGTTGATGATCGAAGTCAGGAGCCCGCCTGAAGAGAGGAATGGCGATTTATTTTCAAAGATGTTAAAGTCAGAAGCCTGCCGGAAAAGCAGAACGGCATCTCAGTTTCCAAGATTTGATAAAGATAGTGAACAATCGGAAAGTAGTAGAGTATAACGAAAATCTCCAGCATGAATCCAAGTTCATAGTCAAAAGGAAGGCAACAAGGATCAGAAAGAGAGGTTCAGACTTCGAAGGAGAATAGTTCGAAGATCACAAAGAAGAGACAAATGGTCGGAGTTCGGCAATCAAGATAGGCCGAAATAACAATTGTCAGAAGAGAAGAAGCATGCGAAGAAACAACAGAGCCAACAGGATGGCAAGGAACATGACAAGAGCAAGTTGAAAAGATAGATAAGAATTTGCAATACTGTAACTTAGTTTAGCTTCTTATTTATTTTGTTCTGTTTAGCACGATGTAATAAGGAAATCAGTCAAGCAGTGGCAACGGCAGCAACAACAGTAACAGCAAGATCACAACAGTCATGGTAGTCCCAGCTACCAAAACTTCCCGAACTACATTGACCTGATTCCCTTTTAGCCAGGGATATGTAGGAGACCTTCGGAAGCAAAGGTTCGGTCAAACTTTCCCAAAAAATGCTTCATACGGAGTGCTCAGACGGGCAAAAATCGCTCGTATCCGCTCACTTATCTTTGCACGAAAACTCTTCATGTTTCCGCGCAAAGAGGGGCAGCTGTGAGCACGTGATTTTTGCCCTACATGAGAATTACTCCCAAAATTTCAAAGTAAAAGAGTTTTTGTGTTTGTTTGCAATATTTGGGGATTATATGTTCTTTTTCTTATTGTTTGCGTTTGTGTGTGCATGTTTATTTGTTAAAATAAGAAAATACCAAAAATATCGCATTTGCATTCATAGGATTTAATTCTACCACTAGGAGTAATTAAGTTATTTTTTTTACCAAATGAAGAATGAAGTTCAGAAAATAGTATATTTTTTGCATTTTTTCTTTTAGTGTTTAATATCAAAATTGTGATTTATTTAGTCGGTATTTAAATTGTGTGTAATGATTTGTTATTAAGATATATATATATATATATATATATATATATATATATTACTTAAGATTTTTATGTAATTTAACTTAGAATTTTTAGGTTTGAATTAGGAATTAAAAGGAAAAAAGAGAGAGGACAAATACATGACAAAACCTGTCCAAGGCCAAACAAACTCAGCCCAAACATTAGCCCAAATCCTACCCCTTACCCAGCCCAAATCAACTCCAAACCCGGTCTGCCCCATACCCGAACCGCCCCAGCACCCTCATTGTTTGATCTGAGCCGTTGGATTGTTATTATCCAACGGCCAGGATTAAAAATTCAATTTCAATATACCAAATTAACCCAAACCCCTCCCAAAACCCTAAATTACACTCACTCTTTATACCTCTTCAAGACCAGCCGCCTCCCGCCGTCACTACCACCGCACGCCGCCGGCCGGAAATCGCCTCCGCCGGCGGCAGTCGTCCAAACCCCCCCATTTTTACACCAAATCTTCATCTCAACCTCCCCATTCCAACCCCGTGCCTAGCTAACCTCGAATCAAAACGGAAATTCTCGAATCTTCAATCGAAGATTCGAGTATAATACTCAACCAAAGCCAAACCGTCCCAAATTGATACCATGCCTTCACCTCATCTCCCTAATCACCAAACCACCTTTGGTTTTGCTCAAATATAACCGGAAACCATCGAACCCCAAAACACATGACCAAGAACCCTAAAAACCGAACAAGAGATGTAATGTGTCGGATTTCATTAAATTGGGGTCTAATAGACTTTAATTGGATTGTTTTTACTTAAAAAACATTTCAATTAAAGTCTTTTCGACCCCGAATGCGAAGACCCAAGTCGGCCGAACACTTTCTTCTTCAAAGGTATTTGTTTTCTTCTCCGTTTTGTTTAATTATACTTGGCCCTATAGTAGTTCTCGATTGTTGTTGATATCGTTGAGATTCGGATGCCATTTTCATTTCTCTCCTCATCTCTTTGGGACCTTTTATTTGGTCGATCTGTTAGTTGTTGTTCTTTGTTGATAACGTGTAGTTGTTAGTCGAATTCAATTCGTTGTTAATATCGTCAAGTTGTTAGATGTTGGAATTATAAAATGCTGTCCGAAATTTGTGTGGTCACTGTTTGTCGGATTTGGTTGTCGATTACACATATCGTAATCGGCTAATCGAATGTTGTCAAATACGTGTTCGCGTCAATTAGCGTCGTCGATTAGTTAGCTTCGTATTTTGTTTCTTCTTTGGCCGAGAATGAGGATCACTGTTTCTGTCGATTTTGTTTGTTGCCAATCATACATGTTGTGATTCGACTATACGAATGTTGTCGATTAGTTTCGTAGGTCTTGTTCATTAGCATTTTTAGGGCAGAACTGATCACACACGGAACCACTGTTGGATTGTGCCTATTTGTGATTAAGTGATGAATTGGATATAGTTGTTGGGGGATAGGATTGAATGGTGTAACTGATGAAGGGTAGTACATTAGGACTGCTGGTGGAACCTGATGTACAGCAGAGTTCACCACCGGTGGTCCCCTGTTATTAATTTAAAAAATGCCCCATGCTTAGACATAGTGTAGTGGGGAAAACAGAGGGGATAATGGGCTGGCAGAGCAGGGATGGGCAAGGGTTTGAGTGGAGTTTTCTGGCCATCCTACAGGGAGGTTTTAACTATAAGTGTGAAGTGATAGAGAGCTTGGAGCCTGGGGGCAGACACACACAGAGAACACTGGAGATAGATTTCACAACCTAGATACCTACATACACTCATAAAACACATGGGGATTGACTGCTTACTGGTGGCTCTTGCTTTGGTTTTTTGTTCTTCTGTCACTACTGTTATTTGTGAGGCTGTAGTGGTCGTTTGATTGCGGTTGTTCTGTTGGTGTTGTTATTCTTGTGTTGTTGTTGTTTGTTGTGCTGCTGTGACTGTTGATTGACTACCACTGGTTGCCGTTGGTCGAGGTTGTGTCACTGGTTGGCTAGCATTGTGTTTGGCCACTGATATTCTTGTGTTTGGCCACTAATATTCTTGCGTTTGGCTACTGTCTGGGCCATTGTTTGGTTGCTGAGTTGGGTTACTGCTGTAGTTTGTATCTGGGTGTTGATTGTTGCTGTGTTTTGGCTCATATTTTCTCCTGTCGTGGTTGTTGGTATTGCTGTTGTTATTGCTGTCTTCTGCTGCTGCCACTGATTTATCCTCATTGTAATTTCCAGGTATTCCTTTGTTCGTTTAGAAGCTGTAATGGTTATTTGGTTGAATGAAAGTGAAGCCTCAATTAAATTTCAATGCTATTCTATACTGTATAGACCAACACTGTCATCAGTATTAGTTTTATTTTAGAGTTGAGATTTAATTGTATTGTAGAATGTCATAGTAGAAAAACCAACACAAAAACATAATGGCCAGTAATGTAGTAATATTATATCACTTAGCTTAGTTAGGTAAAAACTTTAAAACGCAAGCTATCATGTCACAGTTTTAAAACCATTAATTGATCTTCACAGTAGTTTTCGTAGACTAAGATCGCATAGCTATCCACGTTGCCACGAATCAGTTGTAGTTGAGTAGGATCTTTGTCACATTGTAGGAATTGGTGCATTATTACTCAACTAGACGACGTAATTAGAGTAAAGGAATCGGGGGTACATTTCATGTGACACGACTCCAATTTTGAACAAGATTAAATAAAGCGTGTCAAGAACCACAGGCGCATTTCATGTAGTGTGGCTTGTAACATGTTTTAAATAATTTGGAATCAACTCCTAAATAAATATAGCGGGATGTAGTTCGCTTTAAATTTGAATTAGAAGTGCGCTTCGCCTAACAGTTACACAAATCGCAGGGGCCCTCATAAATGTATATGTAAAATATTTAGATTTCGAGATGTGCCGTTTCTTAGCGAATTTCCGGCCTTCTCAAAAAATATAAATAAGTAATCGCTCTAGGCGCGTATTTTAATAATTTTACCTTCTTAAATACGGGTGTGCATTTCATGCGGCCCAAATCCAAATCCCAAAATGTTGAATAAGAATGTGTCGAGGATCCGGTGCATTTCATGTGACGTGATTCGAAACATATTTTTAGGCAACATTCTCTTTCGTAAATAATAATAATAATAAAAGCGGTGAAGGGATATTAATTTTCATTAAGTATATAACTGTAAAAATCATATAAATAAGCCGAATATGACAGTTAAACGACCGTGCTAGAACCACGGAATTCGGGAATGCCTAACACCTTCTCCCGGGTTAACAGAATTCCTTATCCGGATTTCTGGTTCGCGGACCGTTAAATAGAGTCAAACCTTTCCTCAATTCGGGTTTCAAACCGGTGACTTGGGACACCATAAATCTCCCAAGTGGCGACTCCGAATCTCTTAATAAATGAATCCCGTTTTGGTTGTCCTTTAATTGGAAAAACTCTCTTTTATATTTCGCGCCCGCGCGGGTACGGAAAAAAGAGGTGTGACAATTAGGACACAAAAGCGAAGAATAATGGAATGAGTGATGAATTAATTATATCTTTAAAATCACTTACAAATTTAAATATTATTTACGCTTATGTTAACATTTACATTCCTTTACTATCCAAAAAGCGAAGAATAACTGAATGACTGATGAATAGTAAAGGAGTATAAATATTAACATAGACTTATATAATATTTAAATTTTATGGATTTAAAATTTAAAATGTTTAACCAAAATATTGAACTTCGATTAAAGCTAAAAAATAATAGAGAAATCGGGTTACTGGTAATCAAGAGACCGAAAAAATGTAATAGGCTTTCAATAATTAGAATAGACAGTAAAAAAAAGATTGTATTTCAGTGACTGTTGTGTGTTACAATGGGTATAACTTCCTCCTTTTATAGCTGACTCCAGATAGAGGAATAAAACGTAAAATTTAATGAGCAATAAATGACATTAAATAGGTCGTTATACAATCATTTTCAATAAATGATGATCCTTTAACGTATAGGATGTTTAATGATTGAATTTAGACTCATTTCTGCCTTCAGATCCATGCTTTAAATGGTGTTTTGAAAAGATACGGTGCTCGTATCTACTTCCTTTGTCTTCTGAAATCCTTTGTCTTCCGAAATCACGTTCTAGCTCGCTCCAAATAGGCACGGGTCTCGCAGTTGTATTGCATCCCATATCTATTTTATTCTTTTATGTTTTTTCGTTCACCTTCCTTCAGAATACTAACCTTATGCATATTCCACGTGTCTTGCCACGTCATAAATTTTTTTTTCCAGTACAAAAAATTCTTAGCATTAAAACAATGAGTTTCGATCTGATATTTATTGAGATTAATAAATTACTATATACTATAAATTTATATTATGTACTATCAAAAACTGTGTGTGGGTTTAGTTAAACTTTAACGTGTTGCATAAAGGCTAGATCTGTCCCTGTCAACGTATCTGTCGGTGATAGACTGCAATAATTCTTTTCTCCCGCTTGATTTTAGAACTTTTGGGAATTATTTATTCTTTTTTTTTTTTGTTTGGAATGAATTGGCTTTTCTAAATTAGAAATTTTAGTTTCCGTTTTGGAACTTCCATTTTTTCAGCCTTATTGTGCAGAAGGATAAAGCTATCTACGAACCTTATCTTTACTTTTCTTCCTGTATAAGTCGTTGTCGTATATTTATTCTCCTTTTCTTTTTCAGAATGTTGGAGAATCTGAATAAATATCCTGAGATTAACCTAAATAATTATTCACCAAACTCTAAATTAAAATAGTCAATAAAAATATAATATACATACAATTTTTACATAATATAGTGGGTGCACTCGTGTGTATATATATATATATATATATATATATATATATATATATAGCAATTAGAAAAAATAAAAAATGGTTATTTATGTAAAGATCTCTAAAATTTATGTGCTATTTTCTTATAGGAGTAGTTCTTTTCAATTATTTATCGGTCATAATAATAATTATGATAAAATAATATTAGTGTCAAAATCTTTTTATAACTTTCTTGATTGTTCCGATATATTTTTCTGCTATAATATACAGCGAAATGATGTTAGGAACAATATATATGTATTATAATAAAACATGGAAAAATGGTTTCAAAGAAAAAACTATTATAATAAAGTGTTATTGTAGATAGTGAATATTATAAAAATATTTGATTGTATATATCTTCTAAGTGTAAATTAATTAGTTGGAATTTCTCAACTTTAAGTTTTATGCTTGATTTTCCAGCATTATGTTCAGTTATCAGAGCACCAATTTGTCATAAGGAGAAGTTGGAATTCTCTTTTAATTTTTCAAAGGAGAAGTTGAATTTAATGAATATACGGTCAAATATTTTTATAATAGCTTCATTTGTTTTGATAGTTTTTAATTGCTATAGTAAAGTGTTGATCAATGTTTTAATAGACGTTTTCGCGGTGAGCCTTGGGGCGAGACCTACGGCGAGGTACCAAAAATGCCCCGAGGCGATGGTGGGGGGCGAAAGTCTTATAACGCGTACGCCCAGAAATTCAAGGCATACGCTCGGGTGAATTTTTTGGTTGAGGCGTAGCCCAATAGACATCTTTTTAAAAAGGAATTAAAAACATTAAGGGTGTGTTTGGTACGAAGAAAAATGTTTTCCATGGAAAATGTTTTCCTAGAAAATGTTTTCATGGAAAATGAGTGGTTTTATCACTTATTTTCTCTTATTTGGTTGGTAAGTAGAAAATATTTTTCGGAAAATATTTCTATTGTTTGGTTAGAGAGTAAACTTTTTAATATTGCTAAAAGCCCTAAATTAGAAGTCTTTCCTAATTCTTTCCGCTAGTTAGTCTTTACCAAGAGCATTAATTTATCAATTGTTTTACAACAAAAAACTTTATTTTTCTCCGTAAGTCAAATTCAATAGGTTTGTTCCTTCCTCCGTGTAAAAACTTTACTATTTTAAGCTCATTACTTTCCTCTGTTTTTATATTTCATTGTTAGTTTGTAGATATGTAAGTAATTAATTTTTTAGGTTTGGTTCTTGTCTTGCTCTCTTTCAAAATATAATTTGTGATTATATGTATGCATGCTTTATATGTATTGGTTAGATTCATATACAATTTCACTTATTTATTTGGAATTTATAATTTGAATAGATAATATGAAATTTCACTTATATATAATTATTTGGGATTTATGTGCAATTTCATATATATATATATATATATATATATATATATATATATATATATATATATATATATATATATATATATATATATATATATATATATATATGCATTTTAGAAATTATGTAATTTTACCTATTTAATAATATTTTTCATAACTATATTATTTTATACAACAACAAAAATCAAATACTCATAGGACTTATCTTTCATGCCTTGGAGCTTACGCTCCGATAAAACATATGCAAAATGTCTCGTCTTATGTTCGCATCTTTTAAAACACTTGTGCTGATATAAAAAATATATATTATAGTATAACATAAAAATTAATATAAAGAAAATTTTAATTTTATAATAAATAATTATTATATAAGAATGTTGTTCTAGTTTCCCTGAAATTGATAAGGCGAAATGAGGTCACCCTAGCCCATTGAGTGCTAGAGAAATTTGATTGCATTCATTCATGAATTTATTATTTTTGGTACTGCAACTGGATTAATTAGAAAAGTTTATGAAACGTGTTTATTCAAACACTAGAACTGGATGCATCCACGGGCCAAACAATTTGATGTAGATTGTACTACTACTTTTTATTATTTATAAATGTTCTATTTATTTAACTCGTATGCTAACTTGACGGGATAAAATACTGCCCGAGTGTAGTACTAACTTTACAGTATCTATATGAATATCAACCACTAGGAATGTTCATGGTTCGATTTGAATTGTTTTTCCCTAAAAGAAAAATTAAATTAAATAAGTTGGATTTTCAAATATTAGAATTAAAATCAAAGAGACACATCAAAAAATAAAAGCGAAGCTTATTCTTGGGATACATGCTTACCGAAGCGGTGTCACGCGATACCGCGTCGTCGAAAATTCTACTAAATATATATATTAATACTGTGCGAAAACGGCTAAATACGAAAAAAATGTCACCACTTGACACAAATTATATCTTGGTGTATTGTGTTTGACTCAAAAGTTATCGATTACTTTATGCGCTATGAACAATCAAAATATCGAAAAAGGGTAAATCGTAATCAAGTATAATAAACCCCAAAACATGATCTATGTCGTTAATATTATGAATATTAGTAAAAATGAAGAAGTTATGAATATAATCGATGATCACAACTGAGAGGATAATATAGAGAGAATAATTAGAAGTTGTATTATTAGAGAATAACGTATGATGCCTGCAACAAGGAAAACACCCTCTTTATATAGAGGAGGGTTTTTCTCACTAAAAGTACAGTTCATCGAGGGACCGCTGACGCCCTCGAAATGGGGAGGGGAAAGGGCGCCTACGTGTGCATGTCGACACCACGCCTTTGCTGTCGAAGACGTGAGTGAGGGTCGTACCCTCGATGTTACAAGCGCGTGAGGGGAAACGCCCTCGGCCCTTGTCAGTTAAATTTGATTCGACCCCATACAGTTAGTCATCCGCCTGTTGGAGACGTATTCGGCGTATGTCTGCAATGGGTGGAAAAGTCGATCTGTTGTGACGTCGTTCATGTATTGACACGTGGCCTACTTTTTGAATTGACGTCACTGGCGGCATGCGTCATAATTACAACTGCTCCCAAGACAGATCAGGGGGCGATTTGACGTTTCGGTTTCCCGCCCCTTTTCTGACACTTACCTCTTCGATTCCCGTGTATTAGGGTACTATAAATAGGAAGAGCGTTTGATTTTTACCATCTTTTAGACTTCTCAAAAAAAGTTCTTCATATCTTCGTCTCTCATTAGGGCTTTCAGTAACTTTTGTGTTTGTCCTCTTTGAGTTTACTTTATAGTTTTACCAGTCGTTGACGTATCTATTCATTGGTCAAATACTGACTATGGCGAGACAGGGTCGACAATGTGAAGGAACTGGAGACGAATCCACTTTTGGGGTTCCCCATCTTTAGAGGGTGGGAAAAAGGCCCGAAGGCCTCTTGTCCCTCTTTCCCTCGATAATGTGCTTCCCTGAGAGCTGCATGCTCGAAGGGATTTTCTCTCATGCTGCATATCTCCTGCATGGGAAAAATCAAAATTTTCTGACTCTCAACAGGATGATTTGCGTGTGTCCTGCCAGATTCCGGACACGGTGGATATGGCAGTGGCCGAAGAGGATTTCGCCTATGTGTACAGACCGAGGTTATGTGCTTTCTATGAATATCCCTTCTTGATTGGGTATAGTCTTCCCATATATCCATTGGCGGAGGAACTCTGTAGGTTCTACAATGTGTGTCCGGCCCAACTCACCCCGTATACGTGGAAGATATGTCGTATACTGATGACTTATGTTGAACAGGCCGGAGTTGATGTTACGATACACCACCTGCTGCAATTGTTCAGTCCTGGGTTCATGAGGGGGACGATGTTGCAGTTGAAAAACTGTGGTACGAAGGGTTTGGTCGTCGAAACGGACGATAAGCCCAACCGGCAATTTTGGTTGAAGTTTTTCTTTATTCGAACTTAAGATTTAGTGGCGGCCCCGGAAGGTTTCCCAGAAGTGTGGAATACTGAACGTAAGTGTCCCCTCATGCACTCAACGCTTTTAGTTGCTTACGCATGTTCAATCATTGTGACATTTCTTGCTTTTTTGTCTTTGCAGCTAGGGTTTCTACACCTCGATCCGTGCCAGATATAAGGTCGTGGGTGGGGAGAGTGATCCCACTCACAAAAGAGTGTCGGAAGTGGGCGGCATTTACCATGAAATACAGTCTTCCAGGTATTGTACCAATTTTTTGGTTTGGCGATTTTATTTTATGGTGTTGCCTCTTGACCTACCTTCCTTTGGTTAATGTTTTGGCAGCCCGGAGTGCCCAATGAAAGAGGAGAGGACACCACGATGCAACTTCTTCGTTGGTAGACTCCGACTACGAGCACGTAGCTCAGGTGCATTTACATGAGGATGTTCCAGAGGTTACTCAGCCTGAGGGCGAGTGTGCGGCCGTGGAGGCCTCTAGTGAGGATGTTTCTGCCGCTGCTTGTTTCGAGCACGAGGATACGATCCGGGAACCCTCTGTAGAGGACGTTCGTGAGGCTATTCGGCTCGGGGTCGAGACGGTAACCGAACCTGCGAATGTGGAGACTCCTTCACCTCCATCTCCTCATGCCGAAGAGGAGGCTTCCGAAGGCGAAGAGCCGTCAGAGTGGAAAAGGCGCCGACTGCTTCTTGGCAAAGGTGTAGAAGTGGAGCACAGGAGGGCAGTTATTCACCATCCTGAGTCGAGGAAGGTCTTTATAGGTGATGATATTCGCTCGGAGAGGGAAGTCGTAGTCGATACTGCTTCCCCACAAGTCGAAGGAGAAGATATACCTGCCGCTGCCGAGGCGGCTGCTGGCGAGGAAGGAATGGATTCCGGGAGAGCTCCCACGACCACGGACGTGCCGCGAGGGGATCATGCTCGAGTGGATATGGCGGTGATGGGGCTTAACAGTCGGATTGTGATCCCAATGGGGTATAACCTGTTGCTGGATAGTGAGCAGGCCGCGGCGGACATGACTTTGCTGTGCGCGGTTGCTTATACTGAGACCTTAAAAGATGTCAGCGACAGTGACTTATCCCGATGAGTCACCGGCGCACCTTTGCAGGTATGCTCTGTTGTCTGGATCCCTGATGGTGTCGGTCGTCGGGTCAATTTTAGTCCCCGACATGGCTAATTGTTATACTTCCGCGCTTTCTCCTCTTAACTGTTGGGTGTGGGCGCAATCCTGTGTTATCTTGTAACACTCTTGCGTGGAGCGCGGCTCCCTTTTGATGCTGATTATCCCCCATGTGGTAGGCAACTTTACCACTTGGTACAAGCTTGAGGGGACTGCTCGCATGACATGTATCTATGGGCTCCCGATGATGACATTGTATGTCGTTTCCTTATCCATCACGTGAAAGGTTATTTCCAATGCGACTCCTCCTGCGAGGACGGGCAGAATCACTTCTCCGGATGTACGTTCCACTGTATTGTTAAAATCGGTTAGTGTTATACAGCGGGGTATTATCCTGTCCTTGAGTCCCATCTGTGAAAGGACTCTCGGATGGATGATGCAGGCGCCACTTCCATCATCGATCATGATTTATATGAGGTTCCATTTTATCTTACAAATTTATGGATCCCAATTTTATATTTTTAGATCCACAGAAATTTGAGTCCATAACACTGTGAGACAAAAACATTACCTTGTACAACTAATGTCAATTGTATGAGTCACAAAATAAAATTTTCCGTTTATTTGGCTGTCACACTACACATTAATTGGTGGTGCACAACTAGATAGCACAAGTCAAAAAGGGAACAAAATGGATAAAATCTAAAGACTGTTATAAAATAATAAAAGAACAAGAACAATATTATAGAGAAAGAGAGAGGGGGAACTCTTATTGAAGTCTGTGATGATTTACAATGGAGTAAGAGCCCTCTATTTATAGGAGAAATATGACTTAGTCACAAAGTAAAACTCTCCACAAGATAAACATTCACTCTAAATAAAATTCTATTTATAATACTCCCCCTTGAATGTCTATTTAACAGACAATGTGCCTCGTTAAAACCTTAATTAAAATAAAATCCAATGGGGAAAAATTCTAGAAAAGAAAAAGAGTACACATATCTAATAATACGCCTTTTGGTTGCCTCGTTAAAAATCTTGCAAGGAAAACCCAATGGGACAAAACCTTGTAAGGGAAAAAGAGTGCAACACGCATTAACTTCCCCTGATGAGAGCATCAATTCACATCCTTAAGCCTTTGCATCTCAATCTTGTTCACTAGCTTCTTGAAGGTTGACGTCGACAAAGATTTTATATCAGTTTCAATGTATTTTCATAACGACATAACATAGAGATCTCTTCATTCATATATTCAGGTACCTGAATCTCTCATGAGATATTATGGAGTGTTATGTCATGTGATCTTCTAGATCACTTGCCTCCTTTATTATGATCATTTGCTCATCTTCTTTATCAAGAAGTTTATTTGAAACTGATTGTCTTTACGCTTTAAGTGTACCATGGACATTGTCCTTCTAGGACTTAATAGGAGCATTTGTAATGAGAATACAATTACTTTCTTTGAGTTAGCAAGTGCGTCTGACATGCTTTGCAATAAATTGCACATGAATTATTCTTTTATGAACTTCAAGTTCATATTATTTTATTCGAGGATCTAGATGCAGAAACGATAATTTATTCCTCGTAACTTTTCTCAACTGTTTATCATGTCTCCCCCTCATGTTAGAAAAACTAACTTGTTTCTTCAACTTTGAGAACCCATCTCTGTGCGTTATGGTGTTAATCAATATATACACCGCTCATCAATAATAATAAGATGGATTTATTTGGTTCCTGGCCCTGAACCACTTGTGAGGGGAGAAAATAATATACTTTCGTATATAACGTATATCAAACTGATATATATAAACTTTGTTCTCATAAGCAATAGTTTAGCTATTAAGTGGAGGCACTCAATAAATTATTTTGCTAAACCGGCTATGATGTAGAACAACTTATCAAGATGAACTTCTTGAATAGAAAATCTGGAATATGCTCTAAATCAAATTATTGAGCAAGTTACCACGCACACACCGGCCATGTTGCAGGTAAATAATAATTGCACATGTAACAATCTCATAGATGCATCTTATGTGGTATACATGGCAGGTGAATGGGCCCATATTTACCTCTGATATTTCAAGCATTCATGGGATTCAATTCCAATTTTAGTTGATCTATTAATTAACGACAACAAAGCACATAAAAGAATTCGTAAAAAACTTTCTAGTTATTTAATATTTACCCGTGTGAATTCTCTTTATTTTTGTACATCATACTTAAATTGATATGGGTAAATTAATTATGCCAACTGAATAAATTATCAATATTGATAAACTTCAGGTTTACACCATGATGTGTGCAATTATGAATAAACTCCAAGTTGATTATGATATGGGTTTTTATATCAATAAATATTCACTTCATTGTGATATTCTTTTGTTTATGTAGTACAAATTGGAGAATAATGCGGGTAACTTTTTACATACTTATTACCCCGCTACAAGTTGTAGTAATAGAAGATATTAGATCTTTCCTTTATTTATAGTCTCAATATAATCAATCGCTTTCGCATATACTTTGGAAAGTGAATAAGTTTCTTTGAGACTTACTACAACACAATGCCTTATTGGTAATCAATTGTGTTTCTCCAAAATAGTAATAATTGGCTCTTCCAGAGCTCTCAATTAATTTTGCACTACCACAGATTCATCATCATCCATGTGGTGAATATCTCTATTAAAGAGAAAGTTATACCATTATGTGTATGATCAAAATTATATGCAAGATCTGTTTCTTGCATTACCGTTGTCTTTTAATAATCATAATGCCAAAATATTTTGGCGTACAATAGGCACGTGACCAATGACCATTCATGCCATAATAATGACATTATTTATGGTATCATCTCAAACATTCTTCTAGAGGTGAGTGTGGTATATTCACTACCACTAGCACGTTCATATTCTTTGAAGAATGAATATGTATTATAAGTAAGATGTTGTCACATTCACATCATGAATAGACCATAATCATCTATATGTGCTTTATAAAATCTCATGTCAAATCGATGACAAATATTACTTTCACAGAGTGAAGGATTATTTTGAGAATACTTATTGTTCTCATTACCACAATGATGATGATATAATTTCGTCTATTGCCACGTCCATATCCATTGATTATTCATGGTAATAAATTTGTCTTCTTTGAGACGCATTACATACTACTATCACATTCTCTTAAGGGAATGAGAATGGAGCAAATTTTATGGGACGGATTTTCATTCTTTGCCCACATGATCATGGCAAGACATAGAAATTTTACCACTTCAGGTGGTTATAATTTCTTACAAACTCCATTAGAGTTATAATCAAACTTTGTTGTCTTTGCTTGTATATAAAATCAAAGTATAGAATAAAAGAGAAAAATACAGTATAATACTTACCTTAAATCCAAAATTAATAATGAAGGAAGTTCATAGAACTATTGACAATCATTATGCTCAATCCCAAAGCTTCTACTCAATTGGTTAGAGTCTCGTGCTGATAACGTGTTATAAAGTAATAAAAGAACAAGAACAATATTGTAGAGAAAGAGAGAGAGAGAACTCTTATTGAAGTCTGTGATGATTTACAATGGGGTAAGAGCCCTCTATTTATAGGAGAAATATGACTTAGTCACAAAGTAAAACTCTCCACAAGATAGACATTCCCTCTAAATAAAATTTTATTTATAACAAAGACCTTAATGACATAAAACTTAGTACATAATGATCCTATTACTTAACCATCCAAAAATATTACTATATATTTTAATCACAATCAAATAGAAGAATTCACTCAATCATTCAAATTAAAAATAGCCAATAAAAGTATAATATATGCTAAATAATGTACAATATGCATATAACTATGTAGAATTTATGTATATTTTATACATATTCATTGGAAAAAGTAAATACTAAATTCGATTGGCCATCTGCATAAAATACCTTTTAAAGAAATCACTCTGATCAGAATTTATGTAAATTTTTTTATTTAATAAAATCTCAAAAAAGAAAGGATCAAACCTTATATTACTAGTTACAAATCTAAAATATACTCCTTCAGTGTTAATTTTATGCGATTTTATTTTCTTTAGTTTATTTGTAAATGAAAAAAAAATATCTTTTTAAATAAAATAATAGTCATTTTATCTTTAATTATTTATAAGACATAACTGTCTTAAAATTATTTTAGAATTATATTTTTTATAAAAAATATTTCTTTTTTAAATTTTGTGTTCTAGTCAATTAGGTTCACGGAATTTGGAAGACGAAATAGGTATTTTAGGCCGAGGAAAATATGATAAGCATGAATAGAAGACTAGCCGTTTCTCACCATGCTGAATAAGGCTATAAAAGGGCCACGTCCTTTTAGCACACACACATAGGACCTAATATCTTGATTGTCGACTTTGACGCTTCAATTATATTTAAACACGAAAAAAGTATTTAAATACTCTTAAATTAATCGAAATAAACTAAAAATATCCTTTCTTAAACATAGATTGGCAGGGATATTGTTTATACCAAAAACAAACGAAAAGTATTTTTAAGCTATTCTAAGTACTTGAAGGATATTTTTAGCCCTTTTCCGTTAAATAAAAAATGGACCAACAAAATAATGTTATAAACTAATAAAAAGCATACATGAAAAGAAGACCTTTTACAATATTTAATCAAAATTTTGAGGAAAATACTAAATAATCTTTTTTTTTTAGATCACGAGAGAACTTTATCTAAAAGTTCTTTTAAATATTAAATTTTTGAAATTTATTCATTCGATTAATTTGAATTCACACATTTAAAAGTTGGGTTATAGGATCGTACCATTTGGTGTCGAGGAGAACTATATTCTCATGACTCGAATCCATCTCGATTTTAACAAAAAAAAAATGTTTACTATCTTATTACCATGAAAAAGATAATTATACAACTTATAATCATCCTCCCCTTATCTAACACGTGATTAGAGTAATTTTTACTTCATAAAAAAAGAGAAGGAAAATAATCACAGTATTGTAAATGCGACCTTTGGGATGGATATATAGACATTTTTAATGTGAATGAGACGTACGTACGTCGACCCTCGTTTTAAACATTTCTGTAAGATGAAAGCAATACGTCGATATTACTCGACTAAATATCAACCAATCCTTTTATATTTTTAAAAGAGAGAAAGAAAAAAAAATGAAAGAACCTAAGGATTTGGTGGGATAGATATAATATCTCCATTTAGAGGCCGACTAAGATTTAAATTTGATGAATTTAAATTTATAATTTATCATATTTTATTTAATTTAATAGGTTTAACATTTATTATTTATATATATTTAATTAAATTTGGGGCAAAAATATAGGGTATGAGCGAAAACACTGCATATGCCTCTGTCTCCATCATAATTGGATGCCTCGAATTTGAGCTTTGGAAACGATAAAGAATAAGGCAAAGATCACTTTTAGTTTGTGGCCAGAACTATTTATTTTCGATAGCCGCAAAAGTATAAAGAACAATAATATATATTTATACCAATAAATATATACTTTTTGGTTATTATATTTAGAGCGGCTATACGTTATCACTTAATCAAAATGAAAATATCGTCTCCTATAGGGGTGGACATCGGTCGGTTCGGTTCGGTTTTGGAAATTATCGGTTTTGCCTATCGGTTATCGGTTTACAAATATTATAACCCGATACCAAAACCGATAAGATATTAGTTATCGGTTATCGGCTTATCGGTTATTGATCCTTATCGGTTCGGTTATCGATTTACCCGATAATACAAAACTAAAATTAAAAGTGCTCAACTACTCAAATTGGATATCAAAAAATTGCTACTCCTCTAACCATAAATTTCACATGAGTAGAGAAGACACCAAGACTGGCGGTTAGCAAACAACAAAAGCAAAAATCAGAAGCAAACATAGGCAAAAATCAGAAGCAAACAGAGGCAAAAATCTTGAGCAAACAGAGGCAAAAATCTTGAGCAAACAGAACAATTAACAAGAAGCAAACAAAAAATCTTGAGCCAAAACTTACACGATGTGATTGACGAGTGAGAGAGTGATGGCGGAGAACTGGTGAGGCTCAGGCACTGGCGTGGCGTCTGGCAGAGAACTGGTGATGAGCTTGAGAGTTGAGGCTCAGGCGTCTGGCGTTACACGATGCGATTGACTGTATGGAGTTGGGGGCTACGACGGAAATACAATGAGAGAGACAAAGACTGAGTGAAATGAAGAGGGAAGGGAATTAGTAAAATAAAACCATAGTATATACTTAAGGGTAGATTAGTAAATTACTTCATTCTTATTGGGTTATCGATTTTTACCCAATAACAAAAATGCAAATCGAGATCGAAACGATAACCCAATAAATTTTTTTTACCCCGTTACCGAACAGTTAACCCAATAACCCAATACCGATAACTCAATAAAGAATTAACGGTCCAAATTATCGGTTTTACCCTATATATGCCCACCCCTAGTCTCCTATAAGAAAACGCTTCCTCTCTTAACGAACCTTATGTGTAACATTAATTATTCGGACTTCAATACACGTACCGCCGTACCAAACAAAGCAACAAGTTGTGGCTACAAATCAGCACGTGTTTTTTCTGTTTAATTTTATAGATTTTAATGGCTGTTTTCTTCTTTTTGTTCTGCTTTTAATGTTCCATCAATTTGTAGTCTCTTATTGCATGGAGCTCATCAAAACACTTATACTCATTCTTATCTGATAGTCGTACTTTCCTCTTTTGGTTCTTTCTTAAGAGTTTAATCAGAATATATTTTCTTATTTATATCCAATTCTTGCTTTCTATTTTTGTAATCCTAAATCTTTGAGAAAGTGAAAAAATGGATTCAAGAATTGAGATAGATTTCATGGACCTCAACAGCAAACCACAATCAGAAATGGCGAAGCAACAAACAAAAGGTAAAAAGCAAATTTTTTTCTCATATATTTATCAGTACAGAAATAAAAAAGAAAATTCTTTTTGAATTTCCAGGAGAAAACAATTGTAGGCTGATTTGATATTTGATTTTGGAAGTAAGAAATAATGTGTTAATTGGGAAAATACGGTCAAACTAAGAATTTCTGTGAACCCATTTGACTGAGCCTACCCTGATCTTGTGCTAAAGCAGCTTTACACTTGAGCCGGCCCTGATCTTGAGCTAAGATTTATTAGCGTTTATTATTGTAAGTAGATCTCAAATGAGAGTAAATTCAACTGGCTGAAAAAGAATATATGGGAATGCAGTTTGTTAATTAAGTTGATTTTCAGTACTTGAATCTTTTGCTCTAGCCTTTGTTATTAGTTTTCTTATGTTATTTCAGAGATTCATAAGTATTTTTCTTTCTTATATTTACAATATAACTTCAGTTCGATTCTTCAGTTCTTGTTACTTATTTTGATCACTTCATTAATTCCTTGTGATTAATCTCTTTTTCTTTGGTTTATTTTTCAATTTGTTTTTGGCTATAATAGCCTGTTTGGTCAAGCTTATCCAATTATAGAAGTGCTTTTTTCAAAGTTAAAGTGTTTGACCAAGTTTTTGGAAGAAAAAAAAAAGTGTTTAACTTTGAGGAGAAACAGAAGCAATTTTGGAGAAATAGCAAAAAATAGCTTTTCTCCAAAAACAGTTTTTTGAAAAGCATTTTTGACAAAATATACACTTAGAGGTAGCTTTTAAAATATTAGCTAAACACTAATTGTTACTCAAAAGTGTTTTTCAAATTAATTAGGCAAACACAAACTAATTCTCACAGAAAAACTTAAAAAAAAAAAACATTTCAAGTAAGCTAAGTTTTGCCAAACATGCTATGTTACAATCTTTATTGAATTGAGCTTTTTCTCGTAATTAATTATGTTTGGGCATTACATGAAGAAACTTATCTTTTTGCATCATATTTGTTATAATTAATAGTATGTTGTCAAAGTAAATCTAAACTATTTAGATAATTCACGCAAAACCTTTTGTTTTTTGAATAATTCATACTAAACCTAGTATAATTTTACTTCCGTTGAAATATAAGAATGGTGTTTTATGCTTCAATATTACACGAGAGGGGAATAATTTGTGTGGTTTAAGTTTTTGCGTGTTTAAATTATAGAAGGATATAGTTCTTTTACGTGTCATTTCTTATATTATAGTTGCGGAATAATAAATGCAGAAAGTAAAGAGGACAAGTATATTTACGTAGAAAATACCTTACTCAAAAGGTGAAAAACCACGATCTACTATCTAGTATAGTTTTCTCCAAACACTTCACTACAACTCTCAGCCAATAACAAAGTTTACAAACTCTTGTAAACCTAAGGATTAACTTTAACCCTTATAGTAACTAGCCATAGCTATTGCGACTGCTTCAAGTTAACTCTAACTTGAATAATATAACTCAAGTTTACAACCTCTTGCAAACCTAAGGATTAACTCTAACCCTTATAGCAACGTGCCACAAGTTGTTGCAACTATTTCAAGTTAACTCTAACTTGAAAGATACAACGAAGTGCCTAGTACAATTTGCTTCTAAGAAAGCTGAAAGGTACAACTCAAAACACCTATAACATTTTGAACTAGAAATAAAGAAAGATACATAAAACTCTTGATGGAGCAGGTTCTTCAATCTGGTTCGTGTAGCTTCAGGATCACACACTTAAATCTCTCAGGAATTGCTCACAAAATACCTTGTTATTTTGCTCTCAGTTCATGCTTAACTCCAGCACACATGCTTCACCTGTAAAAGAGAGCACAACTTATATATATATATATATATATATATATATATATATATATATATATATATATATATATATATATATATATATATATATATATATATAAGCGAGAGAGTTAGTAAATAAAGATTAACTAGAGTTCGAATGCTTTACTCTTCCTTGGTGGGAGAGAATCAACTTCAACTTCTAACTTTTCCCTTATCTTGGATAGAGTTCTCTTCAAGTAAGAAGTCCTGCTCCTCATCAAATATGCAACATTTTCGTTAAGGGAATATCAGATATAACCATTTATACTTATCCCTTTCACATGCAAGCCTTTTGGTTTGTCTTTCATTCACCTGTATACACTGTCTATGGATCTGGTTTATTCATATGTTCCTTTGTCAATTATGAAAATAAATTACTCAGGCCAACAGAGAACATTATGTAAGTGAATAGACATGGCTAACAGTAAGTGAAGAAAATATGACCAATATGGGTTGTGGTGGGATGAATAAGACCTTCCCGCTCTTAACCAAAGGTTTCGGGCTCGAGTTTTGGGTATGGAAAAAATTATGTTAGGAAGTGTTTCCTCTCAAAACGATTATAGGCGAGCTCGAATGCAGATACAGAACATAAATACGAGATGGGAAATCAAAAACAAAAAGATAAGAAATAGACTCGAGAGGCAAAGAGTCAATTCAAAGTTATATATATATCAGTTTTGGGATCCATCAACTATTTAGAAGTCTTCCCCAACAAAAAAACTGTCCTTTTTTTTTTATAGTTTTTCACTTGGTATTTGCTTATTTGGTATCCGTATTGAGATATGACTATATTCAGATTTGTGTCCATAATTTTTATATTGAGAATAAAACACTTTCTAACAAAAGCAGCTCCAATTTTTTCTTTTTACTTTGTGTCATTTGCATATGCTAACTATTCTTCTTCTTTAGGGATGAAGTGGCCATTTTCATCTATGGGTAACTTAGCTACTCAAGCTGAAAGCAGAATTTTTCAGGTTCTTCACAATTTCCTGTTGAATTCTAATTCCTTCATTTATTAATTAAAACATTCTCATAAACTAAATTTAATCGAATTTTCTTCTTTTCTTTTCCAGAATTACAACTCCTCCCCAATAGTTTCCAGTAATTCAAAAAGTTCACCCCTAAAGCGCTACAAACTCACCACAAAAGATTCCAGGTATTTTCATAATTTCTTAATATAATAATATGAATTTGTATTACAACAAAAAAGCAAAATACTAGTACTATTTTAGAAACGTATGGTGATGTTTTTTTTGTTATATAAAATATTTATTTATTCAGGAAAAATTTTGACCACTTGAGAAAACCTGAGTCAACGTTGACCATATTCTACATGGGCGAGGTCCATATTTTTCAGGATATCACACCAGAAAAGGTTCTTGGAATTTCTTATTTTTATTTCTTTTCGTGTAGCTGTTTTAATTTGTTAGTTTAGTATATGATAACAATTTAATATTCTTATTTTTTAAAATTATATAGGCTGAACTAATAATGGACTTGGCTTCTAAATCGACTCTCCACATGACTGAGATTTTAAAAATGGCAAATAAAGAAAAAGATGAAGAAAATAAATGTGAGCCTTCAACACCAAATGCGTCCACAAATTATGCTAAAGGAGGTAGAGCTCTTGGTTCTCTTTTTTTCTTTTAATTTCATTATTTCTCTATTTTTATAATATTATTTAAATAAATCTAAATGTTGTATTTGCAGCACTGGCTATGGCTCGTAGAGCAACTCTTGCCCGATTTTTGGAGAAGAGAAAGCATAGGTATAATAAATTTAATGTTAATCTCCTATAATAATAATATAAATAGTAATTATTATTATTATTATTATTATTGTTACAGTATTTAAAAAATCTAACAAAATCCTCATGGCAATGAAAAAATTTTCACTTTTTTTTGAAAACTTTTCAATTTTTTCCGAAATCAGGGCTTGGCGATAAAATTTTAAATTTTCTCATGAAGATGAATTTTGGATTATGTTTGAAAATTTGAAAAATTCTAAAAAGCTATCTTTTCAAAAACTTTACTCAGATCACTTATAAAAATTAAATATTTATGTTCAAACATAACTCTAATTTTCAAATACCATTTTCACTTAAAAAATACTTTTTTAAAATTTTACGATTCTTATGTCCAGACGCCCACTAATTTTCTTGGGAAAAAAACTAGATACGTGTCATATCAACCCTCAGTGAGGAAAATAGGAGAGCCAAATTTAAAGAGGGAGAGAATATATTTTCACAAGTTTTTTATGTTTTAATAACACTCTCATTTTTCTATTAATTTCTTGGTTTCTTTTCTGTGAATGAAGATTGATCACAGCTAGGCCATACCAATATGGTGAAAAAACACCAAAGTTTCCTTTTGAAATGCACCAAGAAGAAGAAACGGCGTCGTCAAGCGTTCATTGGGAAAACTAATTCAAGACAAATGGATTTTTGAATTCTTATTCTTTTAAACTATATATTGTCTAATGTTAATAGGACTTCTTTAGAAATATTATAATGTTTTATACATGTATCTATCAAATTCTCATAGATAAGACCATTTAGTTTTCCTTTTTGAACTAGAGGTGTTGCTCTAATGATAAGCAATCCCCACTTCCAACTAAGAGGTTGTGAATTCGAATCTCTTTAGGAGCAAGGTGGGAAGTTCTTGAAGGGAAGGATGCCGATGGTCTATTTGAAAATAGCCTTTCTACCCCGGGGTAGAAGTTAGGTCTGCGTATACAGTACCCTCCCCAAACCCTACTAAGTGGGAATATATTGGGTTGTTGTTGTTGTTATTATAGTTGTTGTTTTTATTGTGCGAGAACGGTTGTAATATTACGGGTATCCACCGATTTTAAGTGCTACATATGAATATATAAAGCCAATAAAAGTTGTTGGAGTAGTAAAGGGATTGAAGGCTAAACAATGAAGAGTATTGATTTGAACCTCTTTAAGATTAGAAATGACCTAATGAATCATAGTCATTGCCTTGCTATGATCGTTCCTCGTTTTCAGCGGTTTAGCATCAAAAAATAAAAATTTAGTGCGATTTTCAATTTTTCGTGTGCTAATTTCCTCGCTAACTTCATTATTCGGACGACCGGCGTTAAATCGCCTAAAATTTTGTAGGCCCGTTTGAAACAACCAAATAAACTATAATCATGCATCGCCATAACTGTTCCTCATCTTTTGGCGCTTTAGGGCCATAAACCAGGAATTCAACACGATTTTCAATTTTTCGTGTGCTAATATCAATGCCATCTTCAATAATATGGGCGACCAGCTCCATAACGCCTAAATATTTATGGGCCCATCAGAAACGAGCTTATGCACCATAGTCATTACCTTGCCATGATGTTCCTTGGTTTTTCGCATTTCAGGGCCACAAACGAAAATTTAACATGATTTTCAATATTTTTTGTTCTAATGTGTATGCCATCTTCATAAATTCGGGCGACCGGCACTGAATCGTCTAATATTATTTGTCACCTTGGAAACGATCTGATGAACCATAACCATTGCCTCGTTGTGACCATTCTTTATTTTTGAAATTTTAGAGCCATAAAATAAAAATAAAGCACGATTTTTTATTTTTCATGTGCTAATATTCACACCATCTTCATGAATTCGGACAACCGAATCCATACTGGCTAAAATTTGTGGGCCCTATCAGAAATGACCTAATAAACCATAGTCATTACCTCGCCATGATCTTTCCTCGTTTTAGCGTTTTAGGGTTGTTAAATAGGAATCAACATGATTTTTAATTTTGGTGTGCATTAGCCAATGACATCTTCATTAAGGCAGGCGACCGATACCGAATCACCTAAAATTACGTGAGCTCATCACAAATGAGCTAAAGAACCATAATCATTATTTTTCCATGACCGTCCCTCATATATATATATACATATGCCACATTTATGAACTCAGGGGACTAGCCGAGAAGTGCCTAAAAGTTTTGTGGGCTTATAAAAAAAAACTAATAAAATATAATCACTGCCTCACCTTGACCATTCCTAGTGTTTTGGTGTTATAGGGGCCGTAAACAGGAATTCAGCACGATTTTGATTTTTTGTGCGCTAATGCCCACACATCTTCATGAATTCAAGCGACCGACACTGAATTGCCTATAATTTCACGGGCTCATAAAAAATGATCTAGTGGAACATTGTTAATTCTTCACTATGACCGTTCCTAATTTTTTGGTGTTTTAGGGCCATAAAAGAGTAATTCAACACGATTTTCAAATTTTCATGTGCTAATACCACGCCATCTTTATGAATTCGGGAGATGGACCCTGTGAGCACGTGATTTTTGCCTTACATGAAATACTCCCAAAATTTTAAAATAAAATGATTTTTGTGTTATTTGGAATATTTGTGGATTTTGTTTTAATTTTCCCTTTTTGTGTTATTTGTACTCGAGTGTGCATGATTATTTGATTAAATTAACAAAAAATACAAAAAAATAATATATGTTGTAATAGCATTGGGGTTTTAACTTTTTTAGAAGTGTTAAGTTACTTACCTTATGAAAAATGATAAAATATTGTATTTTTATTTTTGTTTTGTTAAAATGTCCAAATTGTGTGATTATTTTATTCATGCTAATTACTATTTAGAATTAATTGGGTTTTTCCTTTAGTTAATTGTATATATTTTTTTTTATCTCTTTAAGTTCTAAGTTTTGGCTTTATTTGATTAGTCTTCAATAAGGAAAACGGACTGGGCCGTCCAAAATTGCAAACAAAAATAGCCCAAAGAAAAGAGCCTCACCCAGTCCAAATCCGATCAGCCTTAGAGAAGGCTATACGACGCCGTTCAGTGGCGTTTTGATCTGAGCCGTTCATTCAGTCTCATCGAACGGTCCCAAGATCCCCTCACAACCCAAGCCTGCCCCGACCCAGTTAACCCAGACCGACCCAGTCCCCAATTAATCAAAACGATACCGTTTTGTTGGCCCAAGAGATCCTGGCCATTAATCATACATGATCCAACGGCCAGGATCAAACCCACACCTAAGTATATATTCCTAACCTAGCACCCCACGCCCCAAACCCCCCTCGTCTTCATCGTCTTAGAGACGATCAACGCCACCATACTCCGCCGCCCTCCGCCTACCGGAAATCGCCTCACGGCGGTTCCAGTAGGCCAAACCTCCCCAAATTAACACCATGGATTCTCCCAAATCCCCTCTACACGGATCCGGCATTGGTTAGTTTCGAATGTTGCTCGAACACTTCGAATATCAATTCGAAGTTCGTCGGAACTTGAACATTCATCCCAAACCACTTCAAAATCACACCATAGCTTCCCCTCACCTCCCTCATACCCCTACCGGCCCTGGTTTGGCTCGAATCTTGCCAGAACTGGTCGAGCCCCAAATCTCGGCCATGAACCCTAGACTTCGATTTCTGCCTAATTGAGGTCTAATAGACCTTAATTGGGATGTTTTCATTGTTGAAAACATCTCAATTAAGGTCCATTGGCCTCAAAAACGAAGAATCCAAGTTCAAGTTGAATCCAAAGTTCGAATTGAACCCAAGACGGGTCCGTGGTCCGTTCAAGTGCGGATTTGTCTTCTCTTATGGTATTTCTTCATATTCCGTTTGTTAAATCAGTTGAATTTTATTTTCTTGCTTTTAGTTTTCTGTTTTGTTCTTCATCTCCAATAGACCCTTTTGTTCGGTCAATCCCCATCTTTATCTGTTTGAATTCAATGCTAATTGCTTTGTATGCGTAGTTTATTTAACGTCGTCAACGAGTTAATTTATTTGTATGATTGTTCACCACCCTGTCTTCCCGTATGCAATTCACCATTAGGGTTTGTTATCTGTTTGATTCTGGATTAGGATTTAACTGAATGTAATTGTTAGGATTGGATTGAGGCCAGTTGTTTAATCACCCGCCCATAAGACAGCCTAGTGGAGCCTGCTATCACAGCAGGACACTCCACCAGGTTTGTACTTCACATTTTTTAATTAATTAAAGCCCATACTTAAGCAAAACTTAGTGGTGAAAACAGAGAGGATAATGGGCTGGCAGAGATAGGAATGGGCAGGGGTAGTAGTTTAATTGGTGGCAGTCATTCAGGAGGGAATTCAAAACTATAAGTATGGGACTGTTTTTTTGTTTGAAGGGGGACATCTTGGATACCTAGAGAAACCTTAGAGAAGAACAGAGAATAGGGATATATTCTTTGAGAGAAAACAGAGTGAGATACAAGTGTTTAAGTTCAAGTACACAGGAAGATTAGAAAAACCAGTGCTTTCTTCTACCTGCGTGTGCTCTGGTCCTACTGGGATTTCAATCAATTCTCCTTGGGTGGCCATTAGACTTTTGGTTACTGTTTCATTGGGTTCTTGTTGGGAGTTTACACGGATTTCTTGCATCTATTTCTGGGTCGTTTGTTCTGCTGGTTGGGTTTCTTTTCACTGGTTGTTATTTGGTGTGATTGTTTGGTTTTGCTACTGCTGGTCTGTTGGGTGTTTGCTGTTGGCTGGCTGTTGTTGCTGTTCTACCCTGTTTGCTGTTGTGTGTTGTTGATGCTGGTTCACTGCTGCTATACTGTTGATTGCCATACTGTTGTCACTGCTCATTCTCTCTTCTTTGTATCATCCAGGTACACATTTTTGTGAACTTTAAAGCTTATGGAAATGAGTTGAAAGTTGTTCAAAGCCATGCTGTTGCAATTTTTTTTGTTTCAGTTTTCTTACTTCCTTTTTGTACATAATAATGATGAAGCTGTATATTCATCAGATGAAACTCATATTTAGTTCGAACTGTGATGAGATCTGGATTGTTAAACTAGGTTACAACTGTTAGATCTTGGATACCACTTGGTTGACTTTAAATAGGAGAGAATAGGGCAGCAGTGACCAATTTTATCATGTGGAAATGCACAGTCAATAGCCAATGCATCTGCCAATGCATCTGTTACTATCTCCTCACTCTCCATCATAGTGTCCTGCATGACTTTGTGGTTTATTTCATGGTAAATTGGAATGATATGTTTCTAAAAGACCTTTGTTTATTATTGGAGACCAATTGAATAGAAAACCATAAGTCGTGTTAGGATTGACCTTAAATAAATAAGGCGAGCCCCGCTAAATAAAGTATGAATCATGATGCCCTCGTAAAGGTATATATATTCAAATGATTAGAATTTTGGAATGAGCCGGGTGATTGATTTCGTGGCCCTTCGCAAAAATAGTAATATGCTAGTCACTTTAAGGGCGGGTTTAATTTTTTTTACTCTCTTAAAATGGGTGTGCATTTCATGTGACCCGACTCCAATTTCGAACAAGGTTAAATAAAGCGTGTCAGGAACCACAGGCGCATTTCATGTAGTATGGCTCGTAACATGTTTTTAAATAATTTGGAATCAACTCCTAAATAAATATAGCGGGATGTAGTTCGTTTTAAATTTGAATTAGAGGTGTGCCTCGCCTAACAAGTTATACAAATCACAGGACCCTCATAAGTGTATATATAAAGTACTTAGATTTCGAGATGTGCCGTTTCTTAGCAAATATCATGGCCTTCTCAAAAGTGTAAATAAGTAATCGCTCTAGGCGCATATTTTAATAATTTTACTTTTTTTAAATACGGGTGTGCATTTCATGCGACCCAAATCCAAATCCCAAAATGTTGAATAAGAATGTGTCGAGAATCCGGGTGCATTTCATGTGACGTGATTCGAAACATATTTTTAGGCAACATTCTTTTTTGTAAATCATAATAATAATAAAAGCGGTAATGGGATATTAATTCGCATTAAGTATATAACTGTGAAAATCAGATAAATAAGTCGAATATGACAGTCGAGCGACCGTGCTAGAACCACGGAATTCGGGAATGCCTAACACCTTCTCCCGGGTTAACAGAATTCCTTATCCGGATTTCTGGTTCGCGGACCATTAAATAGAGTCAAACCTTTCCTCAATTCGGGTTTCAAACCGGTGACTTGGGACACCATAAATCTCCCAAGTGGCGACTCCGAATCTCTCAATAAATGAACCCCGTTTTGGTTGTCCTTTAATTGGAAAAACTCTCTTTTATATCTTGCGCCCACGCGGGTCAACGTAAAAAAGAGGTGTGACAGCTCTGGCGACTCCACTGGGGATCTTTTTTTTAGAATTCGAGCTCGGAATAATTGTTGTATTTGGCTTATTTATTATCTGATTTTATTACATGTTTGTATTAATGTGCTAAATATTGTTTTTACTGCTTTGATATTTTGTGAGTTGTACATATAAATTGTGCCGAAACCAATCTCCTCTCTGAGTCTTCTAAATCATGAAGAAGGGTGCACTTCGTGTGACTTCTTTTCTGTATAGTGTCTAAGTCCCACTTTAGAACGAGGTTTGGATAAGTTGCAAAACCGGTGAAGCTTCTGTATTCCCGGGTTGCTGCCTCCTCCTCGGCTCGAGTTGTCCGCTCGGGTAAGCCAGGTCTAGAAAAATAAACCTAGGTTTTTGAACCTAGAATAACAAAGCTTCATGCCGGATCCCTAGTAGGAACGTTTATTTGCATTATGTTGCATTTGGCTTAGGGGACTCAACACAGGGGTTGGGTCCGTCTAGGACAGGTGACATGAAATGAAAAGACCGTCCTGCTGCATCCTGTTTGTCTTGCGCATCTATCTGTTATAGACTTACATGCTGACCGGCTTTAGATAAGGAAAATTAAAGGAAAAAAAAATTAGTTTACTTGTCTTTTTTTAGTAAAATGAATAAATAAATAATGTAGTTTGTTTCATTAAAACCGAACTACGTGGGTTTGATTCTCATTGGATGTGAGATACGTAGGCAACCTTTATCAGGTCCAACTTCACCCTTTGAAAAATAGCCAAAATATCAAAACTAACTTTTTGTACTAAATAAGTCGGTGACGCTGTTTTCAAAAATAGCCGAATGTTCCCGAAAGGGACGCCGGAAGGTTGATTTCATATAAACGGCCACCTTTGGGTCAATTTTTGATTTCGATCAATTTACCCCCACAACCTTAAAAAATCTTCATCCCCAAGACGTTGAAAGGCCGTGATTGAAAACTGATTTTTTTTTATTTAGCAAAACAAAGTTGTTTTTCTTATTTAAATCACCTTAATAAATGTGCAGGATGAGCACGAATCAGAATAAGTCATTTTCAATCTTTAGCGAGGTCCCTCGGCAGCTCCACATGTGGTGGAACGATTTGGAAGACAGTAGCAAAAAGATATTGGAGAGAATTTTGGGAGGTTTGGTTAATCTGTTGAATATGAAGCCAAGGAAAGACATCATCGAGGCACCGATATCTTTTTGGGATCCGACCCGCAATGTGTTCCGTTTTGTCGACTTTGAACTGACACCCACGCTAGAGGAGATTGCGGGCTATGCAGGACTAAATGGGAAATTAAGAGGGCAATACCTGCTCTCACCAAGACCGGTATCTCCGCATCTGACCGGGTTGCCCCAGTCAAGCGGACCTGGGTGCCTTTCATTCCCACGCGTTACCCCTGTGTTGATTGTTTCTCATTGACCAAATATCTTACTAACCATGAATGATTTCACATTAAACAAATAAAACCATACGAGTGATTCATTAACAAGTTTGCAGATTTTACAACGCCCGACATAACATAATATATACATTAGACTGGAATCCCACAGTTTACATGTCTATGGAGCCTCTAGGATACAAAAAAAGGAATACAATACTTGCCGGTAACAAGGCTCCGGCTATACCTTACAAAACCAAAATGAAATCTAAACAAAAGTGGCATGAACCACACAGGGCCCCAAGGAAGAAAGGGGCTCACCAAAACGGGCGGTGGAAGGAGAAGGATACTACTGCCGATGAGCTGAAGTGCCTGCTACTGATCCACCTACAATCATAACACGAATGTAGCATCCCCGGCAAAAGGGACGTCAGTACACTTGAATTGTACTGGTATGTATGGACAAACTTTGTCCCAAGTAAACTCAAGCCATTGAATTACATCAACAATTAATTAAGCCAGCCAACCATGTTTCCACATTTTCCTCATTTCAAATAATTCTCAACACAAAGCACTTTCTACGAATCAACCAATTTAACAATAACCAATCAATCACGTAAAGCACAAGTAGTCAAACAAAGGGGCAATCAGTGCCCCACAGGTTGCAAACTCTCCTGTTGTCTCCTTTCACAATTTCACATTATTGATTTTTGTATCAATTTTCAATAGCGATTTCGATCGCTTTCCATCCTTATTGCCCCTGACCACCCTTATTACCTCGGCCACCCTTATCACCCCAACCCACACCTTATTTCCTCACGTTGCGGCGCGCAACACGACCCCGCCTTACAGTTTAAAACACAACAATTTCAAACAGCAGATAAGGTACTACATACAATTTCAACAAGTTCAGATAAGCAACTTGCACATTGTTTCATGTTCTCAATTACTTATCAAGCCAATATCACAACTAAGTTACAATATTTCCATAATCAAGAATATTCACACAAGTATGTTCAACAATTTTCCACAATTCAAGTGTTTCATCTCTTTCCACAATAAACCAATTCTCGAGTGTTTCGTTTCTTTTCCACCAGGTGCCATATAGGCCATCATAAGCATTATTCACAATTCTTTACCCAATTCAACTCTCATTTAACTTTCGATTCATATTCTATACCACATCACTCATATTTCAACAACTTTGAGAATTTCACACAATTTGTCAAATTAACATTAACCAAGTAATTTTCACACATATAGGCGATTTCACAAGAATCAAAATTAGCCATACATACCTGGTGATGAGTTTTCTTCCGTTAACTTTCTACTTTATGCTTACCCAAGATATCCTACTCTTGCCAACCTTGTTTTTGAAGACTCTTACTTCTACTCACTTCTTTTTACTAGAAATCAAGTTCAATAATCATGCATGAGTGTAAAATTCTATTATCAAAAGCTATTATATGCAAACCTCTCTTTACCCAATTTAAAACTGAAAATCAAAGAAAATAGTTAGGGTTTTTACCTTGAAAATATTGGGGAAGTTGAACCCTTGCCCTAGGATCCTTTGGAATTAAGATGGTTGGAACAATCTTTGAAGATGAAAGATTTCTCTCTCTAAAAACCCTCTCTTCTCTCTCTAATTTTGGTAAAATGATATGATAAAATGAAGAAGAAAGGTGTTATATTAAAGAAGAGATCGGGTCAAAATGTTACAAAAATCTGGGGCGGGGTCAATTATGCGGTGCACTATGCGACCGCAGAATCAACATGCGGTCCGTATAGTGACCGCAGAATTGCCCCAAATTTACACAGGTTCTGTTAAGGAATGCGGCCAGAATGCGGTCCGCATGCGTGATATGCGGTCGCAAAATGCACCGCAGATTCATTATGCGATCGCATATCGACCGCATTTTTGACATGATTTTGGGAAGCCTTCTGGAATGTTTTGCGGCAAGAATGCGGTCCGCATGTCAGGTTTGCGGTCGCATTCTTGACCGCATATTTGACACTTTACGGGGCCTTACAACCTGCTCTCACCAAGACCGGTATCTCCACATGGGTGTCTGGATTTGCTAAGCATTAGTCGGAAGGTGAAAAATGATGATTTGCTAGAAGGATGTTGCGATCTCCAATTCTTATACCAACGGTACGGCACTCCTCGGGGTTTTGAAGAGTCAAACCTTGGACTAACTCACGCAGGGAATAGAACCAAGTGGGAGGCCAGACGAATTCTAGCATTCATAACGACATTCTTGGGGATTGTGATTTGTCCACGCGAAGATAAGAAAATAGATATAAGTCTGGTAGGAATAGCCGATGTTGCAATCAAAAATGCTACCAGCACGGTAGTCCCTTTGGTTTTGTCCGAAATCTATCGAGCCTTGACTGTATGCCGAGAAAGGGGCAATTTCTTCCAAGGATGCAATCTGTTACTCCAATTGTGGATGCAAGAACACCTCCATCACCGGACACAATACATGAACCATGGGTTGATTGGGAAAAACTGTATCAGGGGGTTTTGAAGAACGGATGATAGGTGCTGTATTCCCTGAAGGCGTCGAGGCATGGCTTGCACGACTAAGCTTAATAGAAGCCGATCAGGTTGAATGGGTGTTCGGGTGGTTACCCGATACTGAAGTAATATATATGGCAGCCGAGGAGTGTTATATTCTTCTGATGGGGATCCGCAGTGTCCAACCATATGTTCCTCATCGTGTATTATGTCAACTAAGAAGGTTTCAGGTTATTCCTACCGATCAAGATCTAAGAAAGCACGCCATTGAGTTGAGCCCAGGAGTCGTATTCCCCGAAGAGAAGATTAGAAAGCTGTGGCATGAATGCAGATTCCTTGAGCCTAAAACCATGGTTCGAGAACTAGCTAAGGGTGAGGTGGATCCAAAGTACAATGTGTTGTTCGGGAAAAGATTTCAGATTCGTCGGAAATGTTCTAAAAGAGCCCATATCCAACAGTTCACGGAAGATTCACAGGAGCAATGGAATTGGCTAGTAAAGGAGGAAGGGTACAGGACGAAGATTGGTAGGATAGAACAGCAGGTCCGGGACCTTCAATTCGAGAAGAATATGCAAGCTGCCGCCGACGAGGGAGATAAAAAGAAGTTGGCGCAAGAAAATGACTTTTTGAGAGCTCAAATCCAGCAAATGAAAAGGGATGCTGACAGACAATTGAGGAGTCGGTCAGACGAAAAATTGATAAGGAGTTTAAAAAATCAAGTCACGGATGTCCAAAAAGAATTAGAAGAGTCAAAGGCCCAAACAATGAGGATCCGTACTAGCTGGAAGAGGGAGGCACATCAGCAGGCACTTCATATACAGCAAATGGAAAAAGATTATACTGAGGTCATCACCAATCTAAGAGAAGCAAATGTTATCCTCAGGGAACGGGTCTTCAAACAAGCCCGGGATGCCAGGGCAGACCTCGACCGTTGCCACAATTTGATGGCCCGACTGCAAGAACAAGTGGATAGGCTCTTAGATCAGGTCGCCAACAATGCTCGAAGATTGGGGGCGAAGAACCAGCGGATAGAACAACTACTCGGAGAAAGGGACATGATCAAAGACAGAATTGGAGAGATCGGGCATTATGTCACCATGAAGTGTTTGGCTTATGAACAAATGCCCCGCGCCGCCCTCTTTGCTTCGATTATGGACTATGTTCATCAGATCATGAGAGAATTAAGGAGACTGCACAGGGACCTCACACCAAGGCCCGCGGCAAGGCCGAACGATGCCTCGCGGGCCCCTAGGAGTTTAAGAGCATTAGGCTATTGATTAAAAGATGTATTTTTTTATTTTGTTGACGTTTTCAGTATTTTTATGTCTTTTCTGAGTCAAGCATTTCCCTTTTGTTGTTGATTATTGTAAAACATGTTTTGTGACCGTAAAAGTTTTTCATTATGAGAATTCCAGAATTTCGCCACAATCTTGTTACCAGAACTACGCTCGGTCTGATTCACGCGGGGACGTGATACGTAGGCAATCCACATAAGATTCGACCACCACTAAAAAGAAAAAAAACAAAAGTATAAAGGTTAATAACAATAAGGCTTTCAAGGATAGTTGAAAAGAAAAAAAAAAGAAAAAGAGAAAAAGAGAGAAGCTGGAATGACGCATGTGATGAGTACATGTAGAAAGGGTTATTTGGTTAGGTGCATTGCATCCGACGTGCTATAACATATCTGTTAAACTCGGTAAACTAACAAGTTTGCTGCATTTCCAGAAAAGTTTAGCAGTTGATTTGACAAAATATACTGGCCAGCCACCATTACCGTACTAGATCTAAAGGGCCAATTCCAGCAAGCATGTCTAGTTCCGGTAAAAGTCTCGAGGAAGAGAAATCAGAGATGTAGAATCATGAAAAAGGAGGTAGAACGGTTGAGACATCAGATAACAGAGATGCACCTAGCCCGGGCTAGGGGACAGTCCTCACCAAACCTCCCTACTCTCGCATCAGCTCCAGAACATCCACCCATTGATCCTTCGACAAGCGCCCCAATCTATCCACACTTTCAGGGGGAAAACCCTTATGCCACCCACACTCCACCAGCCAAACCAAATCCTCCTCCAGTCACCCCTGTTTTTGTGGCACCTCCACTTGCTACTCTACAAAGGCCGTCCGGTGAGCCGCATGTTCAGATCCATGACAACTCTTACTATCCTCCAGAGCCTACTTTTAGGGCTCCTGAACCGCAATCACACACCCCTCACTGGGATAATCCGGCAGGACCGGAAAAGCACTTCCAAAGTTCGGAACATGAGGAAGTTATTAGAAAAGTTAAAAGCATGGAGCAGTCCTTCAGGAATATGCACGGTTTGGGCAACCAGGTCAGTGTCGCTTACAAGGATCTGTGTCCATTCCCAGATGTCCAGTTGCTGGCCGGGTTCAAAATGCCCAAGTTTGACCTATACGAGGGGCATGGTGATCCAGTAGCCCAGCTTCGAGGGTTTTGTAGTAAAATACGAGGAGCCGGAGGACGAGACGAGATTCTAATAGCTTACTTCGGTCAGAGTCTGGGAGGATCTGCGCTGGAGTGGTACACTAGACAGGACCCCAGCAGATGGTTTACGTGGGATGATTTGGCTAAAGCATTTATCGGCCAGTTCCAGTACAATCTTGAAATAGTCCCCGACCGCTTATCATTGCTAAAATTAGAGAAGAAACCCACTGAAAGTTTCAAGAGAATTTGGTTTCCGCTGGAGGGAACAGGCGGCAAGGGTAGATCCGCCTATGAGAGAGAACGAGATGGTGGATTACTTCTTGCAGATACTGGAGCCAACCTATTTTGGACATCTGGTGACGTCCGTGGGAAAGTCATTCACTGAGGTGATAAAGATGGGGCTATGATCGAGGAAGGCATGAAAGCCAACAAGATCATGAGTTATTCAGCATTGAAAGCCACCACCCAAGCTATTCAAAGTGGTACCGGAGGAGTGCTTGGGAAAAAGAGGAGAGAAGAAGTCGCGGCAGCCGAGTCCGGAACATGGTTCAGAAACAGAGGCCCCGCGCCCCAATATAACCCGTCACAACCTCACCACCAAAATTACCTCCACAATCCATACAACTACCAGCAACACTACTATCCGGCACCTGATCCCCATTTCACTGTCCATCATGCTCAGTCATATGCCGCACCTCCCGGCCAGGCACCATGGCGTGCGCCGAATCCACAGAATAATTACCCACCTCCAAGAGCCTATAGAAATCCCACGGGTGCGGGCTTTCGTCCGAACCCAGCATTCAAGAGCGACAGGGCGCAAAGGCCAAAGACTTTCACTCCCTTGGGAGAGTCTTACACCAGTTTGTTCCACCGTTTGAAGCAAGTGGGGCTGCTAAATCCGGTCAAGGCTAAGCTACCGAACCCTCTTCCAAAGAATCTGGACCATTCAATAAATTGTGCGTACTGCTCAGGATGTCCGGGACACGACACGGAAAAGTGTTGGAGGTTGAAAACAGCCGTCCAGGAGCTCATCGACACTCGCAGGATTGAGGTCCAGACTCCAACAGAGCCCAACATCAACCAAAATCCACTTCCAACTCATCATGAGACCAACGTGATCGAGTTGGTACGGGTAGAAGAAGGAAAGGAGAAAACCTCCCAGACCGTAATGATGATCAAGTCTAGCGGGGTAGGAATGAGAAAGGGTCCGAGCCTTGATGAGTCATCCATTTACAAGAAGGACGCACAAAAGGGGTTGGAAGCAGAAAAGGGAAGTGTGAACGAAGTACCGGTGAGGCCGGGGGAAGCAAAAATAGTTGTACCAGGGGTAGCAACTAAACCCGTCTTGACGGTAGCAGGCGTTCGAATGGATCCTTTCATCATCAAGCCAGCAATACAGTTGCCAATAACTGATAGCAGAGCTATTCCATGGAATTATGATCGGACCACGTCAACCTACAAAGGAAAGGAAGTGAAAGAGGAAGTTTGCGAAGCGCAAGGTTTGACCCGCTCGGGGAGATGTTTTGCCCCTGCGGAATTGAGGAAGATCACTCCGGCAACATTGAAAAAGCCGGTAACTGACGAAGAGGCAGAAGAATTCCTGAAAAAGATGAAGCTACATGATTATTCTGTCCTGGAACAGCTGAAGAAGACTCCGGCGCAAATCTCATTGATGTCCTTGCTGATACATTCGAAGAACATCGGCAAGCTTTGATGAAAGTTTTGAATGAGGCCCATGTACCTGATAAAATCTCAGTGAGTCATTTGGAGAAGATCACCAATAGGATCTTCGAAGCGAATCGGATCACCTTCACCGACGATGAATTGCCCGAGGAAGGCACCGAGCACAACAAGGCTTTATATCTTACGGTAAAGTGTGAGGAGTCGGTGATTACCAAAGTCCTTGTCGATAATGGGTCCAGTGCTAACATTTGTCCTCTCTCTACACTGGACAAGTTGAAAGTGGACATCGGCAGGATACGCAAGAACATCATATGTGTTCGAGGGTTTGATGGAGGAGGCAAGACGTCGGTCGGGGACTTAGTGTTAATCTTGACAATTGGGCCAGTAGAGTTCACCATGGAATTCCAGGTGCTGGACATGGTAGTGTCATATAACCTTCTGATAGGGCGACTGTGGATCCATGCCGCAAGAGCCGTTCCATCTAGCCTACACCAACTCGTCAAGTTTGAGTGGGACCAACAGGAGATCGTCGTCTATGGAGAGAATGATCTGCAACCAGGCACCATCGTCCCTTTTGTTGAGACGGAAGAAGTTGTTGGGCCATGGGTATACCAGATCTGCGATGTGGTATCCGCCAACCGAGTTCCAGAAGGGGAATGCATTCCCGATGACAGAATAATTACTGCAGACGTCATGGTGGCTCATGAAATGTTGAGACACGGTTTCATACCCGGCAAAGGTCTAGGTGCATCTCTGCAAGGAATCATACAACCGGTATCCGTGGTCGAAAACGTAGGAACCTTCGGCTTGGGATTCAAGCCAACATCAGAGGACATCCAGCAAGCCAAGAGGAATAAGCAGAAGACATGGGTGCTCCCGAAGCCTGTTCCACGCCTTTCCCAATCTTTCGTCAGGTCGGGAGTAAGAGGACATCCGACGACAAAGATTCCCGGTCCTATGGTTAGGCCAGACGAAGAGTTCTTAAGAAAGTTCGAGGACCTATTCGCAGATGTATGCATGCTAGAGGATGGCGAAGGATCCAGCCATGCCGAGATACAGTTTGTGGGATCAAAAGCAAAATTGAATAATTGGAAGGCTACTCCTCTCCCTGTCCGGAAGGAGTCTTGGTAGTTTGTTTTGGATCATTTTCTTTCGAAATTTTGTGTTGGGGTTGTTCCGGAGTAAAATCCGTTTGTTTTAGTTCATTTTGATTTGAGTTTACAAGTTTTGTTTTTCCTTGTACTGTTCCCATTAATGAAATTGTGTTCCCTTCGTGTCTAATTTTGTTTATTTTCCTTCTTTCTTACTTTTCCGAACATCCTTCTTTCAACTAATCTTAATGATATGGCGTGCTTAAAGATTAATCAACCCGGTCTAGAAAGTCAATTAGGTTTGGAAATAATAACGCATGAAACAAGAAGTGACGAGAGTGAATCGGAATACGGCGATGATGAAGCCGTAGAAGAAATTGGTGAAGAATTAAGTCACTTCGAGGAAAAACCCAAACCAAATTTAAATGATATTGAGGCTGTTAATCTGGGGAACACAGATGACGTCAAAGAAACCAGAATAAGTGTCCATATTGAACCTAACCTGAGAGAAGAGTTGATCAAAACACTCATGGAGTTTAAAGACATTTTCGCATGGTCGTACGACGACATGCCAGGACTCAGCACTGATCTAGTGGTTCATAAATTACCCACCGATCCGGCATATCCTCCCGTCAAGCAAAAACTGCGGAAGTTCAAAACGGAGATGAGTGTAAAGATCAAGGAGGAAGTAACCAAGCAGTTGCAGGCGAAAGTCATTCGTGTCACTCGATACCCTGAATGGTTGGCTAATGTAGTACCGGTGCCAAAGAAAGACGGAAAGATCAGAGTATGTGTGGACTACCGCAAGCTCAACAAGGCGAGTCCTAAGGATAATTTACCGCTTCCCAATATCCATATCCTGATTGATAATTGCGCCGGGCGTGAAATCGGATCCTTTGTGGACTGTTATGCGGGGTATCATCAGATCTTGATGGATGAAGAGGACGCAGAAAAGACGGCTTTTATCACACCGTGGGGGACTTATTGCTACCGGGCGATGCCGTTCGGTTTGAAGAATGCAGGGGCAACATATATGAGAGCGATGACTACGGTATTCCATGACATGATACACAAGGAAATTGAAGTGTACGTGGATGATGTGATCATGAAATCCAGACGTCAAGAAGACCACGTTGCCGACCTCCGGAAGTTCTTTCAAAGACTTCGAAGATATGATATCAAGCTCAATCCGGCCAAATGCGCATTCGGAGTTCCATCAGGAAAGTTGCTAGGGTTCATCGTCAGCCGACGGGGCATTGAGTTGGACCCATCCAAAATCAAGTCCATTCAAGAGCTACCCCCGCCAAAGAATAAAACAGAGGTAATGAGTCTGTTGGGAAGGTTGAATTACATCAGTAGGTTTATTGCTCAACTTACAGCAACCTGTGAACCCATATTCCGTCTGTTGAAGAAAGACGCTGCGATAGAATGGACGACAGAATGTCAGGAAGCATTTGACCAAATCAAAGGGTATCTGTCAAACCCACCCGTACTAGTTCCGCCCGAACCGGGTAGACCCCTGATTCTTTATCTGACGGTTTTGGAGAATTCGTTCGGCTGCGTACTGGGGCAGCATGATCTTACTGGCAGGAAGGAACGGGCCATTTACTACCTCAGTAAGAAATTCACAGAGTCCACGAGGTCAAGTACACTCATCTAGAAAAGACATGTTGCGCTTTGACTTGGGTAGCCCAAAAGTTGAAACATTACTTGTCTTCTTACACCACTTACCTCATTTTGCATTTGGATCCGTTGAAGTATATTTTCTAGAAACCTATGCCTACAGGGAGGTTAGCAAAATGGCAAATATTACTTACAGAGTTCGACATCATATACGTGACAAGGACGGCTATGAAAGCTCAAGCCCTAGCCGATCACTTAGCCGAGAATCCTGTCGATGACGGATACGAACCTTTGAGGACGTATTTTCCGGACGAAGAAGTATTGCAAATTGATGGGTTGGAATTAACTGAGGATCCGGGGTGGAAGCTTTTCTTCGAAGGAGCGGCAAACGCAAAAGGAGTCTGAGTAGGGGCTGTGCTTATCTCTGAAACAGGACATCATTATCCTGTTACTGCTCAACTGCGTTTTCACTGTACCAATAATATGGCTGAGTATGAGGCATGTATATTGGGGTTGCGATTAGCGGTGGACATGGATGTACAGGATGTCTTGGTCTTGGGGGACTCGGACCTCCTGGTACATCAGATTCAGGGAGAATGGGAAACCAGGGATTTGAAGCTTATCCCGTATCGTCAGTGTTTGCACGATCTGACCAAGCGCTTTCGATCAGTAGAATTCAGGCACATCCCAAGGATGCATAATGAGGTTGCCGACGCTTTAGCCACTTTAGCGTCAATGCTACATCACCCGGACAAGGTTCGTGTCGATCCGTTACATATCCAGGTCCGGAATCAACATGCTTATTGTAATGTGATAGAAGAAGAGATGGATGATGAGCCATGGTTTCATGATGTCAAAGAGTATCTCAGGTTAGGAATATACCCAGAGCAAGCAACTGGAGATCAAAAGCGGGCTATTCGGCGGTTGGCGAACGGATTTTTCCTTAGTGGAGGGGTGCTGTACAAAAGAACCCCGGATTTGGGATTGTTAAGATGTATAGATGCAAATCAAGCCACAACAGTGATGACAGATATACACTCGGGAGTTTGTGGACCACACATGAGCGGATACGTATTGGCAAAGAAGATTCTTCGAGCAGGATATTACTGGCTCACGATGGAGCGTGATTGTATAAGTTTCGTGCGAAGATGCCATCAGTGTCAGATACACGGAGATTTGATTCATTCTCCGCCAACCGAGTTGCATACAATGTCAGCACCATGGCCGTTTGTCGCACGGGGTATGGATGTTATTGGACCTATAGAACCTGCGGCTTCCAATGGTCATAGGTTCATTCTGGTAACGATCGATTATTTTACCAAGTGGGTGGAGGCCAAAACCTTCAAATCAGTGACCAAGAAGGCGGTGGTGGACTTCGTACATTCCCACATCATCTGCAGGTTTGGAATTCCAAAGATAATCATCACAGATAACGGTGCCAATCTTAACAGCGGATTGATGAAAGAGGTATGCCAACAGTTCAAGATTACACACCGAAATTCCACACCATATCGTCCCAAAGCAAATGGTGCGGTTGAGGCAGCAAACAAGAATATAAAGAAGATATTGAGGAAGATGGTAGAAGGGTCCAGGCAATGGCATGAAAAGTTACCATTCGCACTGTTGGGTTATCGCACTACCGTCCGAACTTCGGTAGGTGCAACTCCTTACCTGTTGGTGTACGGAAATGAAGCAGTAATACTAGCAGAAGTTGAAATCCCATCCCTCCGAATTGTCGCTGAAGCTGAGATTGACGATGATGAGTGGGTCAAAACCCGATTGGAGCAATTGAGCTTGATCAATGAAAAGAGATTGACAGCAGTATGTCACGGCCAATTGTATCAAAAGAGAATGGCAAGAGCATATAACAAGAAGGTATGTCCCAGGAAAATTGAAGTGGGACAACATGTGCTGAAGAGAGTTCTACCACATCAGGTCGAAGCGAAAGGCAAGTTCGCTCCAAATTGGCAGGGACCGTTTGTTGTGACTAGGGTATTATCCAACGGCGCGCTATGTCTAACTGATATTGAGGGGAGATGCACTGATATGGCTATCAACTCCGATGCAGTCAAGAGATATTATGTGTAATTCTTTAATGTATTTGTCAATGATTGATTTCGTTTGTGTGTATTTTGGCATTTTTCGGAGAATGAAATGACAGAGGCAATTTTTCTACTACCCAAACACTTTAACATTTGTTTTCCCCTTTGAGCCTTAATAATTCTTTCATATACCCTCTTTCGGAATCACCAAGGAAGGTGTGTAACAAATTAGAAGAAAGAAACAAAGAAAAGACACAAGAAAAAGTGAACTACGTTCGACCCGATTCCTCAAGAAGGATACGTAGGCGCCACACGGCTCGGTCATAATAAAATAAAAATCAAAGATTCCCCAAGCAACAAAACTGGGGCAAAAGTCATTGTTTCATTTGAAAAGATGATATGGATTCCGAAAGTTGTAATGAGCTAACCGTTGAGGTGAAACCTCTTTTCTGTAGCCTCATGCACAAAAACCACATTAATGAACCAAAAGACCTCTCGATCAGTATTTGAGAAATGCCAAGTCATGTGAGTGAAGCTACGAATGACACTTCAATCCTCGACTGAATCTAAGACTTACAAGCTGAAAAGGGATAGCCTCTTTTGGAGGAAATTCTATGGATAATACCCCAGTCCACCGCATGGAAAGAAAGCGAGATGAGAGAGTCTTAACGGTGAAAACCCTCGCGGGCACTTAAGGCGAAGAAAGTTGAGAGAAATAAAATGAGAGAGTCTTACGGTGAAAACCTTTACGGGCACCCTAAGGCGACGGGAGATAGAGAGAAATGAGAGAATCTCATTAGTAAAAACACTTTGAAGGGCACTATGAGGTGACAAGGCGAGATGGTTACAAGGTGTCTGCATGAGACAAGGTTTGGACATTCGTTTACTGCTAGCAAAACACGACCATCAGAAAGTAATTGACACAAATAAACTGGGCAGATTAATCTCAAAAGCACGGCATAATCATTGGATCAGTCACACATTCAGATAAGTTTTTCCGATTTTTGAGTTCAGAAAAGTTTTCCCTTTCTTTTGTCATTTTTGCGGTCAGCATTCTTTCTCTTTTCTTTCGTTTTCGAAAATGGATTTTTCAAAGCTTACTACCAAGTCTCCCAAAGCGGTACAATGAAAATGAATAGGCGTGGAACGAGGCAATAAGGCAAAAGGCGTTCCGATATTAAGATTGGAACGACAGGTTGATTGGAAGGTTCACGGGAACTATGGAGTATGATGGACACATATAGCACGTCCGGAAGGTGATTTCTCACAACAAATCACCGGCTGAAAAGGGTCGGACCAAACCGAAGGTTGAAATAAAAGGAGAAATGAGAGACTATCTGTGGAAAGAGCATCATCCCGAGCAAGTGTCAACGGCGCCCCAAAAGTTCGAGGGAGGCCAAGCAGCTGAAAGAGAAAAGGGAAATGGCCCCCAACAGGAGTGGCACGACCACTCACTGCGTTTTGAAACTAACAATTTTTCTTGGATTTAAAGCAGGAAAAGAGGGTTCGTCGGCGGAAAAGCATGCCTCGTAGAAGGTCATCAAACTGGGGCAGAAAATTTTCTCCGATTGCGAAAATTTTCTTGAAAGCAAAACACCCAGTGGATAAGGAGCGAAGACAATACGAGACTTCGGAAAATGCCTGTTTCGAGCAGAATAGTGTCGAGAGAGGCCGGACAACACGAGGGGTGATCTTTGAGCCTGGTATCATCCCCAGCAGTCGTTGGAAAATGAAACACTAACTCAAAGATTTCCCCAGCAGCAGTGCATCCCATATGCTTTTCAAGGAGGCCAAAGCATAGTCCCGGAGGAGGTCTGGGAAGAAGGAAGAGGAAAAGGGTTCCCCCGCCAGGGTAATCCACAGTTAATGACATTTCAACCCCCGGCGAGTCCGAGAGAGAATGAGGGGTGAAGGAAATAAAGAATACTTCCCCAGCAGCATCATCACTAGCAGGTAAATAGACAGTTCCGAAGATATCTCCAGCAGCCAAAGGAAAAGTAACACGGCTCAAGGGGAAAGCAATTCCAAGACAAGATAATTCAGAAGAGAAGGTGGCCCAAGAGGCAATGCAGGAAGAAGAAAATGGTACAAAAGGCAAAGGAAGGTGATCAGGATATGATGAAATTAGTGAGTTGTAGTAGAAGTCAGGAAGCCCGCCTGAAGAATGGAGTGGCGATTTAGTTTTGAAGATGTAGTTGAAGTCAGGGAGCCCGCCTGAAGAATGGAGTGGTGATTTATTTTGAAGTTGTTGTTGAAGTCAGGGAGCCCGCCTGAAGAATGGAGTGGCGATTTTATTTTTTTGAAGTTGTAGTTGAAGTCAGGGAGCCCGCCTGAAGAATGGAGTGGCGATTTTATTTTTTGAAGTTGTAGTTGAAGTCAGGGAGCCCGCCTGAAGAATGGAGTGGCGATTTATTTTCGAAGTTGTAGTTGAAGTCAGGGAGCCCGCCTGAAGAATGGAGTGGCGATTTATTTTTGAGGTTGTAGTTGAAGTCAGGGAGCCCGCCTGAAGAATGGAGTGGCGATTTTATTTTGAAGTTGTAGTTGAAGTCAGGGAGCCCGCCTGAAGAATGGAGTGGCGATTTATTTTTGAAGATGTAGTTGAAGTCAGGGAGCCCGCCTGAAGAATGGAGTGGCGATTTTATTTTGAAGTTGTAGTTGAAGTCGGGGAGCCCGCCTGAAGAATGGAGTGGCGATTTATTTTGGAAGTTGTAGTTGAAGTCAGGGAGCCCGCCTGAAGAATGGAGTGGCGATTTATTTTTGATGATGTAGTTGAAGTCAGGGAGCCCGCCTGAAGAATGGAGTGGCGTTTTTATTTTGAAGTTGTAGTTGAAGTCGGGGAGCCCACCTGAAGAATGGAGTGGCGATTTTATTTTGAAGTTGTAGTCGAAGTCGGGGAGCCCGCCTGAAGAATGGAGTGGCGATTTATTTTTGAAGATGTAGTTGAAGTCGGGGAGCCCGCCCGAAGAATGGAGTGGCGATTTTATTTTGAAGTTGTAGTTGAAGTCGGGGAGCCCGCCTAAAGAATGGAGTGGCGATTTATTTTTGAAGATGTAGTTAAAGTCAGGGAGCCCGCCCGAAGAATGGAGTGGCGATTTTATTTTGAAGTTGTAGTTGAAGTCGGGGAGCCCGCCTCTGAAGAATGGAGTGGCGATTTAGTTTCGAAGTTGTAGTTGAAGTCGGGGAGCCCGCCTCTGAAGAATGGAGTGGCGATTTATTTTTGAAGATGTAGTTGAAGTCGGGGAGCCCGCCCGAAGAATGGAGTGGCGATTTTATTTTGAAGTTGTAGTTGAAGTCGGGGAGCCCGCCCGAAGAATGGAGTGGCGATTTTATTTTGAAGTTATAGTTGGAAGTCAGGGAGCCCACCTGAAGAATGGAGTGGCGATTTAGTTCGAATTTGGTTGGGGAGAGCGTTTGAGTATAACGGAAATCCCCAGCATGAATCCGAGTTCATAATCAGAAGGAATGCAACAAGGATCAGAAAAGATGGGTTCAGATTTCGAAGGAGAATAGTTCGAAGATCACAAAGAAGGAACCAATGGCCGGAGTTCGGCAATAAAGATAGGCCGGGACAACAATTGGCAGAGGAGAAGAAGTATGTGAAGAAACATCAAAGCCAGCAGGATGGCAAGGAACATGACAAATCAAGTTGAAAGGATAGATAATAATTTGCAATACTGTAACTTAGTCTAGCTTCTTATTTTTCGTTTAGCACGATGTAATAAGGGGATCGGTTAAGTAGTGGCATCAACAGCAACAACAATAACAGCAAGATTACAGCAGTCATGGTAGTCCCAGCTACCAAAATTTCCCGAACTACATTGACTTGATTCCCTTTTACCAGGGATATGTAGGAGACCTTTGAAGCAAGGTTCGGTCAAACTTTTCCAAGAAATGCTTCATACGGAGTGCTCAAACGGGCAAAAATCGCTCATATCCGCTCACTTATCTTTGCACGAAAACTCTTCATGTTTCCGCGCAAAGAGGGGCAGCTGTGAGCACGTGATTTTTGCCTTACATGAAATACTCCCAAAAATTTAAAATAAAATGATTTTTGTGTTATTTGGAATAATTGTGGATTTTGTTTTAATTTTCCCTTTTTGTGTTATTTGTACTCGAGTGTGCATGATTATTTGATTAAATTAACAAAAAATACGAAAACAAATATATGTTGTAATAGCATTGGGGTTTTAACTTTTTTTAGAAGTGTTAAGTTACTTACCTTATGAAAAATGATAAAATATTGTATTTTTATTTTTGTTTTGTTAAAATGTCCAAATTGTGTGATTATTTTATTTCATGCCAATTACTATTTAGAATTAATTGGATTTTTCCTTTAGTTAATTGTATATATTTTTTTTTATCTCTTTAAGTTCTAAGTTTTGGCTTTATTTGATTAGTCTTCAATAAGGAAAATGGACTGGGCCGTCCAAAATTGCAAACAAAAATAGCCTAAAGAAAAGAGCCTCACCCAGTCCAAATCCGATCAGCCTTAGAGAAGGCTATACGACGCCGTTCAGTGGCGTTTTGATCTGAGTCGTTCATTCAGTCTCATCGAACGGTCCCAAGCTCCCCTCACAACCCAAGCCTGCCCCGACCCAGTTAACCCAGACCGACCCAGTCCCCAATTAATCAAAACGATACCTTTTTGTTGACCCAAGAGATCCTGGCCATTAATCATACATGATCCAACGGCCAGGATCAAACCCACACCTAAGTATATATTCCTAACCTAGCACCCCCACGCCCCAAACCCCCCCTCGTCTTCATCGTCTTAGAGACGATCAACGCCACCATACTCCGCCACCCTCCGCCTACCGGAAATCACCTCACGGCGGTTCCAGTAGGCCAAACCTCCCCAAATTAACACCATGGATTCTCCCAAAGCTCCTCTACGCGGATCCGGCATTGGTTAGTTTCGAATGTTGCTCGAACACTTCGAATATCAATTTGAAGTTCGTCGGAACTTGAACATTCATCCCAAACCACTTCAAAATCACACCATAGCTTCCCCTCACCTCCCTCATACCCCTACCGGCCCTGGTTTGGCTCGAATCTTGCCAGAACCGGTCGAGCCCCAAATCTCGGCCATGAACCCTAGACTTCGATTCGTGCCTAATTGAGGTCTAATAGACCTTAATTGGGATGTTTTAATTGTTGAAAACATCTCAATTAAGGTCCATTGGCCTCAAAAATGAAGAATCCAAGTTCAAGTTGAATCCAAAGTTCGAATTGAACCCAAGATGGGTCCGGGGTCCGTTCAAGTGCGGATTTGTCTTCTCTTATGGTATTTCTTCTTTTATTTCTTCATATTCCATTTGTTAAATCAGTTGAATTTTATTTTCTTGCTTTTAGTTTTCTGTTTTGTTCTTCATCTCCAATAGACCCTTTTGTTCGGTCGATCCCCATCTTTATCTGTTTGAATTCAATGCTAATTGCTTTGTATGCGTAGTTTATTTAACGTCGTCAACGAGTTAATTTATTTGTATGATTGTTCACCACCCTGTCTGCCCGTATGCAATTCACCATTAGGGTTTGTTATCTATTTGATTCTGGATTAGGATTTAACTGAATGTAATTGTTAGGATTGGATTGAGGCCAGTTGTTTAATCACCCGCCCATAAGACAGCCTAGTGGAGCCTGCTATCACAGCAGGACACTCCACCAGGTTTGTACTTCACATTTTTTAATTAATTAAAGCCCATACTTAAGCAAAACTTAGTGGTGAAAACAGAGAGGATAATGGGCTGGCAGAGATAGGAATGGGCAGGGGTAGTAGTTTAATTGGTGGCAGTCATTCAGGAGGGAATTCAAAACTATAAGTATGGGACTGTTTTTTTTTTGAAGGGGGACATGTTGGATACCTAGAGAAACCTTAGAGAAGAACAGAGAATAGGGATATATTCTTTGAGAGAAAACAGAGTGAGATACAAGTGTTTAAGTTCAAGTACACAGGAAGATTAGAAAAACCAGTGCTTTCTTCTACCTGCGTGTGCTCTGGTCCTACTGGGATTTCAATCAATTCTCCTTGGGTGGCCATTAGACTTTTGGTTACTGTTTCATTGGGTTCTTGTTGGGAGTTTACACGGGTTTCTTGCATCTATTTATGGGTCGTTTGTTCTGCTGGTTGGGTTTCTTTTCACTGGTTGTTATTTGGTGTGATTGTTTGGTTTTGCTACTGCTGGTCTGTTGGGTGTTTGCTGTTGGCTGGCTGTTGTTGCTGTTCTACCCTGTTTGCTGTTGTGTGTTGTTGCTGCTGGTTCACTGCTGCTATACTGTTGATTGCCATATTGTTGTCACTGCTCATTCTCTCTTCTTTGTATCATCCAGGTACACATTTTTGTGAACTTTAAAGCTTATGGAAATGAGTTGAAAGTTGTTCAAAGCCATGCTGTTGCAATTTTTTTTGTTTCAGTTTTCTTACTTCCTTTTTGTACATAATAATGATGAAGCTGTATATTCATCAGATGAAACTCATATTTAGTTCGAACTGTGATGAGGTCTGGATTGTTAAACTAGGTTACAACTGTTAGATCTTGGATACCACTTGGTTGACTTTAAATAGGAGAGAATAGGGCAGCATTGACCAATTTTATCATGTGGAAATGCACAGTCAATAGCCAATGCATCTGTTACTATCTCCTCACTCTCCATCATAGTGTCCTGCATGACTTTGTGGTTTATTTCATGGTAAATTGGAATGATATGTTTCTAAAAGACCTTTGTTTATTATTGGAGACCAATTGAATAGAAAACCATAAGTCGTGTTAGGATTGACCTTAAATAAATAAGGCGAGCCCCGCTAAATAAAGTATGAATCATGATGCCCTCGTAAAGGTATATATATTCAAATGATTAGAATTTTGGAATGAGCCGGGTGACTGATTTCATGGCCCTTCGCAAAAATAGTAATATGCTAGTCACTTTAAGGGCGAGTTTAATTTTTTTTTACTCTCTTAAAATGGGTGAGCATTTCATGTGACCCGACTCCAATTTCGAACAAGGTTAAATAAAGCGTGTCAGGAACCACATGCGCATTTCATGTAGTGTGGCTCGTAACATGTTTTTAAATAATTTGGAATCAACTCCTAAATAAATATAGCGGGATGTAGTTCGTTTTAAATTTGAATTAGAGGTGTGCCTCGCCTAACAAGTTATACAAATCGCAGGACCCTCATAAGTGTATATATAAAGTACTTAGATTTCGAGATGTGCCGTTTCTTAGCAAATATCATGGCCTTCTCAAAAGTGTAAATAAGTAATCGCTCTAGGCGCATATTATAATAATTTTACTTTTTTTAAATACGGGTGTGCATTTCATGCGACCCAAATCCAAATCCCAAAATGTTGAATAAGAATGTGTCGAGAATCCGGGTGCATTTCATGTGACGTGATTCGAAACATATTTTTAGGCAACATTCTTTTTTGTAAATCATAATAATAATAAAAGCGGTAATGGGATATTAATTCGCATTAAGTATATAATTGTAAAAAATCAGATAAATAAGCCGAATATGACAGTCGAGCGACCGTGCTAGAACCACGGAATTCGGGAATGCCTAACACCTTCTCCCGGGTTAACAGAATTCCTTATCCGGATTTCTGGTTCGCGGACCATTAAATAGAGTCAAACCTTTCCTCAATTCGGGTTTCAAACCGGTGACTTGGGACACCATAAATCTCCCAAGTGGCGACTCCGAATCTCTCAATAAATGAACCCCGTTTTGGTTGTCCTTTAATTGGAAAAACTCTCTTTTATATCTTGCGCCCACGCGGGTCAACGTAAAAAAAGAGGTGTGACAGACCCCGAAATGCCTAAATTTTGTAAGAACATTAGAAATGACCTAATAGACTATAGTCATTGCCTTACTGAGACCATTTTTTTTCTTTTGTGTGTGTGTGTGTGTGTGTGTGTGTGTGTGTGTTTTAGGGCTATAAAACAATAATTCAATACAATTTTGATATTTGGTGTGCTAATGCCCACACAATCTTCATGAATTTGGGGGTCCAACATCGAATTGCCTAAAATTTTGTGAGCCCATCAGATACGAGTTAATGAACCATAGTCGTTGTCTCGCTATGACCGTTCTTCAACTCTTTTGGTATTTTAGGGCCATAAAAAAATAATTAAGCACAATTATTTAATTTCATATGCTAATGTCCATGCAATCTTTATGAATTCAAGCGAACAGCACCAATTCGCCTAAAATTTTGTGGACCTATTAGAAATGACCTAATGAATCATGTTCATTACTTTTCCATGATCATTCCTTTGTTTAGGGCCGTAAAAATGAAAATCCAGTACTATCTTTGATTTTTTGTGTGCTAATATCCACGCCATCTTCATGACTTTGTGTGATCGACTCTGAATCGCCTAAAATTTTGTGATCCCATCAGTACAACCTAATAAACATATACATTTCCCCGATATGACTATTCCTTATTTTTTGCATTTTAGGGCCATCAAATAGGAACTCAACATGATTTTAGCGTTTTTGTATGCATTCCATGCCATCTACATGAATTCGGATGAGCGGCCCCGAAATGCCACAAATTTTGAAAGCCCATCAGAAAAGACCTAATGAATTATAGTCATTACCTCGCCATAATTGTTTCTAAGGTTTTGGCATTTTAGGGCCATGAAATAGGAATTCAATATGATTTTTGATTTTTCGAATGCTGATCTCCCCGAAATCTTCATAAATTCAAGCGACCAGTCTGAATCTCCTAAAAAATTTTGGGCATATTAAAAATGACTTATTGAACTATAGTCATTTCATCATCAAGATTATTTTACATTTTAGCGTTTTAAGGCCACAAAATCTGCATGATTCATAGATTTTCATGTGCTATAGACCTCGCCATTTGTATGGGCCCGAGTGATCGAATCCAAATCGCCTAAAATTTTGCTGGCCCGTAAGAAATGACCTAAGGAACAATAGTCATCACCTCGCCATGACCGTTTCTCATTTATTTTAGCATTTTAGGTCCATAAAACTAGAATTTTACCTGCTTTCTAGATTTTCATGTGTTATAGCCCACGTCATTTACATGGGCCGACCAAACCTGTATTGCCTAAAATTTTAGGCAACCCATGAGAAACGTCCTAAGGAACAATTTTATTACCTTGCCATAATTGTTTCTCGTTTTTTGGCATTTTAGGGACATAAAACTGAAAGTTTGCCCTATTACCAAATTTTTGTGTGCTATAACCCACACCATATTCATGAGAAATAAGTGTAAATTTTAACCCATTATTAGTACCTTCTTCATTTAGTTTTAGTCATAAGGTGTTGATTTTTGTTCCAAAATTAATAAAATTGTACAAATTATATGAATATTGGAGAATTGGATTTTAATGAAGAAATCTAACTCAAAAGGGAGTGTTCCGGCTCATACGGCGAGAATGAGCGTGTCACAACCTATTTTCTCACTAGGTCATTATGGCGCCCGACACCGATGCCAGGTAAGCCAATGCGGAACATTTCCATCTCCCTATGTTAATTTTGGCAGAATTTAACTGAATTAATTATCCGAAATAAAATCAAAACCCGAAAGTGATAGATGATATATATAACATAATAATACAACCCCAAAAACTAGTCTACCAAAGTGTGTGCCAAGATCTGGTGTTACAAGTACGGGCATCTAGTAGAATATACAAAAGAATATCTCTATCCTACTGTCTGAGATAAAGAAAGACGTCAAAAGTAAAAGAAGACTACATCCGGCAGCTAAGCAGCGTAGGAAGGAAGCAACTCACCGTAGAAGTCTCTGCCACTAGCTCAAGGGCGCGCACCGGACTGGTAACCAGATGTATCTGTCTCAAATCATGTACAATTAAGTATAGAAGGGTAGTATGAGTACATAAACAATATATACCAAGTGAGTATCCCGTCTAATCTTGAAGAAGTAGAGACGAGAGGTCGACTTGATACTCACTAGGGTCAAATAATATATTGGGGTAATTATACAAACCATGAGGAAACACTAATAAGCAATAATTTATAACAAGACGTAAAAGTCCTACTCTTCACTATACCTCCAGCTAACTTTTTACTTTTGTTATATTAATCAATTTATGTCGGGCCATTAAAGGCAATATCAATATTTAAAAACTCTCAGGCAAGCAATAATATCATGCGTAAATATGCCGAAGTGACGATCCGATAACAGAAAATAAACTGTGCACTTGCCGAAGGTCGACGGCGTGCCTATAGATGCATCAATTCATACCGAGGCGATCGGTCCGATTCACAAACAGAAAATAAACTGTGCACTTCAACGCATGTGCGCACGGAACGTGGTAGATGGTTCATTTCGCACTTGAACATAACCTTCTATTTTCATTCACCATCTGTAGATTATTCCTATGGTGTCCGCAGATAGCGGTCTTAACTTTAAAAACACCTAGTTCATGATCATACTGAAGAAATGAATGCCACTATGCTCGCTTCTTGGACCTTTCAAATCTTCTCATGGGTATTGACATAAATTGAACACCCCTGTCCATTAATGTTGATGCAACTGCATGCCTTTCAACAAACCTCCCCGCACTCTGTTTGAACGCCATACGGACTATGGCAATGATAGGTAGTCCACGGGCAAACTTCAACAAGCCGTTAAATGACTCCGACAAGTTTGTAGTGAGGTCTCCCCATCGTCTGCCGCGATCAACATGCAATGTCCACATGTGAAGATCATGCCGCATTGTCACACCTCCTTTTGGCGCGCTTACCCCGATGGATAAACGTACAAGGGAGTTTTTCCAATTTAAGTGACAATACTCGAAATGGGATTATTTATTTATTTCAGAGTCGCCACTTGGAATAAATTATGGTGTCCCAAGTCACCAATTTATTTAAATCCCAAATCGAGGAAATTTTCGACTTTCCAAATGAAGTCTGCGAACCAGAAATTCTAAGTAAGGAATTCTGTTGACCCGAGGGAAGGTGTTAGGCACCCCCGGATCCCGTGGTTCTAGCACGGTCGCTTAAATTATTGTAACGGCTAAATATCTGATTTTTAAAAAATGTGCAATACTATAATGCAATTTTAAATTATTTACCGCGTTTGGTTATTTTTAAGAAAGAAAAAAAATAAAAAAAAAATGAACATTGTTATTGAGGGGCACCACAATTTTATTTCTTCTATTTAGCTAGGCTCGTAACATTTTTTATTTAAAAAAAAGATAATCCTAAAGTGACTACATTTTTTCTATTTAGTTTGTCTCTAAAAGAAAAGAAAAGTCCTAAACAATTACATGCTTAAAAGGCTACTCTATATTAATACAAAAGGTGTTCCCTTGAATGATAAATTTATTCTTCAAATTATAAAGCTAACTACAATTTGACAAAAAACTAAAAATAGAAAATAACAACAAATATTGATCAACAACTTGCTTTTCTATTTCATTTCAAAACTTCAACTTCCAATTCGAGCTTACATCAATACATGGTTTTTAGAATGTGTACCTGATTTTGAAAGAAATGGAAAAATGGCAAATCAACAGGGCGGTGAAAATACAGCAACAACAACAGTAACAACCAGCAGTAGCTTCAACACCTCAATCCCGAAAATCCCAGCAATACGGAGAAAAACAAAAAAAAAACAGTAAAAAATAGAAAAGAAAAATATATTCCAGATTTTCTCTTTGTTTTGGCTTTCTAGCTTTGAACTCTTTTCACTTCTCAAAAGAAACTCTCAAAAATTGTATTTTGTTCGTGTATACTTCTGTATCCAGAGTGTATATCGAGTGTATACCACAACAGGGATTTTTTTTTTATTTTTTCTTCTCTTCCGATTTTTTCTCTCTTTTTTCCCTCCTTTTTTTCATAAATCTTCTCTTCTATTTATAGGCAAGAATTTTGAAAATTTTCAGATCTTTTTATTAAAAAGAATATATTTTTTAATTTAAAGAAAACCCACTAATCCATGTTTTCCTCTCCATGTTTTCTTCCTTTATTTCCTTGCCCCCACTACTTTATGTTATGTGATTATGATTATTTTTGGCTAAAAATCTGAAATTTTCTTTTTGGGCCAAGGGGTTTTGGGTTGGGTAAGGGTGCTTAGGATTGGGCTTGTAACTTAATTTGCAAGATGGCCCAATCCAAATATTTTCTATTTTGTTCTTCTCCATTATTCAACATCCTAATTAATAAAGCCCAAAAATACTAAGATTAATTTATAAAAACTAAAAATTATCTTGAAATACTAATTAACTCATAATAATAATTATCACACAAAATTAAACATTAATAAAAATAAAATTGCACGATTTGGACATTAAATGCTTAAAAAATGCAAAAATACATATTTTTTATGACTTTTCATTTCTGTAAAATAAACTTAATTGTAAACTTGAATTTTATATACATATGCAACATATTTTTTGTATATTTTATTTATTTAAATAAGCAAATATGCACAGATAAAAATGCGAATAATACAAGAAAAGTAACACAAAATTCACAACAATTGCAAGAAAACTAAAATTATTTTATTTTGAATTTTTGAGAGTATTTCTCTTATAGGGCAAAAATCACGTGCTCACACGCATCAACCAAGTATAGGCTCGTGGATCTATCTGTCGGATCGCTTCCATGCGCCTCGTGAATTTGCATTGCTGGTGCTCAGTTGCAACCATCCACATTAAGTCATGCAAGGCCTTGTCAGGAAATTTCTTTTGGAAATTGGCCTTCAGGTGCCTCACAAAGTAACAGTGGTATGCATATAGTTCCTGCCATTCAGGCAAATGACATACATAACTTAATATACCACCATGCCGATTGGATATTAGACAAATACCTGAACGTTATTTGACTACATACTGTTTCAAGTGGTTCAAAAAAGTATCCACGTCTCTTTGCTTTCGTTGGAACAAATGGCAAAAGCTAGTGGAAATATTTGTCTATTGGCATATACTGCAACTGCAATCAAAAGCTTAATATCAAACTTTCCATAGACATGAGTACCGTCTATGGAAATTACAGGACGTCAATGCACAAAACCATCAATTGCTGGTTTAAATGACCAAAACACATAGTTAAGAATATATTCGGGTCTGTCCAGACTCAGCTCACTCATCCATTCAACAATAGTCCCGGGATTAAAGTGTTGCAGGGTGGCCGTGTACCTGAGCAGATTTGAAAAAGACTTATCCCAGTCGCCATAAATAAATTCAAAGGCACGTTTGCGACCTAGATATGACTTTCTTTTTGTTATAGTACAACCATACTTCTGGTGGACGACTGTAATATACTCTTTAATCTTGAACCTAATGGACACTTCCAAATATTGAATAAAGACAAGAGAAATCTAGTACACATCCAAGTTGAAGTGATTCTTATTGAATGTGTCCATTTCATATATGTGCTCGCTAATAAATTTACCCACTTTTCACAAACCTGATTTCTTCTTGCCCGCACGCAACATCCTGTGACAACCCATAAACCACCTACGACATACATCCTTATATACCTCCTTAGTTGCCTCACTTAGCGTTATCTCACGACACTCTCTTATACTGTAGATTTTTATAGCCCTAATTAGGAGAGCTTTACCGAAAAAATACATGCCCTTTGTCGGTACAGCTGGTTTAGAATCATCCGACATCGCTGATCGAATTTCATCATCAACCCTTGTGAGGGCATCCACGTTCGGCATACTTGGAAAATTATCAAGGTAGGTAATATTTCGCTTATGAAATGGCACGTGGGACTCGTACACTCTTTGTCTAGCGGGAGGTGGAGGAACATGCTCCCTCCTCAACTCATGTTCAACATTCACTTCCTCCTCATCATGGAAGGGTGTGTCATCATCAGACTCATCCGCATTGTTGGCATAATCACTATCATTTTCCTGACTCTGCACATCAGCCAAATCACGAGTCAATACGCCGTTTTTGGGCAACTATGCAAGGTCAGGAACACCAAGAAGTTTGTTTTCACTACACAAAAATAACAAAATGATAAGTTATCCAATTACATAAATACTTTTGATATAGCTATATCACTTTACTTACAAGTCGTACTATCTTGACTTTTCATGATAGATATTTTCTTGTTGGTGATGACTCCCAGATGGACCACCGTGCTCCAATACTCCTGAACTACATATATTACAACTAGGAACGACGTCATAACTTGTAAAATTCATATCCGAACGGTACCCCTTATGAAAAATATAAGTGTTAATACAAATCCAATTAAAACATAAAATAAACATCGCTAAAGCGTAGTAAAATTGAAGTTTACTAGTCGTCTTGTGGATTATATAAAGTCAAAAAAATATTTCGGTGGTGAGAAGTTTAAATCAAGCCAAGCTCTTTCATCAGCAATCTGTCCGGCAAAAACTGCTCCAGAATAACCACCCGATGACTGAGAATTATCCCTATTATGCACGCCCTCATTATTGGGAACGTCTTCCACCTTGACGTACATTTTCAATAATTTTATTATAATAAATTTCTTGTATTCATCCGGAATTCGCAAAAAATCTTTAAGAGTTTCATCATCCTCGATGTTAAACTCAGAATAATAAGCAAACCCCTGCGGAGTCGTCAAACTCATTGTTTTACATAACAATAAAACCAATTTATCATACTCCATAGTAAGCGGCAATTTAACATGACACTGTGGAGGTGAACTATACCTCAGAGAGTTATTCTCTAGCATAACCTCACCCCCTCTGTGATGACCCGGCCAATCGTCACGGGAATTAACACCTCTTTATCTTTGCATTTATGTATTTTATGCTTTCATATCAGTGTTAGAGTCTATCGGGTGAATTAGAACTGATTTGGGTTGAAAATGAGGCACATAGCCTTTTTGAAAGAAGCTTGAATATGGAAAGTCAACCTAAAGTTGACTATTTAGTTAGAGGGCTCAGAATCGGATTCTGATGATTCGGTTAGTTCCGGGAGGTGATTTGTGACTTAGGGGAGCGATCGGAATTGAATTCGGAGGTCCGGTGTAGAAATAGGCTTGAATTGGCTAAGGTTGAATTTTGGCGAAATCCAAACGGTAGGTGAGATTTTGATCCGGGGGTCGGAATGGAACTCCGATAATTTCTGTAGCTCCGTGAAGTGATTTTGGATATGTCCGCAAATGTTGAGGTCATTCGGACGTCATTTGGTCGGGTTTTTGATCGAATGTGTAATTCGGAGATTCTTAAGAAAATTAGGCTTGAACCCGAGGTGAATTACGATTTTGATGTTGTTAGACGTGTTTTGAGGATTGGAACAAGTTCGTATAAGGTATTAGGATGTGTTGGTGTGTTTGGATGAGGTCCCGGGGGCCTCGGGGTGTTTTCGGATGGTTAATCGGGAGAAAACATGGGAAAAATTGCAGATTTTGTTTGCTGGTTCTGTAGTTTTCGCTCCTGCAGAAATAGGAGCGCAGAAGCGAGTCCGCAGGAGAGGACGATGGGGCGAAGAAGCGCAGGTCTTCGCTGAAGCGGACTTTTGTCAGCATAAGCGGTGTCGTGAGTGCGGATGCTGGTCGCAGAAGCGGAATTGGGTCGAGGGGTGAAGGATCCGCAGAAGCGGAATTTTGGCCGCTTAAGCGAGTCCGCAGAAGCGGACTCTGAGACGCGGAAGCGGACAGTTCCGCAGGAGCGGAGAAAATTTCGCAGGAGCGGATGCGCAAGAGCGGTCCGTGGCTCGTATGAGCGGAAATGGCTAGTTAGGCCTGGGTTCGCAGAAGCGACCAAATGGTTGCGGAAGCAGTTCCGCAGAGGCGGAAATTGTCCGCAGAAGCGGAAATCGCAGATGATTAATTATATCATAAGTTAGAAATTTCAGAAACATTTCAAAACATTTGGGTCTTAAGAGGCGATTTGGGCGATTTTGAAGAGAAATTCAAGGGAATTCATCAGGTAATCAACTACGGACTCAAATTATGATTAGTATTGATAATATTATACAATTATCTCATGAATATGGAGGAATTTGGGGTATTTTATGGAGGTTTTAGCCCTAGGCTTGAAATATAGAAAATCAAGGATTTGAATGGGCAAATAGAGTCCGAATTTGGTAAATTTTATATGCTTAGACTCGTATTGAGGCGAGGGTTCGAAATATGTGACTTTTATAATTTTTTGAGAAGCGTACCGGAAGTCGGATTTTGGCAACTTTGTGAATTTTGGTGTAAATTGAGTTGTTTTGACCGGGTATCGTCCCATTGTCCTAATGTGTTGTGTTTCTACTATATTTGATCAGATTCTACGCGTGTCGAGCTTGATTCTCGTGGAAAGGGCATCGCGGACTAGTTGTCGAGCTGTATTGAGGTGAGTAATAGATGTGGGTGATGACCAGCGGGTTCGAAACCCCGATATACCACTTTGTGACGCTGTATAGCGGCGAGACACGTACTCTCTTGTGAGTGCGGGGTCGATTATGATTGGGGACTATGGCTTAGTCCGACTTGTTGATACTGTATTATGATATTAGGCTATTCTTGAGCCGTCGAACCTCCTTCTCGGATGGTTGCATATTATATTGTGATATTGGCTACTCTTGAGCTGTTGAACCTCCTTCTTGGACGGTTGAGTATACTTGTGGGCTGTGAGCGAGTTATTGGATTCTGCAAGGATCGTTATCATCGTCTTGTGACATTGACATGCTAGCTTTACTACCAGTGCTATTACTGTTATCATGATATTTCCAATCTCTGGAACTTGACATTTACTGTTTCCAACTGAAAAATGATAAAAGAGTTTTCAAAACTACTTTTGAGCCTGCGAGGCCGCATTTGCATATTAGCTGACTAGTAGTGGACCGGGCTGCGCGCCGCAACGTATATTCATGATATTGTGCTTGGGCTGTAGGAGCCCCTTCCGGAGTCTGAACCCCCATAGTGAGCACGGGTACCCAAATTGGATCGGGCTACGCGCCGTAGCGGTCATATCATGCATTGCATTGCATTTAGCAACATCTGATAGTTGTTATACTATTTTACTGGTACTTGTGGGTACAGGTACAGTTGATATTGATTCTGTTACAAGGTATTTGATTACAGCTTTACATAGTGCTTTATTGTGGATTTCTTATCTACGCTGTCTTACCCCTATTTATTACCACTGAGTCTGGCAGTACTCATTTTACGCAGATCCAAGTACCTCTCAGTAGTCCTGATCCGGTAGCCGTTCGGAGGCATTTTGCGGGATAGTCGAGGTAGCTGCAGCGTCCGCATGACCCGACTCCCCTTCCAGCTATCTTTTCATTTGTATTGTTATTTATTTCCGTACCGAGTATTGTAGTAGACATTATTGCACTTATGTTATCTTTAGAGGCCCTTCGGTTTGTGGGAGTTGTACTGTTTGGGACTTGATCCCCATATTGGTATTTTTGTCTTCATTGACTTATTTTGTTGTGCTTAAAATTGGGTAAAGTGAGCTCTTAGCTCCGTAAATGTGGTTAATTGATCGGGCTGGCCTAGTAGTGTGCTGGGCGCCATCACGATGGGGTTTGGGGTCGTGACAAGTTGGTATCGAGCCTAGGTTTACTAGGCCTCGTGAGTCTTGAGCCGGTTGGTAGAGTCTTGTGGATCGGTACGGGGACGCCTGTACTTATCCTCGGGAGGCTGCGAACCTTTAGGAAACACTTCACATTTCTTGGAATTCTTATCGTGCGCACTTGATTCAACTTGAGATATAATTTTTGAAATTCCTTCCATACGTCTGTGTACGCATCGAGCGCTCAGTAATGTAATTGCCTTATGGCTTGTGATTCCCCGATCGAGGGGTGAGACATAATCTCTCTGAGTTCATTTTGGGCCAGTCGAAAAGACTTGAGGCTGGACCTTGTCTATGACTTGAGCATCGAGGTGCTGATTTTGTGAATAGTGGCAATAGATAATGTTCTGAGATTTTGAAACCCGTATTTGCACTATACAGTGCTATGCTGAGATGGAACATGCGTCATGTGACGAGCATGGTGGTATAGTGACTGGGTATTTGGACTTGGTCCTTCCCAATTGATAGTCTTACTATGTATTATGACCGAGATTGAGCTTATAATTGTGTAATTGGGCTAGTAGCCATGTTTGGGGCCTTGTGCCAATCTGTAGAGGATTAGGGAAGCTTACTAATGGACGAGCTGTTAATTGTTCGACTCTTATCTAATCTGTTGTGTAGCCCCGAGCTATGGGCGTGGTGAATATTTACCGTATCTCTTAATTGGAAGGTAAGGTGCCTTATGTGTAGTGGAACGAGTTCAAACTCAGGAAGACTAAAGTGATTATGCTATGTGTATCCTGGTGGAAGGTATTGTGCTGAAATGCTAAATTGATAAGAAGTAGGTGGGTTGATTCTCATATGTAATTGAAAGGTATTTGATATGTGTTATAATTCGAGCAGGTACAACGCATGTTCATGTAACAATTATGATAATATGATTCGTATAGTATTGAGATTTAATGTTGTTGAAATACATTATGATGTCTTGTTGAGTTGTGGATGTATTGTTAGAATGGTTTGGTGATTCTCTGGCAGGTGGATAGGCCAATTTACAAAGGAAACTCTGCCGAAAGTTTTGGAAAATTTGGGACTTAGAAAAGATTTTTGTCACCTAAAGAGTGGGCTTAACTGTTGTGTGTGAATGAATGCAAGAATTGCAAAAGAGTTAATATTTCTGATGATTCGAATCTCCGCCGAAGCTCGTAAATGACTTGAGTTTAATCTCACTATAAAATTGTGGCATCATTAGAGTAAGAATGCTATGAGTGGCTAAAAGTGCTTTGATGTATGGCTTCGGGCCAAGTTGGGGAGGTTGTTATTGATTAACTGATTGCATTGTCGTGTGCTGTGTTGGCTCTATCTCTAGGTATGTTGGGAAATTTTGATAAAGGTTATGATGCTTCTTAGATGTGAAGAAATACTAGGATGTTGTGAACTTATGTTGGTAAAGAATGTTCGGTGTATAGAAAAGGAAGATAACTAATTGTATCTGTATGTAATCATGTTCTGCGGTGTCAGAGTTCTAGCAAGGCACGAGTAGTTCTATTCAATAAGACAGTTGAATTACAGCTGAACAAGGGTGAATGACGCCCAAGAATTTATTTTACGGTGTTCAAGATTTTGCTTGTAACAGTCAGGTGTCTTAAGATTGTGCATGTGGCTAAAGACGGTGGTTTCGTTAGAAGAGATCAAGACTTGTGTTATATTATGTGAATGATGGGATTCTATGTAACCGTATTGGAAGGTAATGATAACGAATTCAAATCGCAAGAAGTTCTTCGAAATAAAGTATTGTAGAATATGGTCCTTCTGGGAAACATTGAGAGAGTATTCAGTGGCCTATGTGTCTTAGACCGTGTGGCCTTATGTACGAGTCTTGTGTGGTGACATGAGTTGATGTATTATGGTGCTACAGTAACGCATAATATTAAATTAAGGATGAATCACAAAGGAAACTGGGTAAATGGATCAACTTGTTAATAAACCGAAACGGCATGATAAGGAATACGATTAATTCCTGGTATATATTTGAAGTAATGAGTCTCGCAGATATTGTGTAATAAATCTCTTGAGTGCTGGCAGTTGTGTAACTCGATATGGGTATAAGGACTCAGTCCTGGCAGTTTAACTTATGCAATGTAATTGGGAGAAAGAATTTATGATGTGTTCTACCGTGGTTTGAAAAATGAGTGTATTTTTCCTGTTGGTATGCAAGGTATGGAATGTGCAATGAGTTTTCTCTATATGGGATCATGAAAGTCCTTGACTAGTTGAGTGCGCCGATGTTTGCGGCGTAGGAAAGGAATATGAATTTCCATGTTGTCTTAGTATGGTGTGGCATATGCGATGTGTTATGGAAAGTTGATAGTGGCATATTCAAGGTTTTGATATCAGTTCATAATATATGGGGAGTCATTAAAATTATTGAGCAGCGCGGGCAGCTGCAGGTGATTTAAGAATCGATCTTTCTGGTGATTAAAGAAAATGGTACTGCTATCCTAGTGATTTGGCAAGGTATATGGTCCAAAAGGACAACGTAATGTAAAATGATAATATCTAGTGGTATGGTGGTATTCTCTTGTTGGATCGACTGTAATAATTGAGTCGTTGATGGCATAGTGAAATTTCCGAATGGCTTTCGTGGTATGAATGGACGCTTGATGTGCGTTATGTATTCGTACGGTGGAGTGTGGAATCAGGATAGTGATTCATGTGTTATATATGTGTTGGAGACTTGAAATTCTCGTTAGTTCGTTTGTGCAGTGGTTGTATATCATGTGTATCGGCACCGTTTTGTGATTATTGGAAACCGGAAGCCCTGGTGGCTCTCTCTCAACTTGATAGGACGAATTTGGGTTATGATACAGGATTGCTGACTGGTTGCCATGGGTCGGGTGGTCTAGACTAATGTGATATGGACTATGATGGGATGGCACAAATTGCGTAGCAGAGTGCATCAGAGTATGCTCCAGCGGGGTAATTGTACCTCAGGACCAGCGGACGACTGGTAGGTATTGCTTTGTCAGTTGGGCCTTCGTGGCGGATATCAGTGCAGAGGTCTCTACCATAGATTCAGTTCCGGAATTGAGGAACTTTGTCGAATGCGTTTCTTGTGGCCGGGCTTGAGGCTATATATGTTTACTGTAATGAGCAATTCTACTTGATGTGCATTTCTTTTGCGAGTGTTTTATATGGATCGGGTGGCACGCCGCCACAGGTATGGTTATTTAGATCGGGTGGCACGCCGCCACGGGTATGGTATCTGGATCGGGTGGCACACGCTGCCACGGGTATGTCATTGGAGCGGGTTGCACGTCGCAACAGTGTAATGTAAAAATAGACTTAGTTATATGTTACCTGGTATACAATACTTTCTGGCTTCCGAGGAAAAGTCCGTATTGAGTATCGCTCGGCGAATGGCACATCGGTTGTGTCCTTTCAGGATTTGATAGCATACATTAATTGTTTCACTGTGGGAGAGGTTGATTGCTTAGGTTCAGACCTAGATCTGTGCGTGGCTGACCATTTTGAGCTTTGTAACTTGAGGTGCTTCATGTGTAATAGTGTTGGGATAGAATCACGAATCGTGGCAAGGCCACGTGATGTTATGACCTCTCGATGAGGATTCAGGTACTCTATGATGTGAGACGCGATCTCAGTTCTATGTTATGATGGCACAGAGGAATTGTAATGCAGCTCTTTTGCTGGAGACAGTTGTCATGATTTGAGTGTGTTCAGATGTTTCTATTGGAGCCATGTTGTGCTCGTCGCGACTTAGGCCGGTGTTTGAGGTGTCATGTCACCAGTGCGGTGTGTTATAATCGAAATGATCGTTGGAGCCAAGAGAATATGTGATTTCAGCTGGTTAGGAAGGTAATATCGAGGTTCGGCTCTGAAATCTCTTGTGGTATCAGTTAAAAGGGGAATGGATTTGTGAATGAGTGACATGAGAGATGGATTCGATATTTTGCGTGTTCGGTTGCCGTGGGCAGTATATGAAGGTGTTGGACTAAGACTTTAGCTAATGAGAAAGGTTCTTTCTGCTAGTATTTGGTTATTGTGGCCGGTTGTTGTGATTAGAGACTATCATCTCGAGTGATTGGGTTATTGATACATCATATGATCTTACCTGGAGTGGTGAGTATGGATTATTGCAGTCGATTCGAGTGCACCCTAAGTATAGGCATGGGATTAGCATTTGGTATATGATTTTAGAACGTGCAATGTGGTTATGGTTCAGATGGTCTGTGAAATTTCAGCTATATGGGGTTTTCAGATTTATGTGAGATAGGGTGACGTATGATCGCCCGAATATATTCTTGGTAAGGTCATTCAACTATTGGGTTGCTTCTAGTACCACTCCGGTACGCTCGAGGACGAGCGTTTGTTTAAGTTGGGGAGAATGTGACGACCCGGCCCATCGTCATGGGAATTACCACCCATTATCTTTGCATTTATGTGTTTTATGCTTTCATATCAGTGTTAGAGTCTATCGGGTGAATTAGAAGTGATTTGGGTTGAAAATGAGGCACGTAGCCTTTTTGAAGGAAGCTTGAATATGAAAAGTCAACCTGAAGTTGACTATTTAGTTAGAGGGCTTAGAATCAGACTCTGATGATTCGGTTAGTTCCGGGAGGTGATTTGTGACTTAGGGGAGCAATCGGAATTGAATTCGGAGGTCCAGTGTAGAAATAGACTTGAATTGGCTAAGGTTGAATTTTGGCAAAATCCAAACGGCAGGTGAGATTTTGATCCGGGGGTCGGAATGGAATTCCAATAATTTTTGTAGCTCCGTCAAGTGATTTTGGATATGTCTGCAAATTTTCAGGTCATTCGGACGTCGTTTGCTCGGGTTTTTGATCGAATGTGTAATTCGGAAAGTCGTAGAGGGTTAATTATATCAAAAGTTAGAAATTTCAGAAACATTTCAAAACATTTGGGTCTCGGCTTAATAGGCGATTTGGGCGATTTTGAAGAGAAATTCAAGGTAATTCATCAGGTAATCAACTATGGACTCAAATTATGATTAGTATTGATAATATTATGCAATTATCTCATGAATATGGAGGAATTTGGGGTATTTTATGGAGGTTTTAGCCCTAGACTTGAAATATAGAAAATCAAGGATTTGAATGGGCAAATGGAGTCCGAATTTGGTAAATTTTATATTCTTAGACTTGTATTGAGGTGAGGGTTCTGAATATATGACTTTTGTAATTTTTCGAGAAGCGTACCAGAAGTCGGGTTTTGGCAACTTTGTGAATTTTGGTGTAAATTGAGTTATTTTGACCGGGTGTCGTCCCATTGGCCTAATGTGTTGCGTTTCTACTATATTTGATCAGATTCTACGCGTGCGGAGCTGGATTCTCGTGGAAAGGGCATCGCGGACTAGTCGTCGAGCTGTATTAAGGTGAGTAATAGAAGTGGGTAATGACCAGCGGGTTCGAAACCCCGGTATACCACTTTGTGATGATGTATAGCGGCGAGACACGTACTCTCTTTTGAGTGCGGGGTCGATTGTGATTGGGGACTATGGCTTAGTCTAACCTGTTGATACAGTGTTATGATATTAGCTATTCTTGAGCCGTCGAACCTCCTTCTCGGATAGTTGCATATTATATTGTGATATTGGCTACTCTTGAGCCGTTGAACCTCCTTCTTGGACGGTTGAGTATACTTGTGGGCTATGAGCCAGTTATTGGATCCTGCGAGGATCGTTATCATCGTCTTGTGACATTGACATGCTAGCTTTACTACCAGTCCGTAGCTATTACTGTTATCATGATATTTCCAATCTCTGGAACTTTGATATTACTGTTTTCAAATGGAAAAAAAATGATAAAAGAGTTTTCAAAACTACTTTTGAGCTCGCGAGGCTGCATTTGCATATTAGCTGACTGGTAGTGGATCGCGCTGCACGCCGCAGCGTATATTCATGATATTGTGCTTGGGCTGTAGGAGCCCCTCCGGAGTCTGAACCCCCACAGTGAGCACGGATACCCAAATTGGATCGGGCTACGCGCCGTAGCGGTCATATCATGCATTGCATTGCATTTAGCTACATCTGATAGTTGTTATACTGTTTTGCTGGTACTTGTGGGTACATGTACAGTTGATATTGATTCTGTTACAGGGTATTTGATTGCAGCTTTACATAGTGCTTCATTGTGGATTTCTTATCTATGTTGTCTTACCCCTATTTATTACCACTGAGTCTGGCAGTACTCATTTTACTCCCTGCACCTTGTGTGCAGATCCAGGTACCTTCCATCACTACTGATCCGGTAGCCGTTCAGAGGCATTTTGTGGGATAGTCGAGGTAGCTGCAGCGTCCGCAGGACCTGACTCCCCTTCCAGCTGTCTTTTCATTTGTATTGTTATCTATTTCCTTACCGAGTATTGTAGTAGACATTATTGCACTTATGTTATCTTTAGAGGCTCTTGACTTCTGACCCTTCGGTCTATGGGAGTTGTACTGTTTGGGACTTGATCCCCGTATTGGTATTTTTGTCTTTATTGACTTACTTTGTTGTGCTTAAAATTGGGTAAAGTGAGCTCTTAGCTCCGTAAATATTGTTAATTGGTCGGGCTGGCCTAGCAGTGTGCTGGGCGTCATCACGATCGGGTTTGGGGTCGTGACACCCTCTCCCCACCCCCAAATATAATGAAACTCTTATTTTTGGCTCTTCAGACATTGTACAAAAATAATTGATAAGAAGAAGAGAGAAATATGAACGAAAGTTTAAAGTTTCTAGTGCGTGAATTTTTATAAAATTGGAACGCCTTTAAATAAGGCAAGTCCGAGCTTGGGGTGCAGAATTTTCTTAAGAAATTCACAGTACAATACTACGTTTTATGTGTTTGAATTATTGTTATGCCAGTTAATTATTGGTGGAGCCAAATTAATAAAGAAATTACAGTATAATACTATGATTAACTAATTTGCAGTATTGTAATGTGAATAAGTTGACAAATATATTTTTAATAATACGCAGTACTATACTGCGAATTACTATTTTTTTTACCTAATTTGCAGTACTGTATTGCGAATTACTCTAACAGCTAAAGTTTTGCTAAAGTAATTCACAGTATAGTACTACAAATTAGGTAGTTATGTAACTTTTTTTAGTAGTAAAAGCGTATTTTTTTGTCCAAAAAATCATTAGAAAAGTTTGGACTCTTTAGTACCCCATCAAGTCTTGAAGTAGGGGGCATTTGTAAGTATTTAAATTTTATCAAATTTAAATCGGTAAAATAATGCGTACTATGTTTTAAATATATTGATCCAAATAAATATTTTGGGCTAATATAATTGGATTAATTATAGAAAAAATTTCACTTTATACCTATTGAGTTCAAACTATTTACCCTTAAATACCCATACCTAAACTATTTATCTTTTTTACCTATGCATTTAATATTATTTACCAGCACACATTAAATTCTCTATTGTAGTTAGCTATTCGTAGTTTTTTTCTTCCTTTTTAATACTGATTTTTAGTGGTGTGTTTTCCTTTTAATATTGAGTGTTGGACATGGGATTTTATTTTTTTATAATAAATGCAATTTTTTATACATGTCTAATGCTTATATTTGGTATTCGTTGAAGGACAAATTACACTACGATTTTTCTCCTGAAACATAAAAAAATCTCCATCTTCGTTCTCCCAAGGTACGCTTCTACTTCTTCTCTTTCTTTTGTTTTCTTCTTAGGTTTATATTTGTTAATCGTCGTTATTTTGTTAGCAATTGAAATTTTTCGGCAAAAAAGAGAGAAAATATTGAACGCGTTTTTAATTGAAATTCTGTCAAGTATAAATCTAGAATTTTTAAAAAATCACCTTTTTATGAATTTATGTATTCATATGTACAGTTTTTACCCTAATTCTTCTTATTTAGATGTGTCTTATTTTCTTTCCCTTTAGTTTTCTTTTTCTTTTTCTTTTTCTTTTTCTTTTTCTTTTCTTCTCTTCTCCTTGTCCTGAGCCGAGGGTCGATTGGAAACAGCCTCTCTATCCTTTCGGGCAGGGGTAAGGCCTGCGTACTTATTACCCTCCCCAGACCCCACCCTGTGGGACTATAGTGGGTAGTTGTTGTTGTTGAAGGACAAATTAGTGAAATTATAATTTCATTAGGAGATAATTCCATTTTGTATTACTTTTGCGTGTTAGCATACAGGGAAAAAAATAGTAAGCATGTGTGTTATTATAAGCAGGTGTGTTGAATCAAATCGATCCAGCACTGCAAGAATAAAATCGATCCATCACTACTCCATTGATCTCTAATTAAATGTAGCTAATATTGTTCTTTGATGTGTAGATTGTACCTTTGATGCTGATTTTTGGAGATTTATTGTACAAAATTTAAATCCACCACTGACGGACCTTGAAGCTTGAAACTCCTAACTTAGTTTGTTTGAGTTTTTAATTATTTTGATCTGATCCTGTATGTATTAGTTTGGAAAGTTGATTGGAGGTTGTAGCAAAAGTTTTAGTCAATTTTGTGGAGATTTTATAGTAAATTTTAGAAAATTGGGTTGAAATATAGTTGAACCAAAGAAGAAGACGAATTTGTATTGTATACCTAAATAGTATACAAATATACCATTTTAGTATATAATTCATTCCAACTATATACCCTATTAGTATAGCTATATATTAAATTGGTATCATATGTTAGTTAAATTATTTTCTTGGTTGTATTAGTTGTATTAAATTGGCACAATATTTGATTTTCTTTTAATAATAGTAATGTAGTACAATATCTTAAAATACTTTATGATATTAATATGTGGTACACTATTTTTCTTTAATTTTTCTTTTTATACACGTGTTTTATGTAATAGTAGTACAGTCATACAATTATCGGGAATTAACTAGTAAAACTATATATCATGTTGGTATAGTTATATGCCATATTGGTGTCATATGGTAGTTTGAACATTTTTTTAGTTGTCTTAGCTACATTTTAAGTGAATTTTATTATGAAATTATTTATATCAACATGAGTTACAATAATGCTGGAATTTTTATGTGCTGATGGACATAAATTATGTGTATTGGTAGTTTTTATAGTTATAGGCAATTGTTGGAACAACCCCATACAATTATATACCCTCTTAGTATAAGAAATGAACAAGTTGTTTTGCGAATATTTAACTTGCAATACAAGCATGTAATTTTCTCATATTTTTATTGCGCCCTTTAATGTTTTGGTAGAGTAGTATAGTCGCAGATAATTGTAGCAATATTCTAGGGAAATCATATGCTCTTTTGGTATACATATATACCATAGTGGTATCGCATGGTACTAGAAGTCTTTTTTGCTACTTATACTTTTGATGTATTTTTTAATATTTTATTATCATTTTTATTATAACTAGTATATATGGAGATTTGGTTGCCATAAATTATATTTTCTTGCTTTATAACTGATTGTATTACTGTTAATGGTAGAGTGTGTATTGATATTTATAGGGAAGGAGATCAACGTTTTCATGGCAATCACGTGTTGATTCTTAGAATCTGATTATGTAATTTATGGTTCTCAACAACAGTCAATGTGATATTCAGTTTATTAGATCAAGTGACAACTAATATTATTTCAGTTTAATAATTGATTTTAGAAAATGAGAAAAAAAAGGTATATTGTACTAGTTATATTAAAAAAAGATGAACAAATATTTATTATATCCATTATTTTTCTTATTGTATATAAAAAAGAATAATTTAAGAATCGTAAAAACGGTAAATGAAATAAGATTATGACGAGAAAAAGAATATTAAAAAAATTTAAATAACATTAGAAATGCTAAAAAGGAAAAAATAAGAAGAAAACGAGAAAAAAGAAAAGTAGAAAAGAAAAAAAGAAGCATAGAAATAAAAAAGAATTGGAGATTAAATATAAAATTTTCTATAAAAATACTATGGGTATCAAATATAATTAGTTTATGGGTAAGAAAATAAATGGGTAAACAAGGATAAATAGTTTTATTTTTGTGGGTAACTGTGTCAAAACCCCTTAATTATATAAGACCAATATTATTGGGCTAGCCCATTAAATTGGACTAAAGTAATGAGCCCACTTCATTAATCCCAATATGAAATCTTCTTATAGGCCCAGCTTGGCGCCACGTGTCAAATGACGTGGCGCGCCAAGTCAAGCGGAAGAGCCAATAGGACCATGTCACGTATCAAAATGACAAGGCATGCCCAATCACACTAAAGGCCAATGAAATCGCGCCACGTGTGCAAGTGATATGTTCTGGTCTATCAAATGCGAGCATGTTACACTTCAATTTGATTGGTCGGAATGAGTTTGTTCTTATCACAACTTTTCCCTTCCACGGCTATAAATAAGGGTCTTCATAACTCAGAAAAGACACCAGAAGTTATAACAAGAGCAAAAAAGAGCTCGTGGATCAAACACTGCAAATTCCTCCACAAATTTCAAGCTTCAAGCAATCAAGTTCTAGTTGAGGCAACAAGTTCTAGTTCAGGAACGAAGAACAAATCAAGTATTCAAACTCAAGAACAAAGAACAATTCAAGTATTCAAGATCAAGAATGAAGTAAAATCAAATACATGACATTCAGATCAAGGCTACTTGTTCGTGATAAAATTCGTGGCAATAATCAAAGTGTTCGCGATGGATAAATCAAATGCAAACTCAAAATCAAGCTCAAAAGCCCTTGAATTTATACTAAAAAAATCGAATCAGAGGAATCATAAAGATTATACACTCAAATATTTGAAATTATATACTACAATTATTGCAATATTTTCGGTCTTGATTTTATTTTCTCGACGCAAATTTATTGTCTACAACATGAAGGGTTAAAATTCAAATTGCCAACTCAAACTAACATGTAATTGAGGCGTATTAGTTGTTGTTGGTCTATCGTTCAGGTTCTCTGTGATTTCCATTTTCGTGGACAGCTTAGAGATTATTTGGTTTAAGATTTGTGTGTGCGTTAGGACAGGTTTAACTTGTAAATTTTATTAGCATTTAACATATTATATTTTTGGAAATTTTATCATCTATAGAATAGATTAGTATCTTATTTATAACATATAAATACCTTTTTAAGATTTTACATAATATAATAACCTTTTTTATTTTGTAGCAAAAAATTTAAATTTAATAATTTCCTATATTTAAACCTTATTAGATGGTACAAAATATTTTTCTCTCACCAATTTATGGTATAACTCCCGTTTTTTGTTATTTTCTCTTTCATATTAATACACTTTTTCCCATGATTTGTTTCACCTTCCCATGATTTGCGCTGAAACGCTACTTTTTTCCCGCTTAATACACCTAAATACTGATTCACCTTCCCATGATTTGCGTTGAAACGTTACTTTTTCCCCGCTTAATACAGCTTAATACACCTAAATACAGATCATGATTTACAGAGATCCATGTTTGTGCGGCGTCATTCCATGTTGTATTATTGAATACAATTTGTTTAATACAATATATACATCATAAAATAGCATAAAACATATTTATATCACGTAATATAGGAAATAGTTTCTATTTATTGCTAATTAGGTCCTAATGAATGCCTTTTGTTCTGTATATTTTTATAGTTTTGGATTTATATCTACTATTTTTTATAATTTTAATAAATTTTAATATATAAATATTTACTCCGTGTCGTGCATCCTCCCCTGTATGACACACGTCAAGAATTTGAACTTTGCCAAACCGGAAGCATGGTTTTTAAGTGAGAGAAGGTAGAACGGATCTATTATTTCACAGACTTTCGAACCGTACACACGCTGACCCTCGAGGATTTTTGGGTTATTTAAAAAATTAAAATCCCAATGTATTATCTTAGAAGCACAATAAACAACGTAAATTCATAATGAAAGATGTATGAGTTATATATTGAACCAACAAAGAAAGATCAGCCAGAAAATATATTAGCAGATCATTTCAAGACCCTCAAATACTACATTCTATTTTCCAGATTACTATATCCTCCGTGATAGGCATCGAAAAGCCTGGAAGCGCTCTTCATTTCGCGGTCTTTGAGTGCTTAATTAGCCAATCGATAACAGCATCGATATTTACAGAATCCTTGCACGAGATCATGTAGCAGCAGACTTCTCTATCCGTTATTGAATCAAGACCTCTGAGATGCACAACGGGCATTATAGTTAAGAAAGAGAATTCGTAAAAAGGAAGACATTGACAGCATACATAAGACGATGACCTAAACTTATCCGGATTTTTTTATCTAGACACATGACAAGTTTAGGTATCTGTCTATGTATTCTGCCAAAGAAATTCTTACGTAGGGGCTAACGTTCAGCTACTTACAGTTGATCGACCAATGCCTGCTGCGAAAGAGCTTCTGATTTGTCAATTTTGTTTCCCAAGATAAGCAAAGGGATCCCACTTAATGAAGGTTTCTTCAAAAGTTCATGTAACTCAGTTCTGGTTATAGGTACACTGTCTCTATCGGCAGCATCAACAACATACCTGTCGCATAAAATTTCCTATGTCAATTCAACATGAATTCAAAATGCAATCTCACTTCGTACTCAACGCCTCAAAGTTAAGCTGTAGTTTCCAAAAAAAATAAGATGAAAAAGGAACACCATCACGACAAATGAAAGGAAGTTTCAACAATACTGCTGAACCGTGTGACAATTTCATCTAAAAGCTAAGCTGTTAAAGAGACCGTTTCATATACGTGAATATCATTAACACATCCTCTTACACACAGGTCTAATTCTTTTTCATAGACCAAACACATGAAAATTCTTTTTGATAATGGATAAACGATAGCTGTGAGATTAAACTGATTGCTGTTGCCTACTTTGCTACCATGTTGAAGTGTGACCTTCTCATTTAAAACTGAACGGTTAGAAAGAACACACTTTCACATGCTTAATTATGTCTTCAACAAAAATTATTCTCTACAATTCTTTTTTTCTTACTTATAGTCCATGTTAATAACAGAAAGCAAGCTATAACTGAGACGTCAATAAAGCTGCAAACACAGAGTATCATGGACATTAGCTATCCAACTACCAACGATGATGATGAGGCAAGTGTAGGTATGACACACTCAACAAAAACCAACAACAGTGATGTTAACTTAAGGCCGGGAAAATAACATGGCCGTGATAAAGAAGGCACCCAGTACTTCCCCCCACCCACCAAAACGCAGCAACATTAAGATGGGATGTTTATAAGTTAATTTAATTTGGGGAACTTTGCACACTGTTAATGAAACTTGAGGTGCATAGCTCGGGAACGGTTTCAGCCCTTTTAAGTGTCAAAATCATGAATTTCAGGCAAAAGCATTAAGTGCATGTTGTATTAAACCAAAGAAATACGTAAACAAAATTTGAGGAGACAGATAAGGATAGAGATCAAGATTAGGAATTACAATATCGCAGAGACACCCCGACAATAGCGCTCCCACATCGTACGAAATCTCCTTTGGCCTCCAAGGTCCCAGAGTTTTATGGTAACATTTCCTTTTGTAACTTTACGCATATTAAATCCAACCTAATTGTAAGAAACTTTATTGAGCAAGTTAACCGAGAGAAATTAAGATTGCTAATTTAATTCTGTGAGGACAATGTACCAACCGTCGGAATCATATCCTCGCTGTAGCCTCCAGTCTGATAAAGATCAAAATATCTAATGTTAAAAAATGTTACCATCAAAATGAAAAAGGGATAGGGGGATGCGGAAGAGGGGGGAGAGAGAGCATATAAGGTCCTCACAGCAATGGCATTGACAAGAGATGTCTTCCCCGCATTTTGAAGGCCTACCAGGGAAAGTTCCATTTCCTGTTTAAAGAAAAGGCTGAACAAGAAAACAAATAAGACACGGGCATCAATATTGTTACTCAGGCACACTTGAAATAAAGAATAAAGCACCAGTTATTATCCCAACAACATGAATTTGAGTTTACGAGGACAAAATTGAATAGTACTAATATCTAAGAAAGTTTTCCCGACTAGTATCATCACATAATATAAGACAACAACATGGTTCCGTGATTGCAAAACACATGAAACACCACGAATACCCTCTCAGAACATAGAAAATGCAAAATCATCACTCACTAGCACTCCTCTGCCTTTTGATTAGGACACTGCATATATCAAATATAACTTTCGTTTTATATAATAAGTTATCTGATACAACATTCGCATTCATCAAAAACACTGATAAGCATATAAAGATATATTCAGTATAGTTGCCTGTTTGACTAGCACCCAGAGATATAGCCTTCTCTTGAATATATACATATTTACTCGCAGATGTCCCTTACTTTGAAAGTTCTATTCAGCATTTCATGACAGGAAACTGGCCACATGTTTGCTCGGAAGAGAGATTTTGGGTGGGGCTGGGGGTTACATAATATGTTGACAATTCTGACAGGGAAAAAGTATTGGAAGGAATAGCAAGCTCCTTTGGCCAGATGGAAGGGGACAAGCTGCCTCCGCTCCACATGAAGTATCTTATCTGGAAAATGCTAGCTGCAGAGAAAAGCTCCTTATGTCTGGCTTTGCTCTTGATAAACAAAGAGACCTAAACATCAGTGCTGGGAGCACGACTCCCATTACATTGTGACTAAGAATGGTTGATATTTCTTCTCCAATCTTGATCAAAATACTACTTTTCCAATATTACGGATGTTGGGGGTTGGCAACCCGTTATGTGAAGTAATCACAAAAGTAATCACAAAAGGAAGTTATTCTGCATATCAGCCAGCTGATGCAGTTCCAAGCATTTCTGACGGAAACAACGAGAGAGCAGCGGCAGGATGAGTATCAGGCACTCTCCACTAATCAGCTTGATGGTTAGGTCAGAAACCATTAGCCAAAGAAGAAGAATATTTAAGTTGTCAATCTATGATCACCCCAGACCCCACCCTGTGGGACTATACTGGGTAGTTGTTGTTGTTCAATCAATGATCAGCGGAAAGAAAACCAAATCGTAGATGCTAGACTATAATGTATCTAGCCATCCGACATTCCACTAAAAATGGCAACTGCTCTCTAGTGCTTTCGGAAATGGGGAGTTACTACTTTAAGGAGATAGAATTAGAAGGATGACACTACAAAGCTAATAGAAGTAAGGCAGAGATGCACGGCCTTCTCACGTAAACAGCATCAGGAGACCCATTTTTGGCGTTGGTGCAGTCTAAATAGTTCATTAATTAGATTATTCTTTCGGATACAAGTTTAGTCTCTGTTATTCTGTTATGCTTTGCTATATAAAACTTGCCAAATTTCTTCACCTATCTTTATACTGGGGCTTCTCCCCAGACCACAATATCGTATATATATTTAATCTGATTGGCAAGAACAAATGACAAACCGCAAGCTATTGTTCTTCTATCAACCAGACTAAGAACTATAATGAGCTTGAACATCACAATTTGATAACAGCAACAGAATAATCAAGCTCACAACGCGCTACCGGTTCAACAACTAACACTATTAATTACTCTAAAAGTAAGACATCCATTACTCTAGTTACCATATGCCCCTCCTTCACCAAAACAAACTGTCCCAATAAGTAAAATGTAAGAAATTCAAACCACAAAGTCTATTTTCCGGATAATTTATGGAATGAATATTATTTGATAATCAGCATCATAACTTTTACAATCCAACCAAAGTAATTTTCTTTCTAAATTCTAAAACTTTTCAAGCTAATGCAAGATGAACAAAAACTATCAACCATAAAAGAGGGCAACAAGACCCAAAGAGTAAATCCTGCACTTACAACTTAATTCTTCTAATCCAAATTCCAACTTTTCACTTCTCAATTTCCATTCTCATAGAGATTAAAAAAGATAACAACAACAAACCCAGTATCATCCCACAATTGGGATTTGGGGCGGGTAGTGTGTACGCACAGCTTAGCCTACCTTTAAGAATAAGGTAGATAGACTATTTCCAGGAAGACGATCAGCTCAAGAAAGATAAAAGGAAGGGGAAACAACAAGCAAACCATCAGAAAACCGAAACAAATATACTAGACTAACACTACGTAATGCAATCATTAAACCGAAAAGAAAGCAACAACAAGTAATAACACAAATCAAGGAATATGAAAATACACGACTAACAATAAGTAATGTACTAAAGCTATTGTTAACAGATAAAAAACAAAAATTCATTTCCTCTCTCTTCCGCCCTCACTGTCCAAGTCTTGGCGGAAGTTAGGCCACCACGTGAAATTAGTCCCAACTAGACCGATAAAAAAAATTTGAACTAGGAAAAAGAATACCTTTAGCAAGAAAGACATACCCAAAAAATCAAATTCAATCCAATTCTCCATATAATTTGAACAAAACAAGAAATAAATAAAAAGGGGTTTCTTTAAAAAAGAAAAAGGAAGAAACTTTATTACCTACGAAGCCAGTTGAGTAAAGAATCCCAGAGACCCATATTTCAGAAAAGTGAAAAAAGCAGAGAATTTTGGTGGAATTAAGGGAGCATAAGAAAGGGATTTTTGTTGAAGTGGCAGAATGTGAAAGAGGAGGTGACAAGTAAGTAATATGGGAAAAGGAGAAAGTAAAGAAATAATAATAATAGGAAACTTCGCCGACTGGAATAAGGACAGAATCTAAATAAATAGCATTGATTTTGGTGTAAGTTGGATTGTTGCTGCAGCCGTAATTACTTTATTAGGAGAGAATCTAAGGAAAGGAAACGAAAATGAAATTTATAAATTTGTTGACCCTTTTTTTTTTTGGAAATGACATTAGGTAATTATTTTTAAGTATGATGTTTAAAATATATTTACAATTTATAATATACTTAAAGATTATTCAATTTTATTTAAACTTTAAGACACGGCATTCTAGATTATAAACTTTAAAATTTAAATTTTGGAACATCGTGTCCTAAAGTTCGAAAATTATGTCCAGAAGTTCGAATCTTATGTCTTGAATTTTAGATTAGTAGTTCAGAGATTCAAGACATTTAATCCTGAATTTTAAATTAACAGCTCAAAAATTCAAGATAGTAAGTCCTGAATTTTCAAATTCAGAATACTTAGGCCTCAAGTTTGAATGAATTGGGTAATCTTTAAATATATGGTAAATTATGGACATATTTTAAATAGCCGACTTCAAAGTGATTATTGTTGTACTGCGCCTTTTTTTATTGTATTTATTTGTAACACGCAGCAAGTTCGGCTTAGGTATGAATGTGTTAAAGGAGTAGTAAAGATATATTTTGAGCATGTGAAGTCTCATCGAGATGATTATGGGTGAAAATAGTTGTTTCAAAATCAAGATGGAAAGTGAGGTGCATAAAATTTGACAAAATCAACTAAGTTCGCAGAAGGTCTGTATTCCATCAGTATTTATAGTAAATGTGTAAAGAATTTGGGAAACCACAAAGCATCAAAGTTGTAGCCCTTTGAAATAGCTTTCCAACGATATATTATGCAGCCCGAACGGAAATCTGTGCAAAAAGTTATACGTGTTTTACAGAATACTACGTCATATGCGCGCCCACTAGCGCGAGACTAGCGCGCCTGCGCTAATGTGGTTTCGTTCTGGCCATTTAGCGTGGGTTGGGCTTCTAGGTGCGTGGGCGCGCTAGTGGGGGTTATTTTAAGGCTCTAATTCGTCCCCCACATCTCCAAAACATAAAAACTTGCTCTACAAAGGAGAATTCTCAATAACCTACTCCTCCTTAAGGGTCCTTCCACCACCCAAGGTAAGTTCTAATAGTGATTCTAAGTTAATTTCAATTTTTCCACATCTTATTATCATGGTTAAACCCCTCATATCATTAGATATTCGATTGTGACATAATTGTTGAGAGAAAGAAGCCTAGAACTCGAAATTCAAGGGTTTGAACTTTAAAAAGGTAATGTCTTCACCCTCTAATTGATTCTAGCATTGATTTTATTATTATAAACCCTAATTCATCAGATATGAATTGATGGGTTGGGTATAAAAGTATGAACAATTATAGGTTTGGGGTGTTGAGTGTTGATTATTGATTAAGGGTGTTGTTTAGCTTATGGGTGATGAAGAATAATATCGATTATAATTTGAAACTTTTGAATTTATCTAGGGGCAAGAAAATGGGTTGTTGGGTGTAGAGACACCATTAATAAGGACAATGAAGTTTTATGCTACCAAGTGTTTGAGTGACCAAAACATGAGAATTATTTCTAATATGGAATCCCTTTGACTTGTATTGATATAGATTGAACTTGAAAGGGTTGGCGAATGTTGTATTACGCTCAAGAGCAAGAAGTTAAAGTATGTGAGGATAACTCTCTATGTTTGAAAATTTTAATGATTCTCCCTACACTATATTTTTTTTTACAACGTTACCAATTACCTCGGAAATATAGTTAAGCCTAGTTCCTGGAATAGTTGTAGAACTTCTAATCTCTAGCTTCGTAACTCACTCATGACTTTTATTCTGAACGTTGTAAGCTCAGTGTGTATTCAATATAGACTTGGGTTTGATGCCCTAGGGTCTTAGTATAGATTACTTAGTATGTCATATACAGTTGAAGTTTTAGTATAATCAGTTCAAGAATACATGTCTCAGTCTAGTCCCATTCAGTATGTCGGTATTATGTAACTCAGCATGATCCAGTATTCCAGTATCATGTAACTCAAGATAATTCGGTATTTTACTATCATGTATTGCAGTATGATCCTCAGTTTTTGATTTTAAATTCCTGAATATGGATCACATGTATTTGGGCCTGAGGCCGTCGTTTATATGCTTTATGCATATTTGGGCCTGAGGCCGTAGTTTATGATTTATATATGTTTGTGCCTGATGCCTTAGTTTATGATTTATGCATTTTTGGGCTTGAGGCCATAGTTATGTATACGTACACTTGGGCTTAAGGCTGTAGCTTGTGCACATATATATTGGGCCCGATGCTGTAGCTTATTCAGATAAACAAGTTGTTCATCATTCAGAAGAGGGAGTATTCATATCCTGACTTCCTTTATTCAGTTCAATTATCAATTATTAGTTATTAGTTATCTTTTCAGTTATCATTTCACTTATCAGTTATCAGTTCAATTATCAGTTATCAATTATCTTTTTGGGAGCAGGAGGTTATCAATTATCAGTTATCAATTATCAGTTCAGCTATCAGTTATCAGTTATCAATTATCAAGAGCATGAAGTTAAGGTATGTGAGGCTAACTGTAAGGCCCCGGAAAATTTTGCTAAGTAATTTAGGATTTCATAGTGTCACACAGGATTTTGTAAGTCTTATGGTAAGTTATGTGAGGCCCAAATGTGTAACGACCCGGCCGGTCGTTTTGGAAAAAATTACGTCCCAATCCCCAATTTAACTGTTTCCCTAAGTTCATTTCTGCTATTTTGGTTTGCCGGGAGAGTCGGTTCTGAAATTTGGAGTATTTTGGGACACTTAGTCCATAAATGAGAGCTTTAAAGCTAGAAAATGGTCCATAACTAAGACGATCTCGGAACGGAAATCTGATGGTTCCATTAGCTCCGTTAAGTGATTTCGGGGTTGGGAGCGCGTTTGGAATGTATTTTGGAGGTTCGTAGCTCAATTAGGCTTGAAATGCCGAAGGTTGAAATTTTGGCGAATCCGAAGGATAGGTGAGATTTTGATCCGGGGGTCGGAATGGAATTCCGACAATTTCTGTAGCTTCGTTATGTGATTTTGGATATGTCCGCAATTTTCAGGTCATTTGGACGTCGTTTGGTCGGGTTTTAGATCGTATGTGCAATTCGGAAAGTTTTAAGAAATTTAGGCTTGAATTCGATATGAATTATGGGTTTTGATGTTGTTAGACGTGTTTTGAGGATTGGAACAAGTTCGAATAAGGTATTAGGATGTGTTGGTGTGTTTGGATGAGGTCCCGGGGGCCTCGGGGTGTTTTCGGATGGGTTAAACGGGAGAAAACAAGAAAATTGCAGGTTTAGGAGTTCTGTTTCTGTTGTTTCGCCCCTGCGGAAATGGAACCGCAGAGGCGAGTCTGCTGAAGCGGAAATGGAATCGCGGAGGCGGGTTTGTTCGCAGGAGCGGACCAGCCTCCGCTTAGGCGAGTCCGCAGAAGCGGACTGCTGTTCGTAGGAGCGGAGAGTTCCGCAGGAGCGGACCTTTGTCCGCAGGAACGGCCTCGTGGAAACGGCTTTAGGCTCGCAGAAACGGAATGGGCCAGCCAGGCCTGGGCTTCGCAGAAGCGACAAAATGTCGCGGAAGCGGATCCGCAGAAGCGGAAACTAGTCCGCAGAAGCGAAAATCGCAGAAGATTAATTGTATCAGAAGTTATAAAATTTCAAAAAAAAAAAACATTTCACATTGGGGTCTCGGCTTAAGAGGCAATTTGGGCAATTTTTTAGGGAGATTCAAGGGAAATCATCAGGTAATCAACTATGGACTCATCTTATGATTAGTATTGGTAATATTATGCAATTATATCATGAAAATGGAGGAATTTGGGGTAATTTATGGAGGATTTAGCCCTAGGCTTGAACTTTAGAAAATCAAGGTTTTGAATGGGCAAATGAAGTCCGAATTTGGTAAATCTTATATACTTAGACTCGTATTGAGATAAGGAACCCGAATATATAATTTTCGTGATTTTTCGATAAGCGTACCGAAAGTCGGGTTTTGGCAACTTGTGGGTTTTGGTGTATTTTGAGTTATTTTGATTGGGTAATGCCCAATTGGTCTATTTTGATGTGATTCTATTGATTTTTATCAGATACTACGCTTGTGGAGGCCGACATTCGCGGCAAGAGGGTTATTTCTTAGCGGTTTTGTACCGGAATTGAGGTAAGTGGCTTGTCTAACCTCGTGTGGGGGAACCTTTACCCTTAGGATATTATGTGATAGTTTAAATGCCTTGTACGCGAGGTGACGGGCGTGTACATGCGCTGGTTGTTGTAACTCACTTTACTTGAATTGTTCAATTCGTGATATTCTTGTTCTTAATTTATTAAATTGTGACATTTACCTGGTATTCGTTAGGGAAGCATGATTAGGTAGGATTTATCCGTCTAATTGCCTAATTGTCCTACTTGAACTTCTTGATAATTGTTGGCACTAGTCCTCGGTGAAGTTGTAGTTAAGCATATTATGTTTTCTGTGAGCGTTTTCTTTATTTGTTGTGTTTGTGGACTGCGGGTTCAATTCCCGAAGATCCAAGGGCTGCGGGTTCGATTCCCGGAGATCCTGAGATTTATTAAGATATGGACTGCGGGTTCGATTCCCGGAGATCCTGAGATTTATTGAGATGTGGACTGCGGGTTTGATTCCCGGAGATCCTGAGATTTATTGAGATGTGGACTGCGGGTTCGATTCCCGGAGATCCTGAGATTTATTGAGATGTGGACTGCGGGTTCGATTCCCGGAGATCCTGAGATTTATTGAGATGTGGACTGCGGGTTCGATTCCCGGAGATCCTGAGATTTATTGAGATGTGGACTGCGGGTTCGATTCCCGGAGATCCTGAGATCTATTGAGACATGGGCTGCGGGTTCGATTCCCGGAGACCCAGGGGTACTGTTAATGGGACTGTGGGTTCAATTCCCACAGGTCCTGGACTTATTAATTGAGTTTGTTATTTGTTGTTAGTTAATTGTAGACGGTTGCAGTAATCATTTTATTGTTGTTATTTCGGAATTATTATCGTTAAGTTGCTTATTATTGTTATTATCATTTTTGTAACTGTTTTCTCTCAGTAGGGCCCTGACCTTCCTCGTCACTACTCCATCGAGGTTAGGCTTGGCACTTACCGAGTACCGCCGTGGTGTACTCATGCTACTCTTCTGCACACTTTTGTTGTGCAGATCCAGGTACATCAGATCAGGCACATTACAGGTGATTTAGGAGCACTTTGAGGAGACTTGAGGTATGATCTGCTACGTCTGCGGATCTGGAGAGTCCCCTTCTATTCTCATTAGTGATATCGGTTATTTCCCTTGGTTCCGTTGTATAGACATTCTTGATGTATAGATCCACAGGTTGTACTCTTTCTTAGTCTGTGTTGCCCGTGGGATTCCGGGTCTTGGTGGTATTGTTTTTTGTTTTTCAGTGTGTTTGACGAGTGTATGTGCCAAGCAGCACGGATTACATTCCTTTTATCTCATTTCCCGCTAATTATTATTAAATGTGCATAAGCTTGTATTTTCCGCAATGTGTTAGGCTTACCTAGTCGTAGGGACTGGGTGCCGTCATGACAGGTTCACGATTGGTGAACTAGGGTCGTGACAAGTTGGTATCAGAGCTCTAGGTTCGTAGGAGTTACGGGATGCAGACCGGTTACTTAGATGCTCGCTGATCGATACGGAGACGTCTGTATTTATCTACGAGGGGCTATGTAACTGTTTAGGAAACTCTTCAATTCTTTGAATTCCTTATCGTGCGCCATTTATTCAGTTGGAGCCTATGTCATATGTTCTTTTGCATCCACTCGTATATTGAAATTTCGCGTTCGGTATCAAGTATGCGCCGACGGTTCGTGACGCTGCAGAGAGATCTCAAGGGAGTCAAGAATTTACTCAACCATTGTTACCGCGTGTCATCCATATCGATAATGCAAGAGAATTGAGAGATCTTCAATTGTGCACATGGGGGTGCACTAGATTCAGACATTCGATTGATAAGTATGGTCTTGAGAAGGTTTACTTAACTTCCTAATCGTCACAACAATGGTAGAATCACAAGGTGGATGTAGATCTAAAGATGGTTGGTGGTAATAAAGACTATATGGTTCATATGAGATATCTATTTAGCGAAGGATTCAGCCAGCAGAGATACTGGGGGGATATGAGTTTAACTGTCTTAAGAAGGACATGTGCCAAACGAATGTCTTGGGTTGTCTTATGATGAAGACGTACAAATGATAAAGGCTATTGTCATGGATTAGCAAGATGTATCTTAAGGCTTCGTGCCAAGTGAAAGGATTTCACTATCAACAATCAAATTATGGGTCATGTGTCATATCAGATTTGGCCTGCGATGTATTTAGGTACTATTCAAAAAGTTCTTGAAAACTTGCGGATGGGCAAGAGTTGAGGCTCGTATGGCATGATGCTTGGGACTTTAGATGTTCCTGTGTCCCTAATAAATTCTACCTTTCATTATAAGCAGGGAAGATTTCGGTGAAGGCTACATGGTGCTTCGTAGGTGTGAGAATCACATTATGTCTTATGCTTTCGCGGTAAATAATGCTCGATGCATGGAGCGAGAAGATGTTTGGTTGTATTGGGATGAGGTCATACCCTATGGTGTTAGAGTGCTAATAGAGCACAGGTGGTTATATTCGTTGTATCAAGTGAGTTGCAGTTGAATAATAGTAAATGACTTGAGAGAATGGTTCTAATGTGTTCGAGAGTCGTGTAATAGTGGCTTTGGGCTAAATGGGAGAGTCCCACCGCTTAAGATTGGGTCGCATGGTTAATTACCTGTGTGAATTCTGGATACTAGCGTATTATTGTGTTATTGCAGCCACGGAAAAGGGCCATGAGTGGTAATTTGAGTATATAAATTGTTGAATGCATGTTATGGTTAGCCTTGCTGGCTCGTGTTCAAACTTGAGGAAAGATTCATGATTTATGCCTCGTATAGGTGCAGGCTTCGCGGGAAGTGGTTCCATTGGGGGCTTTATCGAGAGGGTATTCATATGTAATAAAATTCAGTAGAGTTGGTTGCATACTGGGGCAAGTCAGGGACGGATGGCTCTCAATAGCGGTCCTAGTGAATTCAAGAGGTAAAGCGTGGTGCCCGATAATTCTGAGTCTATAAGTACAGTTGAGGCTCAAGCTTTTGAAGCAACTTATGAAGAAAGGCACAAAACGATCTATGATGTTTTAACTTGTGGTGTAGTATTTGAGAGACATGAAATGGTCGTCGTTCTTGAGATAGCATGGCCTCATGATTTAAGGTCACTCAGGGTAAGTGCGGTTGGAATAAGTTAGGTATTAAATGAAGATATTAACATTTCTAAGGCAATCAAGGATAACCTGGAAGGAAGTAGATTGATCAGCCATAGTTGAGTTGGCGTATTGGTGTCAATGATCGGTTCATGCAACGTGATCGAATTATGCATGTGATTTGTGGCGGTGCATTTGAGACTTGTCGGCCGCAGTGATTGATGTTATTCTGAAGTATTCTTCTATTAAGGGCCTGTTATGAGTAGGCAGATCTCGGGAAAGGTTATGGTGGCTTGGACCACTACTTAGAGATTGACATATTCGATGGTTATGAGAATTCGCCGTATGTTGTTGTAGTTCTCTTGCAGTGAGCTAAATGGAAAGTATTATGTGATGAAGTATTAGTCTATCGTCAGTTCTAGAGCTATGATGGAAATTGTGTCTATCGTATATCGGCACGTGATGTACAGTAAGTAGTATGAAATTTGAAGTAAGGACCAAGGTCACAGTTTGGTCAATGAATGTGATGTAAAGAGCTCGGATGAGCAGGAAAGGAGTTTCAGTGTTTTGAGTAAGATGGGTATTAACATCGGTATCATTTGAGATCGGTGTTCTGTGAGAAAGGCTTTGCATCCCGGTTAGGGACTCCTGATCGCTTTTCGGTGTTAGTACAGCCGGTAGGTTGAATATGCAGGCCCGTTTAATTATTCGGAAGATAGTGGGAGCTTGACCCACAAGAAGATTGCATAGGTGTGACTTGTAGTCACTTGATTGGTTAGAAATTTAAACCAATTATGAGGATTTTGGTGATATCATTCAATTGAGAATTTATGTTGGAGGTCACTCTGCTTATTGGGTTATAGACCTGTGAAATATTATTGACTTAGCTTGGCACGACCAGGATAGACTTAAGGTCGGTGGATAGATTTAAATGTGGAAGTGAGCCTTGCATCGGGCCGGTTTTTTTTCTTCCAGCAATGCGCCCTTTGTGGATGGATAGTCGCGGTCTTATGTCGCGGTTAGTTAATTCATGTAAAGATATACTGCGCCGTATGAGTGTGAGACGGCTTGGTAAGTTCCTTATGTGTTGAGGCTCCACTCAGCGGTGATGTTATATGAGCATGATGGCTCTCGAGACTCAGATCTTATATCGCACCTCGGTTGTGCTTGAGTTTGTAGCCTATGGCGCTATATGTTTCCTTGTGACTGATATCATGCACCTTAGTATGCTTATGATCGATATTCAGTAATTTGATGTGATGAGCTATTCAGCTCGACGTATGGCTCCTTGTGTGAGTTTTATATTTGGATCGGGTGGCACGCCGCCATGGTTATATTGTTGGGATCGGGTGGCACGCCGCCATGGTTATATTGTTGGGACCGGGTGGCACGCCGCCATGGTTATATTGTTGGGATCGGGTGGCACGCCGCCATGGTTATATTGTTGGGATCGAGTGGCACGCCTCCATGGTTATATTGTTGGGATCGGGTTGCACGCCGCAACAATGTGATGTTTAGTGTCTATAACTGCTTTCATGTGTTCTGTTTCCTATTTTTCCGAGGAGGTCCATGATAGTGTGAGAGTTGAATAGTTCTCTCTAGTGTTCGCCTTCCTTTTGTACCACGTACGAATTAATAGCCTACTAGCACATTGTATCATCTTGTGGGACTTTTGATTATGTCTGATGTGGCTTATCGCCCGAGCAGTTCGTACTGGGTGAGATGAGATTATGTGATTTGGGGTCAGTGCAAACTGATTATATGAAGTATATTATAGAGGAAAGGATCATCCTCTGGTTTAGGACAAGGTAATGGATCTTGTCAGGAGTATGGACCCAATGAATTGTTGATTCAGTAGTTGGTAATGGATATCGACACATCTCTTCCATCGTGTCAGTATTGTAAAAGTTGGAGCGAGACTTATGTAGATCGTGAGGTGCAATGGGAGCATCTGATTCGTTGAATTTTTGGCTAATTTGATCATAAAATATTATCGTGGTCCTGTGGATTTTGTGTTGTAAGGTAAGAATCAAGCAAGGTTATGCAGTCATGTTTGGGGACGGCGTTTGAGGAATATTGAGTGATCTCTTGATGAAAACAAGCCCGACACAGAATTCCGGATGTTGGAATTAGGCTCTAAGACTTAATTGTTTGAACAAGAGGGAATATCTTCAGATTATATCAGGCTAATGTGCACAGCTGAGTCCTAGATTTATTGGCCCTTTTGAGATTTTGAGGCATGTTGGGGAGGTTGCTTATGAGTTGGCCTTACCTCCCAGCCTAGCCGGAGTCCATCCCGTATTTCATGTCTCTATGCTCCGGAGGTACCATGGTGACCCGTCACATGTGTTGGATTTCACTTCTGTTCAGCTAGACAAGGATCTGTCTTATGTTGAGGAGCCAGTAGCCATTCTAGACAGGCAGGTCAGAAAGCTAAGGTCAAAGAACATCGCTTCGGTAAAGGTTCGGTGGCGGGGCCAGCCGGTCGAGGAGGCGACTTGGGAGACCGAGCAGGATATGCGCAGCCAGTACCCTCATCTTTTCACTACTCCAGGTATATTTTCTATGCTCGTTCGAGGACGAACGAATCTTTTATGTGTGGGAAGATGTAACGATCCGGCCGGTCGTTTTGGAAATATTTACGCCCCAATTCCCAATTTAACTGTTTCCCTAAGTTCATTTCTGCTATTGTGGTTTGCCGGGAGAGTCGGTTCTGAAATTTGGAGTATTTTGGGACACTTAGTCCCTAAATGAGAGCTTTAAAGCTAGAAAATGGTCTGTAGCTGGAACAGTATTAAGACGATCTCGGAACGGAAATCCGATGGTTCCATTAGCTCCGTTAAGTGATTTCGGGGTTGGGAGCGCGTTTGGAATGTATTTTGGAGGTCCGTAGCTCAATTAGGCTTGAAATACCGAAGGTTGAAATTTTGGCGAATCCGAACGATAGGTGAGATTTTGATCCGGGGGTCGGAATGGAATTCCGACAATTTCTGTAGCTTCGTTATGTGATTTTGGATATGTCCGCAAATTTTCAGGGTCATTTGGACGTCGTTTGGTCGGGTTTTAGATCGTATGTGCAATTCAAAAAGTTTTAAGAAATTTAGGCTTGAATTCGATATGAATTATGGGTTTTGATGTTGTTAGACGTTTTTTGAGGATTGGAACAAGTTCGAATAAGGTATTAGGATGTGTTGGTGTGTTTGGATGAGGTCCCGGGGGCCTCGGGTGGTTTCGGATGGTTAACCGGGAGAAAATCATGGAAATTGCAGGTTTAGGAATTCTGCCTCTGTTGTTTTCGCCCCTGCGGAAATGGAACCGCAGAGGCGAGTCCGCAGAAGCGGTCAGGAGACGAGTTGGGGAATTTCGCAGAAGCGGACAAGCCTCCGCTTAGGCGAGTCCGCAGAAGCGGACTGCTGTTCGTAGGAGCGGAGAGTTCCGCGGGAGCGGACCTTTGTCCGCAGGAGCGGCCTCGCGGAAGCGGCTTTAGGCTCGCAGAAGCGGAATGGGCCAGCCAGGCCTGGGCTTCGTAGAAGCGACAAAATGTCGCGGAAGCGGATCCGCAGAAGCGGAAACTAGTCCGCAGAAGCGAAAATCGCAGAAGATTAATTGTATCAGAAGTTAAAAAAATTTCAAAAAAAAAAAAACATTTCACATTGGGGTCTCGGCTTAAGAGGCAATTTGGGCAATTTTTTAGGGAGATTCAAGGGAAATCATCAGGTAATCAACTATGGACTCATCTTATGATTAGTATTGGTAATATTATGCAATTATATCATGAAAATGGAGGAATTTGGGGTAATTTATGGAGGATTTAGCCCTAGGCTTGAACTTTAGAAAATCAAGGTTTTGAATGGGCAAATGAAGTCCGAATTTGGTAAATCTTATATACTTAGACTCGTATTGAGATAAGGAACCCAAATATATAATTTTCGTGATTTTTCGATAAGCGTACCGAAAGTCGGGTTTTGGCAACTTGTGGGTTTTGGTGTATTTTGAGTTATTTTGATTGGGTAATGCCCAATTGGCCTATTTTGATGTGATTCTATTGATTTTTATCAGATACTACGCTTGTGGAGGCCGACATTCGCGGCAAGAGGGTTATTTCTTAGCGGTTTTGTACCGGAATTGAGGTAAGTGGCTTGTCTAACCTCGTGTGGGGGAACCTTTACCCTTAGGATATTATGTGATAGTTTAAATGCCTTATACGCGAGGTGACGGGCGTGTACATGCGCTGGTTGTTGTAACTCACTTTACTTGAATTGTTCAATTCGTGATATTCCCGTTCTTAATTTATTAAATTGTGGCATTTACCTGGTATTCGTTAGGGAAGCATGATTAGGTAGGATTTATCTATCTAATTGCCTAATTGTCCTACTGAATTCAGATATGGACTGCGGGTTTGATTTCCAGAGATCCTGAGTTATTGAGATATAGACTACGGGTTCGATTCCCGGAGATCCCGAGTTATTGAGATATGGACTGCGGGTTCGATTCCCGGAGATCCTCAGTTATTGAGATATGGACTGCAAGTTCGATTCCCGGAGATCCTGAGCTATTGATATATTATTGAGATGTGGACTGCGGGTTCGATTCCTGGTGATCCTGAGATTTATTGAGACATGGGCTGCGGGTTCGATTCCCGGAGACCCAGGGGTACTGTTGATGGGACTGTGGGTTCGATTCCCGAGATCCCGAGTTATTTGTAGGGACTGCGGGTTCGATTCCCGGAGATCCTGAGCTATTGATATATTATTGAGATGTGGACTGCGGGTTCGATTCCCGGAGATCCTGAGATCTATTGAGACATGGGCTGCGGGTTCGATTCCCGGAGACCCAGGGGTACTGTTAATGGGACTGTGGGTTCAATTCCCACAGGTCCTGGACTTATTAATTGAGTTTGTTATTTGTTGTTAGTTAACTGTAGACGGTTTGTAGTATTTATCTCATTTGCTGTTATTTCAGACTTATTCTTATTTTGAGCTGTTTGGTATTATTATTATCATTATTTTTATTATTTCTCGGTAGGGCCCCGACCTTCCTCATCACTACTCCATCGAGGTTAGGCTTGGCACTTACTGAGTACCGTCGTGGTGTACTCATTCTACTCTTCTGCACACTTTTGTTGTGCAAATCTAGGTACATCACATCAGGCACATTACAGGTGATTTAGGAGCACTTTTAGGAGACTTGAGGTATGATCCGCTACGTCCGCGGATCCGGAGAGTCCCCTTCTATTCTCATTAGTGATATCACTTATTTCCCTTGGTTCCGTTGTATAGACATTCTTGATGTATAGATCCACAGTTGTACTCTTTCTTAGTTTGTATTGCCCGTGGGATTCCGGGTCTTGGTGGTATTTTTTTTCGTTTTTCAGTGTGTTTGACGAGTGTATGTGCCAAGCGGCACGGATTACTTTTATCTCATTTCCCGCTAATTATTATTAAATGTGCATAAGCTTGTATTTTCCGCAATGTGTTAGGCTTACCTAGTCGTAGGGACTGGGTGCCGTCATGACAGGTTCACGATTGGTGAACTAGGGTCGTGACAAAATGGAAGCCAAGGTGTACGCCAAATGGGACAATTTTCGAAATAGGCCAAAATTCCAAATGAATTCGCACAAGGCTCCACTTCAAAGGATAATATATAATTATGTATAAGGTTTTATGCGGTTAATAGCATATCAAATGAAAGACCTTTTAGTCTAGTTTCCAACGCTTCAAACCGTTCGTCATTTGGACATTCCTACGCAAAGTTATGATCAAATTACCAAAGGCTGGAAAATGCAATCATGTATCACGTCAAATCTGCGATCCGCATTTTAACTCTGCGGTCCGCATTTTAACTCTGCAGTCCGCATTTTCATTCTGCGGTCCACATTTTAACCGCAGATTGAACCAGTGTAGCTCATTTTTGCCCACCAATTTTGCGGTGTATTCTGCGGCCCGCATGTCCATTCTGCGATGCATTCTGCTATAGCAGAATTGACATCGCGGGGTTATTTTTTTCATTTTCATAACCCGACCCCATTTTGATATATAACCTTTGGGTCTTTATTTGGGGCCATTTCCTACTGATTTTAGAGAGAGGTGAGAGTATTTTAGAGAGATAAGGAGGAACCCAATATCTAAACCATCCAAATCTTGCATCAACCATAAAGAATCGAAGAAACCAATCGCAAGTTCTTCATCTAAGAGGTAAGATTCTATGCCCTAGGTTTTAATTTCGAGTTTAGAGTATAAGATGGGTTATTGAGGTAAGATTCTTGGGTATTTTAGTGTTTTGTATACATGTATGTACAACTTAGGTTTATAGGAAGATTGTTTAACTTAAACAAGTAAAGATTAGGTTAGGGTATAAAGGAAATCTTGAAAAGGGAATTTGAAATCAAGATGCTCATCTAGTGTTTGATAAAATATTCAAATGAGCTAGTTTCATGAATATCTTTCTAATATGTGTTTAATTTTGTTATGTCTCATAGTTGATTGGAATTGCTAGAGTTTTTGGAGCGTTGTAGTAACTTAAGGAAAGCTCAATCGAGGTATATATGGCTAACTTTGATCCTTGTGAAATCGCCTTTTTGTGTACAAATTATTTGGTATGTGATAGCTATGTGAATTATTGTGTAATTCTTGTGATTTGGTTGTCGGGTGTTTGATTGGTTTTGATTATGTGTTATGTGGTATTAATTGAGAAACGAAGGATAAAAAGGGAAATCATAAATGGTAAAATTGGGGACAATAATAGTAATGGCATACTTGGCTTCTAGTGGGAAACTAATGAAACAACTCGAATTGCTTATGAACTGTTGAACATAATGGGATTGGTACTGTCGGATATGGAAACACTTGTAACATTGTTGTGGTAGTGGCTTGAAAAGTATGTGGAAACATGAACGAATTAGTAAGTTGCTTATTGCCCTTGTTTGTGATCGTTGTGAAGTATTTTTGGTTGTTGTTGTGATTGTTGTGATTTAAAATTGTACGGTGGGATCGAGTTGCGCTCCGCACACGAAGTAATAAGGTGTGGGTTGGGGTGATAAGGGTGGCCGGGGTAATAAGGGTGGCCGATGTAATAAGGGTAGAAAGCGATCAAAATCGCCATTGAAATTGATATGAATACAATGGTGAAATCATTGATGTGAAATTGTAAAAGGAGACAGCAGGAGAGTTTGTAACCTGTGGGGTACTGATTGTCCCTTTGTTTGACTTGATTGTGCTTTCCGTGTGTGTTTGGTTATTTCTTTCGTTGTTGTTTTCTACTTGTATATGGGTTGAGGACTACTTGAAACATAGTTAAGTGTTGAAAATTTGTTTGGCTTGTCTTCTTATTCCTTTACGTATTTGTTGGTTGTTTCTATTACCGTGACTTACTTGTCTATGGCTTGAGTTTACTTGGGACAAAGGTTGTTCATACATACCAGTACAATTCAAATGTACTGACGTCCCTTTTTCCGGGGGCGCTACATTCGTGTTATGATTATAGGTGGATCCATAGAAGGTACTCCAATCCACCGACCGTAGCTCCTCATCACTTCTCGTCAGCTGATTCGGCGAGCCCCTTTCCATTCGGGGCCCTATTTGGCTCGCGCCACTTTCTGTTTTGGGATATTATTTGATGTGTATAAGGTATAGCCGGAGCCTTGTTGCCGACATTTCTATATTATTCTTCAATTGTATTTAGAGGCTCCGTAGACAAGTCGTGGGTAGTGTCGGGCATGGGAATTTAAAAGATAATTATTGATGTGTGGCAATGTTGTATAAAAATTGAAATACCTTTATTATGGTGGATGAAGTATCTAATGGAAATTATTATTGTTATGTTTATAAAAATTTAGTTAATGGAGTTCATATCCTATAAATGGTTTGGTTATTAGGTAATGAGAATGAGGGATAACACGTGGGATAGGAAAGGTACCCAGGTCCGCTTGATTGGGGATACCCGGTCGAGTGCCGGTCATGTCCCTCGAATTTGGGGCGTGACGCTAACTCTCCATATTTGAGAATTTAAATTATTCTCCCTACAGTACGTTTCTTTTACAACGTTACCAATTGCCTCAGAAATATAGTTAAGCCTAGTTCCTAGAATAGTTGTAGAACTTCTATTCTCTAGCTTCATAACTCACTCATGACTTTTATTCTGAACGTTGTGAGCTTAGTGCGTATTCAATGTAGACTTGGGTTTGATGCCCCTGAGTCTTAGTATAGATTACTTAGTATGCCATATACAGTTGAAATTTCAGTATTTATAATCAATTCAGGAATACATGTCTCAGTCTAGTCCCATTCAGTATGTCAGTATTATGTAACTCGGTATGATCCAGAATTCCAGTATCATGTAACTATAATGACCCGGCCGGTCATTTTTGAAATTTACGCGCTCGATCCCCAATTAACTGCTTCCCTTAAGTTCATTTCTGCTATTGTGGTTTGCCGGGGAGTTCGGTACTAGAATTTGGAGTGTTTTGGGACACTTAGTCCCTAAATGAGAGCTTAATAGTTGAAAAATAGCCCGTATTCGTAACAATGTTAAGACGACCTCGGAACGGGAAACCGATGATTCCGTTAGCTCTGTTAGGTGATTTCGGGGTTGAGAGCATGTTCGGTATGTATTTCGGAGATCCGGTGCTACTAAAGTAAAGGACTGCAGGTTCAATTCCCGGAGATCCTATGATACTGATATACAGATTGTGGGTTCAATTCCCGGAGATCCTGTGATACTGATATACGGACTACGAGTTCAATTCCCGGAGATCCTGTGATGATGCTATGCGGACTGCGGGTTTAATTCCCGGAGATCCTGTGATACTGATATACGGACTGCGGGTTCAATTCCCAGAGATCCTGTGATACTGATATAATAGACTACGGGTTCAATTCCCGAAGATCCTGTGATACTGATATATGGACTACGGGTTTGATTCCCGAAGATTCCGAGTTGCTGAGTATAAAAGGACTGCGGGTTCAATTTCCGGAGAACCATTAATATATGTATATATTAATAAATATATTGCGGTGCGCAGCCCATTCCAAATATACAGCTTAGTAATCATAACAACAATTCCAGCAAGTGATTAACCATAAAATACTCTATCCCAGCAAGGGAGAACCAACTATAAAAAATCTCAATTCAACTTCTAATCATCTCTATTATCAGCATTTCTAACTCATAAATAACTTCTCCAAATATAAGCTAAGCCTTTGCTTCAATAGTATAACAATTATCAATTTAAAACTCACGGTCATGCTCGACACCAATGTATAGATACTTGTCACCATGCCTATACGTCGTACTCAACAAGAAACACATAGCAAATATGACTCAACTCCTAATCCCTCAAACTATGGCTAGACGAAACACTTACCTCAAACTTCCACGGCCAACTCAATTCTCAATAACTGCCTTTCCTTTTGAAATCGACTCCAAATCAAATGTATCTATACATACTAACTTTATAACATCAAATAATGCTTAACAATTCGAATCAAATACCTAATTATAGCTTTTCCATCATTCTTCCCAAAAACTCAAATATCGATCCCGGGCCCGCTTGATAAAAATACGAAGTTCGAACCAAATCAAATCACTCATTCAACGAGCCCTAATATATAATTTGTTTTCAAATTCGACCCCAAAACGAGGTCTAAATAGAGAAAAGTCAAAAAATCCAAACTTTACCCAAATCCCTAATTTTCTACCCTTAACCATATGTTTTACGCCTAGAAGTTCAATAGATGTTGATGAAAATGGAAGGAAATATGTTAAAAATTACTAACCCAAGAATGGTGAAAGAATGCTTCAAAAGTCGCCTTAGAACTTTGGAGAAGAAAGAGTTTGTGAAATTTTGGTGATCTTTTGTAATGGGTTCTGTTTTTGGGATTTAAAATAATTGGGCGGATTAGCTCTATGCGTTCGCGAGAGGAACTTCGCGATGAGTCAGTTGGTTAAGCCTACGCATTCGCGTGTATAGGCTCATGTTCACAAAGCGTCCGCATCTCGAACTTCGTGTTCGCGGACCAATGGCACTGTTTGCGATACACTAACTGGTAACCCCCCCCCCTCAACCTTACGCGTTCCTGAATGGAGGGCTGCATTCGCGAAAGGTCTCCCCCCTAGCTTCGCGTTCGCGATGAAGAAACTGGGCACCTGGGAAGTTTTCCCTACGCATTCGCGAGAGGGACCACGCGAATCTGCAACACTTCTTAAGCCAAAAACCATTCTGAAACACCCTCCGAAACACTCTCGACTCCCCAACCAAACACATGCACTGACTCAACAACACCATACCAACTTACCCGTGCGATTAAATCGCCTAAACAGCCTAAAAACGATGAATCAAACCTCAAATCATGAATTTTCCCAAAACTTCATCAAGTTTCATATTTAGAACTTTAAGTCCGAAACACGTCAAAACGACGTTCGATTTTAATCAAACTTTATAGGAAGGACTTAAAACATATATAAGACCGGTACTAGGTGGCGAAACTAAAATACGGGTCCGATACCATCGCTTTCTAATCAAATTTCATTTCCAATTTTCTTACACATTTCAGAAAAATAATTTCCTTTAAAATTTTATTTCTCGGGCTTGGGATCTTAGAATTTGATTTCGGGCATATGCCCAAGTCCTATATTTTTCTACGGACCCTTTGGGACCGTCAAATTGCGGGTCTGGGTCCGTTTGTCCAAAATATTGACCAAAGTCAAATTTATTTATTTTAACATTAAAACTTAGTATTTTTCATAAAATTTCATATTTACATTTTTCGGCTACGCGTCGGACTGTGGACGCAAATCGAGACAACTCTAAATAAGGTTTTCAAGATCTCGAGGGTACAGAATTCACTTAAATACAGGTGATGACCATTTGGTCACACTATGTATTCATGGATACATCATCAAAAAATAACAAATATCAAGGCAGTCCAGCTATACACGCATGTATTCACATGAATTCACGCTGCTGTATTCATGAATAGAGTAGTAAAATGCTCCTAAAATTAGGACAATCCAGCTATATGTGCATGTATTAGCGCTATGTATCCATTAATACACTAATGGAAAATACCTTAAAAATAGGTATGTCTAGCTGTCTAAAATAGAAAAAAAATATAAAATAGCGTATTTCATCCCTCAATGGTAGTATATACCATAAATACTTGTTTTTTTAATAAAAGGGAAAATACCTTAGTACCCCCCTAAACTATGTGAGAATTATTACTTTCCTCCCTAAACTATCTCTGGTTCGAATTACCCCTCAACTTGGCCTTTTGAGAATAATTACCCCCTAAATGCTTATGTGGCAAAAAGTGTGGGTACACTCACCTGCCATGTGGATTTTTCTGTCCAGGTGGCATTTTCGTGAAAAATAAAAAAGAATTTTTATCTTTTTTAAGAATATTATTTTTTAAATAATCTTTTTCGAATACAATTTATAATAACGACATTAGTTATGCTAAATATTTTTATTTGTACAAAAATAATAAAATTTTAGTTAATCTTTTTTTGAATTTGACCCGAAAATAAAGATTTATACAATTAAAATAAATAGTCAATGCATCTAAAAATTTATAAAATATAGTTTGAAATTAATTATTTTGGCTATAATTTTTTATGTATCTCTAAATTACAGTGCTCCAATTTTGTTTTACGGATTTTACCTAAAAAAAGTAAAAATACACAGTTGAAATAAATAGTCATTGCATCGCAAAAGAATAAATAAAAAGAGTATACAATTACAAGAAATTACAAGTGCAATTGTACACTCTTTTTATTTCTTCTTTGATTCAATGATTATTTATTTCAACTATGTATTTTTATAACTTTTTAGATGTCTTGACTATTTATTTCAATTGTATAAATTTTTATTTTCAAGTAATATTCAAAAAAAGATTAACTAAAATTTTATTATTTTGTACAAGTAAAAATATTTAGCATAACTAATGTCGTCTGTCCAACTTTTATTATAAATTGTATTTAAAAAAATTATCTAAAAAATAATATTCTTAAAAAGAAAAAAATTCACGAAAATGCCACATGGACAGAAAAATCCACATGGCAGGTGAGTGTACCCACACGTTTTGCCACATAAGCATTTAGGGGTGTAATTATTCTCAAAAGGCCAAGTTGAGGGGGGTAATTCGAACCAGAGATAGTTTAGGGAGGAAAGTAATAATTCTCACATAGTTTAGGGGGGTACTAAGGTATTTTCCCTTAATAAAATATAAAAGATAGTTATAGAGAAAAATATTTTAAAATAATTTTGATTTATAATAAATAGGGTATATATCGTTGTTATAGGAGGTAATGTCGAGAAAACTACCCTCTATAGCCCCTCAAAATTTTAATAGCCCATGTTTTGACCCACTTTCAAAAAATGGCCATTCGGCCTAAACATATTGCATATACTAGCCGAACAGAATGAGTATGACAACACAAGTGCTTGTAGCTCAATGGGTAGAGCGCATATTTCTTAAGCAGATGGTCGCAGGTTCGACCCCTACCTAGCGCAATGGAGAATTTTTTTTTGCAATGTATAAATATTGTATCCTAAGTTTGATAGTGTATCATTGGTGTACATTGAGCCTATCTCAACTGCGTTTGTGTATCTAAAGTGTATATATTTGTGTATCCCAAATATAACTTGTATCGTGAATGTATAATCTGTCTAAAAATGTATAAAAATTGTGTATAATGTGTATTTTCTAATATTTTGGAGTGCATCATGTATTTTTGTATAGTGATAGTCGTTTTGTATATATTTTGTATAGTAACATCTATTTTGTATATTTTTTGTATAGTGATAATCTATTTTGTATATTTTTTGTATAGTTACATCTATTTTGTATATATTTTGTATAGTTACATCTATTTTATATGTTTGCTATATAGTGACAATCTATTTTGTATAATACCAATTTATATTGTATAGTGACAATCTATTTGTTGATTTTGTTGATTTTGTCGATTTTGTATAAATTTTACAATTTGAGAACGAAATCTCAACTGTATCAAGCTGATTGTAGGCAACAATTGTGCAAAAATTTTGAATTTCTAAAAGATTGGACTGAAAGAAAGACTCTTCAACTGTTCTACAATATTCGTTAGATCTGGTTAGTCAAAACTAGCCAAACGTATCAAGGATAGCTATCTCCTAATTCTACTAAAAATATCTCCCCCATCTCAATTTATGTGATGGTTAATCTTCAATACGTAGATTAAGAAAGAATAAAAGCCTTTTATAATTTAATGTTCAAAATAAATTATAGATATTTGTATTCCTATAAATTATCTTATTAAGGATAGCATAAATATTTTAAATTTAAGTTATTACTAAATAGAAAAAGGTATCAGGAATAAAAAGAAAAAAGTGTCACATAAATTAAAATTAAAAAAAAATATTAATTCCTGTATATCCAGAACAATCTAGTTGTTATGTTATATTCGATTCAATTCAGCTATATTAAGAACAATCTAGTTGTTATGTTACGTTAAAAGCAATTTAATTATATTCAATGTAACACTTTACATGCATGTTCGAGCAGGGCAGCATGTGTGAACTGATTATACAAAATTATATTTAAGCTTTATTCCGTTCTTAAAACTGGAAGATTCCTATTCCTAACACGAAGAAGGAAGAAGGAATATTTACATACATGTAAGTTTTGGCTAGTCGGTATAATTAGTTTGGGGTTATATGTTGTCTGACTAATATTTGTGGCTACCGAATGCTATTTCTTTTCTCCGACCGGCTAAAAGTGATCTTCTGTCTAAAATTTTCTTAATCAAATATGGTCAAGCCCAATTAATTCCTCAAATGATTTGGGCCTTTTATCGCTCACGATTGGACTATTCTTAATCATTTGGTTAACATGGAAGAATGATTTGGGCCCTTTATCCAACGCTAAACTATAATTTAGAGAGTGAAATGACTTACTTCTTTGCTATGAATTGCTATAATATTTTAAATTGTCTTAAAATTATTGAATGTGCAGCTTAGAATAATGCATTTAATTTTGTTATAGAATGTATGACTTAAACTTGTAAATAAAGAAATAAAAACTACATTGATTTGATACCCTGTCCAAAATGAACCCAAATACTAAACCATTTAATCATTATCCTCGATCTTTATAAAATTTATAATATACTAATTTACTATAAATAAATTTTTTCATGTAAACTATTTACAAGAACAAGAGACGCTTTATGCACCAGCTGATTGCTCGTTCACTTGTTTCTTGTAGACAATATATCATTATAAGCTCTAAAATTTTCATAATTTGAAAGATTTAAGAAAAGATCAATCGAAATGATACTAAAGGAAAAATAAAATGAGACAGATTGAGTATGTCTTTTGGAACGCTTCAAGCTAGGCTCAATGCGGGATTTCTGTTAGAATAGATCTTTTGGGAAGTTTTTGGCGACCTAGCGAAAACGATTCTAAACCTTCACGCAAGTATAAGCACGGAAGAAATAGAGCACCAAGCTACCGCTTTCCCCGACCAACTAAAATACAACAGTCGCGACCAATGGCGGATCTATGTGATAATTGTGGGTGTTCAAGCACCCATTACCTTGACTAGAATTAGTAAATTTTCTTAGGCAATTAAAAAAATAGTCAGATAAATATTGAGCGAGCACCCATAATTAAACTTTCTTTTCCTGTTCTTTCAGAATATTAGAAGTCATATTAATGACTTCTAATAAAGGATTTTATTTTTAATTAGAAGTATTTCTTATAATATATATTTGTCAAATCTGAAATAAGATTTTCGAGCTAGTCCACTGAAGGAAACGTGTTAACATCACACAGATGAAACTTAAAAATGGCAGATAGCTGATGAATTTTCTTTGTGGACATATACATAAAGAGAAGAGAAGGTTCACGTTGACATTTCTCTTAGTTTGCCTTTTATACTTAGATTATTTGTGTTTGGAACTAGATTATAATATGAACCTCTATGAATTTTCAAAAGGAGAGAATTTAAAAGATAGTTCATGAAGACAAGATATTGTTGACAAAACACTTCGCTACCCGAGCAAAATAAATATCGTAATAAACGAGACTATTATAAAGAAGTTTGATTGTATATTTCAAGACAAATAACTGGAGTTTGAAAGATGATATATTATAGAACGAATACACTTAAATATTTTACAAGATTATGAGGTAATTATTGATTTCTTTGCTATTTTTAATTGTAGATATAGGATCAATTAATCACATTAAATTTGTTGGACTTCTTAGATTTGCTTGCATTCTCTCATTTTGCTTTGTTTTTAGTTTAATTGTACATTTTTCATGTTTCTTGTAACTTTCCTTAGTTCTGTCATTCTAAAGGTTATGGATTATTCAAATATAAACAACCAGTTGTCAGATATAATTAAATGCATATATTTGGTCAATTAACTAGGTCGTCATATTCACTCGCATGCACAGGTATTTTGACTAATCAAAAATTCAAAATGCCTATATTTTATTTAGATAGTCAAAATTGAGGATAGCGTTATTAGTACCTAGGTCTAAGGGCGGGTGCAGTATTTAATATTTCGTATTTAATATTTCGAGTTCATCCAAATTCAATAATTTTGACTTTAATTATATTTTATTGGTTAAAAGTTTTGCTAAATAAATACAATAATAATTTTGAACCTAATAAATTAAATCTATTATGATAAAATCTTGAATCCGAACTCATAAAATTTAAACTGTGAATTTGCCTCTACCCAAGTCAATATAATAACTCCGACATTTTTTCTTAGGTTCCAAAAGGCAGATATAAAATGTGTGTACGCATAAATCTTAAAATAGTAATGGATATTTATCATTATTGTATTGTTCATATGTTTCCTCCCAAGAAGAAGATAAAAATAAAAGATTTTTTCAAGAACTCTGTGACATTTATTTATTATTCATTTAAATTATTTCCCTCGAAATTTATTTTTTGTATAACATGCATTGTCGCAAGGACCTCACAAGTAATAAGGAAAAAAAACTTATGTATAAAAGATAATGCTCAACGAACCATCATTCTTAATTATTAATACTATATTACTTGCATGCACATCCAGATCCATGCACGTATGATAAATAATGGAGTAATAGTAGCACCTCTTGCAGGTGCAGTATAGTTAGTTAATTTCAATAGTCTACGTTAGGGGCGGACTCACGTGGAGAGGAGAGGGTCACGGGCACCCGGTAACTTCGGAAGAAAATATCGATATATATGTGTATATACTTTCAAATTATGATATATATCTCTCTGTGACCACTCAAACTCAAAAGCACTTTGGGTGCACCGGTAGGTGCTGCTGCTTTCATGCCAAATACCTGAGTTCAAACCTCTGTAGCTACATGGCTGCTTCCCACCCAAAGGCCAATATTATCAGTTCTAATTTTTTCTATTTGCTCTAGTGACAATGTGTGTTTCTGTTTTTGTTAAGCTTAGTGACAATTTGTATTTATGACTAGTTTTGTTGACGAACTCATGCTTTTGTAACCGTAAGATCACTATAAATCTCTTCATTTTGTCACCTAAACTACTACTAGTAAAGATCACTATAATAATGTTAAGTTACTGTTACAGTGCACCCGCTACCTTTAAATTCTGGGTCCGCCTCTAGTCTATGTTATTATAAAAACAAAATACAATATAATAAGTTTATTCAGGTACTCAATCAATTATGTAACGGTCAACCCCTTATTCAAATTCATAGGTGAATTAATTTTTAATGAACATGACTTAATCAAAATCATAGTAATAAACATAACCGAACCACGACATCGTCTGACTCGGTCTTTTGCTTAGCAATATGGCAGATGCCAAACACTACTAGAAATTTGGGTAAGATCGTTCAAAAAAAAATTAAAGTTGGTCAGTAATGACCAATAACCGTTCAAAATGCGACCATACACATGTGCAGGGGCGAATCTACAGTATCGGATATGAGTTCCCGGGAATCCAATAACTTTAACCCGAATCTTGTAGTTATATTGAGAAATCTATTAAATGTATAAGTAACTTTAGTTTGGAACCCATAACTAAAGTCAGTTGTTGGTTCATTGGCAAACTAAGGAACCAACTTTTGCTGCGTTCCTGCGTCTCTGGCGAGGATTCAAATCCCTTAGTACACATTTTAACTTCACTTTTGTTTTTTCACAAAACAAACACCCGTAGGCACTTTTTTGTTTCTGTTTCTTATAAAAATAGACCAGCCACCATTAAAAACTTTCTTGCTTACTGAAAGTATCACTTTTGCCCAAATGCGAGGAACCTAGATCCGCATCTGCACGCGTGGATTGGTAGTTTGAAGGTCGGAAGCGCATGCCGACCAAATTGCTCGGAAATTACCAACCAACTTTGGTCAGTCAGTTAGCTTTTAACAAAAAACATATTGTCGAGAAAATCAACCAAAGTTCGTCGGTATTTTAATTATGGAATTAAAAAATATATCATCTGGGTATTGAACCACGATCTATACCATGGCAAGATACTATTCTACCACTAGACTATTGGTGCATTATGTTTTAAGACTGTCTTTTATTTCATTTATACAATTTAATTGTATTTTCACACGAAAATAACTGACCAAAGTTGGTCGGTTTTATTAAAAAATAAATGACTAAATTTGTCCATTTTTAAAAATGATCAGCTGAATTAACAAACCAATTTTGGTAGTTTTTATTAATACTAATATTAATTTTATTAAAATAAAAGACCGACCAAAGTTAGTCGGTTTCTTGAAAAATAAATTTCTCGGGACTCAAAATAGTTTCATGTATTTTTGCGCAAAAAAAAAAAACCAACCAAAGTTGATTGGTTTCATAAAAAAAAACTTAGAATATAAATATTTTGAAAAACCGACCAACTTGGTCGGTTTTTTTGGCCTGTTTTTGACCGACCGAAATTGATCAGTTGACCATGATCGATTTTGACGAATTGTTAGTAGTGAAAGCTGCTCTTGCAAGGTTAAATTGGTACATACTAAATCATTTGGACAATATTTGGGAATGTGATTCTTTGCTCGTGGTTGATATGATCAGAGGAAAATTTGAAGTCCCACGGCTGATGGTGGATAACAGCAGGCGCATTCTGAATCTTGTTAGTCAGGCAAACTGTACGACTTGTAATTGCTTTAGGGACGCTAATCAAGTGGTGGATGCATTCGCTAAACTGAGAGGGATGAATTGAATACCTCTTCTTGTTTTGATTTACCAGCTGCTGCTAAAGGGCCTTATAAAATTGACACTTTCCTGCAGAGTAAAAGTGTCACGACTCAAAATCCATTAAGGGCTGTGATGGAGCTGGACACCATTGTCAGGCGAGCTAACACTAATTAATTAATAACTTTTTTATTTTAGATATCTCTGAATTTACTTCTTTTATATATTTAAATAATAAATAATAAGTTTCATCGAATAAATAATAATATCTTTAACAATTTCAAATATTGAATAATTCCCTAGATAACCCAGGATCCGGTGTCACAAGTGCATGAGCAATTACTAAGAGAATCGAACAAAGTACAATCAATGTCCGGAATACAAATTGGACAGAAGTAAATACAATACGCTGAAAGATACTATACTGGCTGCGGGTCGCTTTGAGAAATGCAGCTCACATAGTCTCTGTATCATCCATGCTGCTACGCCAGTAGGCCACTAGAAATACCTGTACTTGTGCAACAAAATGCACAACAAGTGTAGCATGAGTACAAAAATAACGTGTACTCGGTAAATTTCCCGCCTAATATTAAAGAAGTAGAGACGAGAGGTTGAGTTCGATACTTGCTAGTGGTCCAATAATGATAAATCGATAATGTAATAAATTGAGGATTTATATAAGCATGATTGTAATTCAATAAAGTGAAGCAAGTAGCAATTTTTTCTTTTATAGGAAATACCCAAATTCCTTCTCATCATTTATACATTTATTCTCAAGCCCGGAAGAAACAATATCACTTCATTAAATTTCAAGGCAAGCAATTCAAGCACGCACAAGTGAAGCTGTTGACGTACGGTCCGATCCAATAATATTTAAACTGTGCACTGCCAGTGGATCGAATGGTGTGAACTATTAGATGCATCTATTACCCCGCTCGCGAATCATACATGTGACACAGGTACACATAGTAACACATACTCGAACAGTCATTCAAGACACTCATCGAGGAGATAATTATTCAAAGAGGTGTAAATTTCCCTTTTTACAAGTCATGGAAACATGGTTTTACTCTTTTAGAAAATTATTTACCATTTCGATATGATTGAAGCAATTTAAACTATCAATAAGATTGCATTTATTACAAGTAAGCATGCTTTTGGGGTCTTATACTACCCCGACATAAGAATAATAGTAGCTACGCACGGACTCTCGTCACATCGTGCGTACGTAGCCCCCACAATTAGGAGCACATATTCAATTAATTTACCCATGGGGACAATTCTTTCTTACAAGGTTAGAAAGGAGACTCGCCTCGCTCCGAAGATCCATAATCGGCCGTCCACGGCTTTTTGAAGACTCAATTCGATGCACAATGCTCCAAAATTAGCCAATAATTATGCAAATCCATTAATATACGATCAACTACGCATATAAATCCAATTTATAGAAATTCCTAACCCCGATCAAAAAGTTTGACAAAATCGCCCTCGAGCTCACCTGCCCGGATTCCGAAATATTTTGAGGATAAAGTTTACCCATGACTCACGAACTTAGATATATAATTTACTCTTAATTCCATATCCAGAATCATGGTAAAAATCCAAAATATAAATTTCTAAGTCTTCCACTAAAACCCCGCCATTTTTCACTTATTTTTATGTTCCCATCCATATACAATAATATATTTAACTCAAAACTAACATAAACCACTTACCTCATGCTTGGTGGTGTAAATGACACCTCAAAGTTACTCCAAAAATTGACTCCAATGGAAAAAATGGGGTTGAAATGAACTCAACCCCCGATTTAAAGAAACTTCATTGCCTCTAGAATTTCCGCACATACGGTGCACCAGACGCACCTGCAGAAATGCATCATAGGTGCAGTCCTTTTCAAGCTAAGCAAAATCTACTTCTACGGTCCCTCTAGCGCACCTGCGCGTGCCCTTCCGCTCCTGCAACCCAGTTGCCCCTCACGCGTTCCGTATCTGCGGAGCTTTCCATGCACATGCGGGATCACAGATGCGGAAATAGCCTCTCATCCACGATTCCTACCAGCTTTTCCCAAACTCGTTTCTGCTACCACAAATACGCACTTGCGGCTTCGTACCTGTGCCTAAAACCTCGCAGGTGCAGTTACACCAGATATCAGCTGCTGCAATCCTTCATTAGATTTCCAAATTTGATACGCTAACCATTTGGAATCCACTCGTGTCCCCGGCGACCCTAATCCAATCATGCCAACCAGTCCCAAAACACATTACGAACTCACTCGAGGCCTCAAATCATATTAAACAATGCTAAAATCACGGATCACACCCCAAATCAAACTTTATGAACTTGAAAAATTCAAACTTCAATATTCGATGTCGAAACCTATCGGATCACATTTGATTGTCCTCAAATTTTTCACACAAGTCATATTCGATATAAGAGACATACTCCAACTTTCAAAATCAAAATAAGACCCCGATATCAGAAACTCCACTTTCGGTCAAATTTCTCAAAAACCTTCAAATTTCTATTTTTAGCTAAATGACTCCAAAAAGACCCACATACCTTCGAATTTACTTTCGATTACGCTCCCAACACCAGAATCATCGTACGGAGCTTCTCGGAATCCTAAATAGACAACGATAACACTGAAATGAACTTCAACCCAAACTTATGAAATTCTTTGAAAAACTTCCACAATATGTGCCAATATGTTCCTAGGTCTTCCAAAAGCCGATTCGGACATACTCCCAAGTCTGAAATCATCATACAAACCCGTTGGAACCTTCGAATCCCGATTCCGAGGTTGTTTGCTCAAATATCCAATCTTAGTCAATCCTCTCAACTTAAAGCTTCTGAAATGAGAATTCTCTTTCCAAATCAACTCTGAACTTCTCGGAAGTTCAATTTTGACTCTGCGCACAAATCATAATACCTGAAATGAAGCTGATCATGGCCTTAAACTGCTAAACGACATGCTAGAGCTCAAAACGACCGATCGAGTGGTTACATTCTCTCCCACCGAAACATACGTTCGTCCTCGAACGTGCTAAGAACTACGCTGGAGTTGTCTGAAATCATAGTTAAACACCTTGAGCACCTACCCATGCAACCACAGCTCAATTGAGAACAATAATTCAATCAAATCTGAAGATATTCTCTTTTATATAAATAATTAAGCTTAGAACCCAATTCTGACATTCGGAGTTCTCCATCATGCCTACTTCCAATATAAGAACACCATATCGATCACTATACGAGGCACCAGAACATGATTGTATACCTTTGCTGAATTCTCACCATGCACCATATCATTCACAGGACCATAATAACATTCTCTCATCATGATAAGCAACATTCCCCGAATCTGATGCTCACAACGCACCTCATGATTTATATAAGTCTTGTCCTAATTCTTATAGTATTTTCACGACGAAGGAGACTTGTAGAAATTCATAACCAACTGTCGGGTCAACAAATCATTGAGTCTATACTTATGACAAGAACATTACCTCATTCTAAACCAAATAATAATCTTTGCTCTTTAATATACTTCATACAATCAGATTTCACTGATCTTAGATCCAATAACTTTGTCTCACCCAGTACGAACTACTCGGGCAACTAGCCACCCCTAACATAACCAAAAGTCTCGTATGATGCCATAATGTGCCAATAGGCTACCAACTCGAAAGTGATACATAAAGAAAAATGAAATCTAGAAGGGACTACTCACATCACACAACTAATATAGACTTCCCTAAAAACATTAGGACACAAAACACACAGAATAGAATATAAGAGACTGTAATTATCATCACATTATTGCGACGAGCAACCCGATCCAAAAAACATACTCATGGCGACGTGCCACCCGATCCATACATAAATTTTACATAAGGAGGTACACATCAAGCTAAATTGCTCATTACAATACAATACCCAATATCTGCCACAAGCATGATAAGTGCATAATACCACCCTTGAGGGGACATATATTGCCATAAGCTAACAAAATCAAGCACAAGTGAGGTGCGATAAATGCTCTGAAACTAAAGATCCATCTTGTTCAGATAACACCCTTGCTCCGCGAAACCTCAACACATAAGAATTTACCAAGCTATTTCGTAATTCACACGGCACAGTATAGCATTACATGAGATAGCCGACGAAGAAATAACACCCAACGTCCGAATACTCATCTATAAGGAGAGCTACACTGAAATGAACATATTCGGCTTGATATAGAGCCTATATTCATATTTAAATCCATCCACAAACCTCAAGAAGATTCTGATCGTACCGAACTGGGACAATAATATTTTTTGGGGCCACAATAACCTATTTTTCCCATAAGCCTCGAGAACAACCATCATAACCGAAGTAATCCTCCACAGCCCACAATCCAATAAATCGAGTGTCGTTCAAGCATAAATTCTCAAATTAAAGATATCACCACAATCTTCATACTTGGTTTCATTCTTCAATCAATAAAGTGACGATATGCCACACTTATACAATCTTTTTGTGGAACACCCTCCCACGACCTTCCGTAATAGGTAACAAGTCTGCATATCCATGTCATCGTCCGTACAAATGCTGAAAAATGATCAACAATCCATAACCAAGATGCAGAGCCTTTTTCACAAATCACCAATCTCAGGTGACGTGAAGATAATGCAACTTACTCTAAAAATTCAAATCCCTTTCATGTTGTTCCGAGCTCGTGACTTCTTGCGAACACCAAACCGTAACCTTGATCCTCACTTTCAAATTGCATACTGCTCGATGCACCTAACAAGCCAGCATGCGATAGTACAAGAATTTTATCACGACTCCTGAACAACTAACATGGTAAAAATTCTTCACATGGGAACTTTTTACTTAACTCATTCCAAGAGAACCATAGTAACACACAAGTGAATTCTCATAAAAATAGAAGATGCAATTCTTCAAGTAGTGTCCTATGTCACCTTAGCTCTTTTCGGGATCTGCCTATACATAACAGGCCTTACTAATAAATTCGATTACGATGGTTGACAAGCCTCACACGTACCATCATAAATCACTTGCATAGCTTAATCACGCTGAAGGAACTGATCACGGCCTCAGAATGCCAACTCAACCATGATAACCAATCCAACATATTCCAATTTGTCCTTAATTTCCCTAGAATAATAATAACTTCATTCAACACATAATGCACATCAACCCGAGTAGACTTGTAACACAAGACCATGCTGTCTCAAATCCCACGAACCACTTCATACCGCCCTTGTGCGCATATTCGCATCACGATTGGCACATCCATTCTGATAATTCCTATACACGTTGTTGATTATTCCCTTGACGGGATGTTTGTCAAATAATTGCTTATTGTCATGTCCCTTAAATGTGACTGTTATTTGGAAAATTACTATGTTAAATGATATTTAGGAGTTGGTTGTACGCCGCAACAAATGATACTGGGGAGCGGGTTGCGCACCGCAACAATGATAAATGATAAATAATATGGGTCGTGTTACACGCCGCAACGGTGATATTGTGGAGTGGGTTGCACGCCGCAATTGTTGTTGATGTCATGTGGTGTCACGACCCTAGTTCACCAATCGTGAACATGTCGTGATGGCACCCAGAGTCCCCACGACTAGGTAAGCCTAACACGTTGCGGAATATACCGGTTTATGAACATTTAATAAGAATTAGCGGAAAATAAGATGAAAGGAATGAAATCCGTGCCGCTTGGCACATACACCAATCAAATACGCTGTTTAAAACACTACCAAGACCCGGAATCCCACGGGTAACACAGGACTAAAAGAGATCATACAATTGTAGCTCTATGTAAAAAGAGTATCTAACAATGGAATGAAGGAAAAACATCTACTAGCACTAGAATAGAAGGAAGGCCTCCGGATCTGCGGACGTAGCAGATCATACCTCGAGGTCTCCCAAAACGCCGCTGAATCACCTGGTGTGAGCCTGCCCTGATGTACCTGGATCTGCACAACAAAAGTGTGCAGAAGAGTAGCATGAGTACACCACAGCGGTACTCGGTAAGTGCCAAGCCTAACCTCGATGGAGTAGTGACGAGGAAGGTCAGGGCCCTACTGAGAAAACAATAATACAATGATAATAACAACAATAAGCAGTTTAAATGAATAATAAATTTCCGAACTAGCAACAATAAGATGATTACTACAATCGTCTACAATTAAGCTAACAACGAATAGCCAACTCAATAAAACAAGTCCAGGACTTGTAGGAATCGAACCCACAGTCCCATTGACAGTACCTCTGGGTCTCCGGGAATCGAACCCGCAACCCATATCTCAATAAATAATCAATAACTTAGGATCTCCGGGAATCGAACCCGCAGTCCCTACCAATAACTCAGGATCTCGGGAATCGAACCCGTAGTCCCTACCAATAACTCAGGATCTCGGGAATCGAACCCGTAGTCCCTACCAATAACTCAGGATCTCGGGAATCGAACTCGTAGTCCCTACCAATAACTCACCGAGTCTCTGGGAATCAAACCCACAGCCCTGGGTCTCCAACGAAAACCACCAACATACTCCAAAACATGATACGAACTTATTCCAATCATAAAAACACGTCTAACAACATCAAAACCCATAATTCACATCGATTCAAGCCTAAGTTTCTTCAAAACTTTCAAAACTAACATTCAATCCAAAACCCGGCCAAACGACGTCCAAATGACCTGAAAATTTGCGGACATATCCAAAATCACATAACGAAGCTACAGAAATTGTATGATCTCTTTTAGTCTGTGTTACCCGTGGGATTCCGGGACTTGGTAGTGTTTTAAATAGCGTATTTGACTGGTGTATGTGCCAAGCGGCACGGATTTCATTCCTTTCATCTTATTTTCCGCTAATTCTTATTAAATGTTCATAAACCGGTATATTCCGCAACGTGTTAGGCTTACCTAGTCGTGGGGACTGGGTGCCATCACGACATGTTCACGATTGGTGAACTAGGGTCGTGACAAGTTGGTATCAGAGCCTAGGTTTACTAGGCCTCACGAGTCTTGAGCCGGTTAGTAGAGTCTTGTGGATCGGTACGGGGACGCCTGTACTTATCCTCGGGAGGCTGCGAACCTTTAGGAAACACTTCACATTTCTTGGAATTCTTATCGTGCGCACTTGATTCAGATTGAGATATAATTTTTGAAATTCCTTCCGCACGTCTGTGCACGTATCGAGCGCTCAGTAATATAATTGCCTTATGGCTTGTGATTTCCCCGAACGAGAGGCAAGATATAATCTCTGTGAGATCATGTTGGGCCAGTCGGAAAGACTTGAGGCTGGACCTTGTTTATGACTTGAGCATCAATGTGCTGATTTTGTGACTGGGGATTTGGACTTGATCTTTCCCAATTGATAAATTATTGTGTAAAGTGACTGAGACTGGGCTTATATCTATGTACTTGGGCTAGTAGCCATGTTTGGGGCCTTGTGCCGATCTGTAGAGTATTAGGGAGGCTTACTAATGGATGAGCAGTTAAATTTTCGACTCTTGTCTAATCCGTTGTGTAGCCCCGAGCTATGGGCGTGGTGAATAATTATCATATCTCGTAATTGGAAGGTAAAGCGCCTTATATGTAGTGGAACGAGTTTAAACTCAGGAAGACTAAACTGATTATGCTATGTGTATCCTGGTAGAAGGTATTGTGATGAAATGCTAAATTGAGGCGAGGTAGGTGGATTGATTCTCATGTGTAATTGAAAGGTAGTTGATATGTGTTATGATTCGAGCAGTACAACGCATGTTCATGTACCAATTATGATAATATGAATTGTGTAGTATTGAGATTTAATGTTGTTGAAATACATTGTGATGTCTTGTTGAGCCGTGAATGTATTGCTAGGATGGTTTTGGTGATTCTCTGGCAGGTGGATATGCCAAATTACAAAGGAAACTCTGCCGAAATTTTTGGAAAATTTGGGACTTAGAAAGATTTCTGTCACCTAAAGAGAGTGGGCTTATTGGTGGTGTGTGTATAAATGCAAGAATTGCAGAAGGGTTAAGGTCTCTGATGATTCGAGTCTCTGTCAAGGCTTGTAAATGACTTGAGTTTAATCTCATTGTAACATTTCGGCATCACTTGAGTAATAATGACATGAGTGGTTAAAAGTGCTTTGATCGAATGTGAATTTTTGAAAGTAAAGTTAAACTTAAGCTTGAATTTGTTGAAAAGGACGATTTTGATGTTAACGATAGAGTTTTGATGATTAGAACAAGTTTGAATGATGTTATAAGAGGTGTTAGTACTTTTGGTTGAGGTCCCGGAGGCTTCGGGGTAAATTCGGATGCCCAACGGGTCATTTTTGGAAGATTTTTGCCGTTTTGAGCATAAATGTAATGATCCAAAGGTCTATTTTTAGTTCTAGAGATCCAAATTTGATTTCGAGACTTTGAGAATTTAAATAGTGAATTATAGGACTGATCCGGAAATTTTGGTTTAATTTCATCAAGTCGCGATTGGGTTTTTCAGGTGAAACATGAGTTAATTGTTTAACGAGAAAAATTGATGTTGTACTTAGCAAATGAGATCCAAATTCAGTTTTGTTTGAACCACTGGATCCGTATCACAATTACGGAGTCATAGGAAAAAGAATCGTCGAATTCCGAGTTCGTATGATTGAGTTATAGCATTTTTAGTGAAATAAAAAGTTGCTGCAATTTTCTGGGGCAAATCTGGTATTTTCGCTTCTGCGATGAACAGTACCCGCAGAAGCGGGTGAACAGTGATTTTCCGCTTCTGCGATTAACAGTTCCGCAGAAGCGATGAACAGTGAAATCGCACTTGCGGTGAACAGTAACCGCAGATGCGAAAATCGCTGGACATTTAATTTGGGGCAGTCCGAGATGTTTCTTCATTTTTGGAGCTATGGAGCTCGGATTGAAGCGATTTTCGAAGCGATTTTCACCATATGGATGGGGGTAAGTGTTCTCTATCCAAAAGTGATTATATTTAATGATTCCATGGTTATTTTCATCAAGTATTAGTGAATCAAATGGAAGAAATCGGAGAAAATTTATAAACTTTTCAAAAACGAAAATTTAGGATTTGAAGGGTCATTTGTGGTCCGATTTGGGAGTTCTTGGTATGTACGGACTCGTAGAGAGACGAGGATTCCGAAAATATGAGTTTCGAAATTTTTCGAGATGTGGGCCCGGGGCTCGGGTTTTGCCAAATTTCGTGATTTTTGATATTTTTCGAGTTCTTTCGATTGGGTTATGTTCCATTAGCCTATTTTGATATATTTGTACTGATTTTGACTAGTTTTGACGTGTGTGGATGCCGGTTCGAGGAGCTAAGGCGTCGCGGGCATGAGTTTTCGTCGGTTCGAGGTGGGTAATTCTTGTAAATGATGTCCTGAGGGTTAGTAAACCCCGGACTTGCACATCTTAGTGCTTTGTTGAGGTGACTTACACGCCGGATAACGGGCGTGGTGTAGAGCACCATTGGGGATCGTGACTTGGTCCGTCCCGCGTAATAAATAATAACACCTAATTGTTGAAATGAATTAGACTAATTATCATGTTTGGGCTTCGTGCCAATTATTTGAATCCTTCAGGGATTAGTATCATTGTTTTGATAACACTGTGCATATTTTCTTCTAAATTTAAGGTTTAAAATGGTATTTTGCTATTCAGCATTTTTATAAGGTCATGAAAAACTTGAACAAGGTCTTAATAACATTTTTAGTTGTGAGCTAATATGATATTGTTGCCCGTAGGGCTTTCTTGATTATTTGTTAGATTGATTGGGGCCGAGGGCCATATGTTAGGGCATGACATTTCATGTGAGCATATGCATACACATGCATGGATCGGACCGCACGCCGCAGTGGTATACGGATCGGGCTGCGCGCCGCAGCAGGTGTGATATTAATATTGTGCTTGGGCTGTAGGAGCCCCTCCGGAGTCTGAACCCCACAGTGAGCACGGGTACCCAAATTGGATCGGGCTACACGCCGTAGCGGTCATATGCATTGCATGGCATACATACATTGGTTTACGTGTACTACGTGGCATAACATTCAACACTCATACATTACTAGCACACATGCATTAGTTGCCTTATTGACCAGATCTCCTGGTGTAAATTGATAAGGAGTGCTGAGCCCGAGGGGCTGATTTGAGCGCGGACTTGCACTGCTTGAGATTGTATCCAGGTATTGGTATATTATAATAAAAGAAAGTAGCTAAAAATTGAGATTTTCTAAATAACCTACTCACATATGCTGGAAAGGGATAAAAAGATAGTTCTGTATTGTGTAGCATGAGATAGTGCCTATCGTGGTTTTCTTCCTTTCATCATTATTTACTTTTATTACCGCTGAGTTGGAAGTACTCACACCCGACTCCCTGCACCTTGTGTGCAGATCTAGGTACATCACAGTGGAGCCGATCCTATTGCGGCTCGGGAGTTCTTTTGGACAGTCGAGGTAGCTGCCAGCGTTCGCAGGACCTGATTCTCCAGTCTGTCTGTATTTTGTTCTAATCATCCCACACTTGTGCATAGTTATGTTCACTATTTACACTTTGTATACTCTGTAGAGGCTCATGACTCTTGACCCTTCGGTCTGTGGGAGTTGGCACGTGTTGGGACTTGGTTCCCTGTTTTTAATATATCTATCACCGTTATGCTTAAATTGGATAAAGTGAGCTTGTGGCTCCGTGATTGTTGTTGATTGGTCGGGCTGGCCTAGCAGTGTGCTGGGCGCCATCACGACCGGATTTGGGGTCGTGACATGTGGTTATGTCCGAATATTGATTTCTTGTTTTATTGTGGATTTAAGCTATTCTTGGTTGTTACTCTGAATTATTGTTAATTGTATTTCCCCATAGCATGCTTTCCCTTCCATGTCGTTAATAACTTGGTATTCGATTTTCGCTCTATATTTATAATTGCACAGGTTTATGTGGTGTCCAGTCTATCCTCGTCACCACTTCGTCAGGGTTAGGCTAGACACTTACCAACACATGGGGTCGGTTGTGCTGATACTACACTTCTGTGCATTTTTACACATGTCCGGGTTTTGAGCAGCAGCAGCAGCAACGGGAGCAGAATTTTAATATCACGAGACTGAGATAGCCTTGCATGCGTCTGCAGGCCCGGCGTCTCTTCTTATGTTTTTTATTTATACTATTGCCTCATTGTTTCAAGACAAACTGCTGTTATATTTCTTTCAGACCTTTATATGTACGTTATTCTTAGTGGTTCGTGAGTATGTGACACCAAATCTTGGGTAGGGGATATTGCTAAGCATTTCAAATTTATTCAGACTTATAAAATTAGACTTCCGCAGTTATTGTTATTATTATTATTGATGCTATAAATTATCAATAGAATATTTTACTAATGAAAATGGTAGGTAAGTTGGCTTGCCTAGCTACCATGAGTAGGCGCCATCACAATCCCGACGGTGTAAGATCAGGGTCGTGACAATGTTTAAGTTTTGCAATTATAATAAGTAAAGCACAAGGAAAAACAACTTAAATATTGGACTACATTTCTCGTAATTTATTTTCTTTTACGAACAACTATGTATTGTACTTTCAAGAGGGATATCAATATCGATTATAAGAATTTAATAAAACTTTCTCAACATTTAAATTTTTCATAAACTAAATCAATTCTAAATATAATATAGATAATACGGAAGCCAACCCCAAACATCGGAATGTCACTAAGTCATGAGCATCTAAAACTATCAACTAAGACATATAAACTATTTAATTTTCCAAAATAAGAAATGACAAAAGGAGTAGCAAGGTCCTGCGAACGCTGGCAGTTACCTTGCAATCTCCACAGATAGCCGGCCTGAAATCAACGATCGTTGTGCTCTAACCCACCTGAATCTGCACATAAATATGCAGGGTGTAGTATGAGTACAACCACCGCGGCAGTAACAAAAATAAATAAGGAACTGAGTAGTAGTGACGAGCTGATCAAAACAGTCCAATTATTTATTTTGACAATTTACAATAAATATGTTAATTCCATAAAACCAACAAATAACACAAAGAAGTTAACAGGTAAATGCAACAATAACAAAAGTAAATGTAACCTCACAACAATATCACTCCATCACTCAGCACTCACACTTAAAACTCCACACTCAACACTCAAAGCTCAATACTCTGTATTCACTAGGGGTGTGTACAGACTCCGTAGAGGCTCCCAAAGCCCAAGCGTTAAGCACAGACAACTCATGTGCTACCATATCAATACCTGGATCTGCATGATCAACTCACGTGTTGTACGAACAACTTACACGCTATGGTATTAATACCTGGACCCGCACGGTCAACTCACGTGCTACACGGACAACTCATGCACTATGGTATTAATATCCTCACAACCAGGCCATTGATCTCACTCAATCTTGTACCTCACTAGCCTTACTATCATTAACAAATAAGGGAACACAAACTACATCATGTATCACAGATATTAGCAAATAAATATGTACAATTATTTCTATGATTGAGTACAAATAATGTGAGCATGAATAAAGCATACGCATGATCTCTAACATGAAGGCAGACAAGTTCAACAACAAGTAACTACGTTAACACAAATGATGGCCATAAAGCCTCACGGAATGGACCAAGTCTCTGTCCATCGCGGTGCATACGTACACGCCTGTCACCTAGCATGGGTATCACCACCAAACAATTACAGATAAATTTCTCCGGGTTTATACCCTCAAAGCCAGAGTTAAAACTGTTACTTACCTCAATCGCGTAAAATACTACTTTGGGATGCCTTCATCTCTACACTCAGTCTCCTAAAGCTCGCAATCTATCCATGATCAGAATATTACTATCAACATAGTCTAAAGAATCGAATTTCACAATAAAAACTACAAAAATAGGCCAAAAATCCGAGACCAGCCAAAACCCGACCCATGGGCCCACATCTCAGAATCAGTCAAAAATAACATAATAATAATCCTCGTCCACTCCCGAGTTTAACCATATAAAATTTGTCAAAATCAAACTCCGTTTGGTCACTCAAAGCCTCACTTAAATCTCTGCAAAACTCAAACCGTAACTCCCTCAATTTCACTTTGAAATCATAAATCAAATTCCAAAAACAAAGAAGGATTCATGAAATATAATAAAAATCGAGTATATAATACTTAATCCAATCCATATGATGAAAATCAACTCCAAAATTGCCCAAATCCGAGCTCTCCAACTCAAAATATGACCAAAAGAACAAACCTTAGTTTTGTATGTTTTTTGCCAGATATTCTGCCTCGTTTCTCATGCCAAATGATCCCGAAACTCGTATTTTATGACTCCAACAAATTTCTTGTGAAATTCTAATCAAGTTAGGCTTTTGAATCACTCAATTTGACCTTATAATGAAGGAGATGTGTATGTTTTAATATTTACAAATAGTGTAGGTTTTTAAATACGCTGCTAGTGGCAATTTTGTAATTATTTTGATTTTGGGAAAAATCATATGCAGCCCCCTAAACTTGTTCGATTTTTTCTCTTAGACACCTTATCTAAGATTTATTCCAATTGGACATTCAAACTACTTAAAATTTATATCCATTAAATACTTTTTCTATAGCCACCTAAAAACTAAAAAGAGTGTAACATACTCGCCAATAATGTGGCAAATTGATGAATTAACTGATGTCATTTGGCATTTTGGGTTAAATATAAAAAATGTATTATGAGGGAAAAAATAAAAATATATTTTAAGAAAAAAAAGAAAAAGAATAACCCCATCACGCCCCCCCCCTCCCTATTCTTCTACTACATCCAAATTTCGGCGTCTCTAAATAAAATATTCTTTGTTTTACGTTCTTCTTTTGGTTTAACTCATTAGTAACTTTTAATCTTATTTTTTTTTAGTTTTTTCTCTAATATTTTCTGGAAGAAGAGAGGAAGGAGGACAGAAAAAAGAGTGGTGGAAATGATGTGTCTTCATTTTTCCGGCGAGCAAGATGGTGGTGGTTGTCAGAATTAACGAAAATGGAGGAGAGAGTGGTGGTAGATTTTAGATCTAAAAAAGATGAAGAAAATGGTGATTTGAGTGGTGGTATTGCAGTTGCAGTAATGATGGCAGAAGCCGATGGCGCTGGTTCGAAAAAGGAGGGAGAAGTCGTGTGGTAGCTTCGATGATGATAGATCTTAATATAAAATGACGGTAGTCGTGGAGGAGGTGAGGTGGCTGAAAAAAAAGATGAGAAAGGTCGATTATGGTGGTAGTTACGCTGGCGCCAATGGTGGTAGATGGTGGAGAAATTATGGCAAACAAGAACGAAGAAGAAAGAGATTAAAAAAAACTAAAAATAATACATCTCACGCTCTTAAGGTAGGTATATCACACATAAATTTTAAATAGTGTACGTATTCAATTGGAACAAATCATAGATAATATGTCCAAGAGGAAAAGTCGAACAAGTTTAGGGGACTGCGTATGATTTTGGCAAAAAATTTAGCAACAAAATTTTTAATAAAATGAGCGTAAAATCTTCATACGGTGTCCAAATTCGATGTTTTCTTTTGCTACTGATCCGTAATTACGATGCGTATCTAATTCTTTAATCAAAAATAAAATCGGGGCTCATTTGTTCAATAATTCAATATTGAACAAATAATTCAATAAGTCATATATCACTACAAGAACTTAATCGAACCGCTAGAACACCAAAAATAATACCAAATCAACCTCGAATTCAAGCCTAAGAACTTCTAACTTCCAACTTTTGCCAAGTTTAACCTAATTCTACCACGGACCTCCAAATTACATTCCGAACACACTCCTAATTCTAAAATCACCCAACAAAACTAATCGAATCATAAAAATCCAAATCCGAATTCGTTTACTCATAAGTCAACTTCCGGTAGACTTTTCTAACTTAACTTTCTAACTTAGAGACTAAGTGACCATTTTACTCCAAAACTACTCCGCCAAACCTGCCAACTCGATACAACTCAACACATTTGAACAACATAAAAAAAGTATAGATGGGGGAAATGGTGCTATAACTCTCGGAATGATGCACTGAATCATTACAAAAAGAAAAAGGCAAGGTCCTCCAAATAGGGTTAAGCATATCAGCCCAACAAGAACCAAAAGCCAATATGCGTTTGTGAAAGAGAAATATTTTTAAGAACTTTAACTTCGCAAGTTGACGCCGTGCACTATAGTGCGACGGAAGCCACCTTATGTTAAGGAGTGTTAATTGATATTCTTCGCCAGAAAATTATTTTGTTTAGCTAGGTTAAAATTTTATTCTTATGTAAATACATTATACATTGACTTTCCTTATTTTCTTTGTGTATTTTTTTTTTTATATTTTTGCTTCTACTTTTGAGTTTGTTCGCAAAGATGAAGAAGGTTATTGTGGTATACTGGTTGGAATATCCGTCCATGTTACCGGGTGATATATTTAGATTGGATTTAAGTCATGTTACTAAGTGATATGGGTCCGAAATTTAGCCGTGTTTTCAGGTGATATCGATCTTGGGTTTGAGTTCTAATAATTAAATTTCTTTTGATAGATATTTTTATGACAAAATTACATAATAATGCACTTCATAAGTTAGCTTTCATTATTTTTGCCCAGTTACAAGTTTGCAAATATGTGGTCAAATATCAATAAGATCTTTTCTTTATTCACTCTAATTATTATAATAACATCATTTATTCGTACCTCCCTATTGCATCTCTCTCCTTATTTTTTACCCATAAATATTTAATTTAATTAATGAAAAAGAATCATATGCAAACAAAACTAAAAAGCAAAATTAATTTCCCATTCAGTCAACACTAATTCGTGCCTTCTTCCATAACCAATACTTCTCTCTTTTTTTTTTTGTTTGTAAATTTTGTATATCTTCAGGTTTATACATACCTGTCACAACTGCAAAACGCAAAAAACAGACGCGAGAAACCTAAAATCTCATTTCCTTTAATGCCAATCTTGTTAAATTTTGATTATGATTTTGTGAGAAATTTGGAGTGGATATTGTTTGAACTTATTAGAAATAGTCTAAGTAGGTAGTATACAAAGTTTGAAGTTATTTGCTTGAGATTTGGACTAGTTTAATACAAGAATTGCAAGTGAAAATCGTACAAAAATTTCATCAGCAATGCTTATACACTTTTATACAAAGAGGTAAAGTGTATAAAGATGTATAATCACAAAGTGAAAATATTCTTGACACTCTATGTATATACCTGTACCAGAAGAATGAGGAGAAGACGAAGAAGAAGAAGAAGAAGAGAATGAGAGAAATTCATCAAATACCTGTAAATAATGTATCAGCCTTAGATATAATAGTGTATAAGTTATATTTATATACAATTATATACTATTTATATAATATTATACATTATTATACAAGTGAATCCTATCAATGGAGCTTCATGTATTCTTCTTCTTCTTCCTTGGACATCCTTTGAAATTTAACTCAAGTATAGCCTAAAGCTACTCCAAATCACTTGAAATTTCAGTTTTGAACTCATCTTGATGATTCCAGTCAATTGAGACAACACCCATTCTAAACAACTAACATATCTAAAAACTTACTTTCTAAAATTTAACTCAAATATACCCTAAATCTACTCCAAATCACTTGAAATTTAAGTTTTGAACTCATCTTGATGATTCCAATCAATTGAGACAACACCCATTCCAAACAACTAACAAATCAGAAAACTCAATTTTTAATATCGAATCTTCAAACCACCTATAATAGTGACTTTTATTTTTTAAATCCTTAATTAACCATTGGAATTCAAAAAAGAATTAAAGGAGAATAACAATAGTAGATAAATTTTATGGTGCAATGACTGACTTGGGAAGGAGAAGAAGAAAGTTGGCTAACTGGAACGAAGAAAAAAGGGAGTGACAAGGGATGTAACTGGAACGAAGAAAAAAGAGGATAATGAAGAAAAAATGGGCTAACTAGTGAAAAGTAATTTTCATGTTATGTACTACCTGGGCTATACTGGGTAATGCCTTCAAACATGGGCCATTTTCTGATGGGTTGTTGGGCCAAGTGACAAGTGATGTAATTTCTCCAATTTTTATTAGAAATTTTTACACCATATAGAAAATCTTAGTACCTTATTTATCAATAATAAATACGATTTTAAAATATTACATCCTATAAATATATTTTATCCTTTATAGAAAAAAATTAAAATATAGTTACATCCTACAATTAAGGCATCATATATGCTAACTATTATTTTTCTCTCTTCCTTTTTTGTATTTTCTCTCACATAATTACCGTGTATCTGCAAACTCCGATGCAATCTCTCTCTGTTTCCATACAATCAGACTCTCTTCTCCCACAAACCCTAGTTTCTTACCCAAATATATATGCACAACAGATGTTTGAGGACCTTGCAGCGTCACTCAAAGACCATATTCGCAAAAGAAACAATTCGCAAGTTTTACCAATTAGTCACGTTGCAACTGATGAAGATAATTCTTTGAGAAGATATGTTGCTATCATATGATCAGAACATCATAATCTGGATTTTATTGCACCAGAACTTCCAAGGCCGGGGTTTTTGTAGATGTGTTAGGGGCTGACCAACCGGAATTAATGGCTAGCCGCCGGCCGGCGAAGCCATAGGGCTGTTTCTCTCTCTAGATCACTCAAATCGCCTATTTGTATTCAGTTGTATTCGAATGTATTCTTCAGCTGTAGTCACTTGTATTCAGGTTTAATCATATGTATTTAACTATTTTATTCAGCAATAGTTAGTTGTATTCAAGTGTTTTATACAACTGTATTCAGTTATATTCAACTATTTTATTAAGCAGAAGTTAGTTGTATTTTGTTGCATTCAAGAGTTTATTCAGCTGTATTCAGTTGTATTTTTGTTGTATTCAAGTATTTTATTCAGATGAATTAAGGTGTATTTTATTGTATTCAACTGTATTATTCATATGTATTTCTTTTTGTTCAGCTATAATCTTTATTATATATCTTTCAAATACAGATTAATGAGGGATCGTTTTAGTTCGTTGAGTTAAATTAGGAGAATATCATGTGATTTTATTTTCTTCCTTTTTAGTGCAGATAAGTTACTGTATTTAATGTTAATGTCACTTGAATATAGCTAAATACATGTCAAACTTAGGTGGAATTCCAGATTTTACGCCTATATTTTTGGTTGTATATAACAACTTAAATACGTGAAATACATTATATAAAAATATAAAAGGTATCTATAAGACATAATATAGCAAAAAGTATCTATAAATAGCTAATTAGACAAAAACAAATAATGCTTTATGAAAAATTCCTTTTTATTACATGACAAATTCGGATTAGTTGGACCAGTTAGTTGGAGACACCAAATGGATAAAAGGAAGTTAAAAAACAATAGGGGTTGTTTGAGTAATAAATAAAACTACAATTTCCCTGTTGGTGTTCTTTTTTTTTTTTTTGGAAAGTCTTCATATCTTTATTTTACACCTTAATTTTTCTCCAAGAATCTAGTCACGAATTCTACATATAGCTAGCTGTTGATTAATCAAATTTCTATGGAAATTTTACCACCTATAAAATAGGTTAGTACCCTATTTATAACGTATAAATACATTTTTAAGATTTTACATAATATAATAACCTTTTTTATTTTGTAGCAAAAAATTTAAATTTAATGGTACAAAATATTTTTCTCTCACCAATTTATGGTATAACTCTCATTTTTTGTGAAATGACGCCGCTTAATACACCGAAATACAGATTCACCTTCCCATGATTTGCGCTGAAACATTACTTTTTTCCCGCTTAATACATCTTAATACACCTAAATACAGATCATGATTTACCGGAATCCCTATTTGTGCGGCGTCATTTCATGTTGTATTATTGAATACAATTCGTTTAATACACTATATACATCATAAAATAACGTAAAATATATCTATATCACGTAATATAGAAAAGGGTTTCTATTTATTGCTAATTAGATCTTGATAAATGCCTTTTGTGAAAAAATTTCAATTTCTTTTCCTTGTTTGTCTAATGGAAATTAGACGAGAATAATGGTTTTTAAGGCCCATAGAATACTACTCCATAGTAATTAGCTAAAGTCTTTGTTTAAATCTGTCTCACCAACTTATTCCTAGGAAAAGAGCTTACAAGAACATTATTTTTTTTGGTTTTTATTCGAGGTTCGGTGCATTTATTTGGGTCTCGACTAATTCAAATTCACATCATGTAAAATCATTTAAAGGAGAACCTTTCTTATCAGGATTTTTTTTCATTCTTGGGATTCACAAAGAGCTTACAAGAAAATTATCTTTTGTTGATTTTTCATTTAGGGTTCGATATATACTTATGTAAGTCTCGACTAATTTAAATTCGCGTTATTTAAATCATAAAAGTGAAAAACGCATCCTATCAGAATTCTTTTTGTTTTGGGGTTCAAATCCGTGACCCCTGGTGAGCTTACAAGAACATGCTACCACCTAAACATCTACGTACTACTATATTATAATCATATATATATATTTTCAAGTTATTCCATTACCTCTGTCCAGTATGTAGGTTATCAAAAGGGTTTCTTTAGATACTGACAAAATATTTTCCTACTGCAAATGACACATTATAAATAACCATTGCCTTTGTTATTAATTAGGAGCAAGGCAGTAATATTTTTTTATTATTATATCCAACACCCTTCATGTTGCTCTACCGTCTTTTAATTCGTCGTCTTCCAATTTGAAACAAAAGTTGTGTTTGAGATTTACGTAGACACATATATCTATAATTAATGTTTTTCTCAACTAATTAGCGGCAAAACTAAAAATTTAATAAAGGGTGTTCGAGGTTAATATATACTAAATTTAGTATAATTTTTCGATTAAGGGTGTTTGGTGGAAGAGTGTAATTTTCACTCTAGTATCACATAGAGCTCATTACAGTACTCTTTTTAAAGACATAAAAAATAACTGATTTCTGGTCAAAGAGATTTTTCTATATTATATTTCAACTTGTCCAGATTCTCCAGAAAACAAATGTGAAATCTAATTAAGTAAACGACGTACGTTTACTCAGCGATTCAACTTTTTATTCTATATATTCAAGTCAATATATTTGCTGATGTATGAGGGAACAAGCTTAACTTCCCATTTTTGTCTCTACGTGGAATATGCAAAACTTTGCGCAAGTATAAAAAGAGTGTAATTATTTTTTATGAGGTAGTAAGAGTTTATAACTGATGACTTGAAAGATATAATTAACCAGCTTATTATTAGAACATGTTAAATTATACTGATAAACAGTAGCGCAGCCAAAATTCTCATCAAGGTATTTCAAAATATAAATAATTAGATGTATCGAAAAATTTATCGGGGGAAATCAACGTATAGTACATATACATAAAATAATAAGCTAGCAATATAATGTAATTTTCTGGTGAAGGTGTGTCACTTAACCTCCTTTGATTCAATGTGGCTCCGCCACTGTCAACACAAGAACGGTTTGAACTTCATTTATGGGATATAATTTGGATTTCTACCACAACTCATTCGATTTATTGGATTCGAAATTATTAATTTGCACTTATTTAATGAAGTTTTTAACACATATGCATTGTCCGAGCCAAAGTTACAGTATTATAATGAATCGGTAGGTTGAACTCTACATCCGGTGCCTTTAACTTGACAATGTAAATAATTTTTGCTTTGTCAATATGTATACTTTTCCCTTAACCAACCAGAGCCTCGTGATCGAGCCCTGTGTATGAAATTTTTTTTAGTAAGGAGTGCTTCCCTTCGAATGGACCCTATGCGGCGCGAATCCATATATAATCGGGCTCCAGTACGAATATCAGATATCGGGTTAGAAACAAAAAACACATACATCAGCAAGCAAGTGAATCAAAATGTCCAACATCACTTGAATTAAGTTAATTTTATTTTATTTCTTCTTTCTTGTATTTGCTAAAAAAAATTGTTAGATTCACAAGAAGATGGTGGCTTTTAACGTTATTTCATGGGGTTAGCTAAATTCTTATAATAAAATATTATGTGTTTTTAGCAGCCATCTGCCCCATGCACAAAAGTTGTTGTTATGACAATTAATATTTACTAGGACTTGATATATGGTAATTAATTTATAATCAAATCCTCATAGTTGTTAATTAACATCCATTCTTCTTTTCCAAAATAATTATTTGAACTTAATTATTGAAGTTTATTAAGAGGTAATTGAGGTTATAGCACTATTTGTAAAAACATTAATTGTGATATACATAATAAATTAGTTTGTTGGATCTTCGTGTGCACGTACAATAAGATATGCGGTTAGTTATTAGCTTATTTGTCACGACACAAAATATATTTCATTTCTCGACGTGAAAGTGACTCATAAATTATAAATTATAATTTAGATCTTTATTTTATGTTATTGTAAAAGATTATTAGTACCATGATAATTTTGCATGTTTCTAATAATTCCAATGGTAGTTGATATGCCAATTAGAAGCTCAACCACCCTTTTTTTTCTTCTAATTTCTAAGATACAGGCTGCTAATACTTTTGCATGTTTATTGTACGTCATCAGCAATCTTTTGACATGTACATTTTGCATAGCTAAAAAATGTGTGTACTATAACACTACAAGAAAAATGTGAATTATATGAGGATTTTCCCGGGGATTATATCGGAAAATTCGCAAGTTATTTGGTTTGCTACAAATTTTTCTATCAAAAAGAATCCGATGAAAAAACATTCGTAGGTAATTATTACATGCGAAATTTAAAATCTCCACGTACGTACATTACCTAAGAATTTTTAATTTGCATGTAAATTACTTGCGAATTTTTCGCACCAAATACTAAAAATCTGCAAGAAAGTTTTGGTAAAAGTTCATGAAAAAAAAAAAGAAAATTTCTGTTGCAAATTTTCCGCAAGTCATTCCTCATGAAGTAGATTTATTATTTTTACACTACAAGAAAACTCCAGATATTTCCTGGGGATTTTTGTCACAGATATTTCCTACGAATTTTCATGCAAAAATATGAAATTCGCACTTTTCTTGTTGTAAAAATAATAAATCTGTTTTTCAGAAACTTTTGGCCAAAAATTTGTTGAAACTTTTTATGGGGAATTACTTGCGGAAAATCCGCATTTACCCAAACTTTCTTGCGAATTTTTAGTATTTTGTGCGAAAAAATCGCAGGTAATTTACATGCGAATTAAAAATCCCCATGTCCATTACCCGGGGATTTTAAGTTTCGCAGGTAATAATTACCTATGAAGGTTTTTCGATCTAATTCTTTTAAGTAGGAAAATTCGCAGGAAACTAAACTACTTGCGAATTTTTGAGTATAATCCCCATGCAATTCACATTATTCTTGCAATGGATGCCTTATAATGTGTTTCAGTTGTTCCTATTTGATATGGGTTTCCCTTAAGGTGTTATGTGCATTCTTTCTATGGAAGTTTGCCAGCTTAGAAGCTTGTCGGTCCTTTTCTTCGATTCATTCTGTTGGGCTAGGGGTGGCAAACATGCGGGTCGGATCGGATATGAACGGGTCAAAACAAATTATTAAAAAAATAAATAGTTGAGACGGATAAAAAATGGGTTTATCCGGCGGATAATATGGATATTCATATTATCCATGGCTTCTTAAATATGTTCACTTATGGGAGAATTCCTAGTTTTTCTAACCCGAGGAACCACAATTTGAGGCTTTACAAATGCAAAAGTTACACACATTAGTTATCCATTTGGTTAATTATTTTCTAAGTGGATAATATGATTCTTTATCCATATTCGACCCGTTTTTAAATGATTCATTATCCAACTCATTTTTTGATCGATAATATGGACGAATAACTATTTTCTTTAAACCATTTTGTCACCTCTATGTTGGGCCAACCTTCCGTCATGGTCGTCATATATATTCTCCGTCCCCATAAAATTAGCACGGTATAGCCAGTTTTCGGACTGGTCAATCAAAAATTATCAGCGTTTACCAAGTTAAAGAAAAATAGCCACTAGTTTGCTGCAATAGAGTCCGGCCCAGAATAATATACTGGAGTTCGGTATACCTGTGTATAAACTCCAACATATTATGCTGGATCAGTATACTTTGCTGGCTCCAGTTAATATACAAGAGACTGGAACACCGGTGCTCCAAACTCTAGTATATTATACTAGACTAGTATACTTGCTGGAACTCCAGTATATTATGCTGGAGTTCTAGTGTACTTATGCTAGAACTCTACCATGTTATGTTGGAGTTCCAGCATACTTATTCTGGAACTCCAGTATAATATGCTGGAGTTCAAATATACTTATGCTGGAACTCCAGCATATTATACTGGGGTATTTTTCGAGTTTTGATGAATAATATTTTTGCTCTGATTTATCTTTACATAAAAAATGGTTAAATTTCGATTACTTTTGAAATTGGGCTATTTTTGAACGATCAATTGTAAATCTGACTATATATTTTTTAATTTCTCCCTCAGTCCCCTTACCTTTGAGACGATGTTTTAGTTTCCTCTTCTTGAGAAGAAATTGAAAAATAGCCACTTTTAATTTCTGTTGTTAGAGTTTTGTCACTATTAAAAAAGCTTTTATTAGCCTTTAGCTTAGGGATGTGCATTTGAATCGGTTTATCGATAAATCGAATCGATTATTTGTTATCGGTTCATCGCTCGAAACCTTATTGAAACGATAACGATAAGCAGTTGTACAAATCGATAATCGATAAGTAATTATCGGTAAGGGTCAAAATCGAATCGATAAATCAAATGCACACCCCTAATTATTTCATCTACCACATTTAAGGAATGATCATATTTAAAGCTGAAAGGAATGGAGTTCAAATTAATGGAAAATAGAATTAGCAGCGATGATGTATTTTTTTTTTTAATACCATTGGAGTGTTGGTGGCATATTTTGATCTCTTACTTTAGTTTCGTTGCATATGTCTATTGACACAATTTTTATGTTATAAACAGTGTTCGTCTTATTTTAGCTTCTTTTTGTCCATATTAGTTAGACGTGTTTATAGCGATATACTTTCCGTGGAATCCCGCATATTTTCTTATTGGTGTAATCGATAACCGAATCGATAAGCCCCAAAAATTAATAAATCGAAAAAATCGAAACCTTATTGAAACGATAACGATAAGTATATGTACAAATCGATAATCGATAAGTAATTATCGATAAGAGTCAAAATCGAATCGATAAATCGAACGCACACCCCTACTTTAGCTGCTCTTTTAACACGAAAAAATATTTCGACAAAAACACCATATGCTAAAATACGAAAAACTCCCAAACCTAATCAAGGAAATATTAATTAAGTATGAAGTTACATATGTAATTTTTTTTTTTTTTTTTTGAGAAACGTAAATTATCAAATTTGTATCGCAAGAATTTGTGGACAAAAATGGAATGCCAAATTCAACTTTCAAACTTCATTCAAATATATTTAATTAAGAATCTCACCACCAAATTAGGCACATTTGCACTAGTATATCTATATTCACTCTTTGTCTTCTAATAGATATTTCAAATTTAATTCAAAATTCAGGAATCTCACGACCAAGTTGGGTAAATTTGCACATATATATTTTTTTTAAACTCACACTAAGTCTTCTAGTAGACTTTAGTATATCTTTTGTACAAATAACTTTGTATATTACACTAATTTTGACCACCAGCTGGCATCTAAAATTTTCTTCGGTTTTAATCTAAGGATAAGGGAAGGACAAAATTATTTTTGCTTAATACACAAGATTGTGGGTCCATTTTGGAGTAGTATAAACGTAGACCATTGTTGTCTTTCAAAATAAATAATTGAAGTGGTTTTAATTTAATTAGTTCCTTAAACAGCTTTTGAATTTACTGCTAAGGAAAGATCGTTGTTATTTTTACCTTTTCTATGAATTTAAGGCAACAATTTTATATTTAAGTATATCTCAATCTCACTAACAAGGGAAAATTAACATATATATGAACATATCTTTATCATTTTGATTCATTTATTATTCCCATTATATTATTCTCTTTTGCTGATTAATAATTGAGCATGTACCTTAAAGTAACTGAGGACAGATCTAGGGGAGCGGAAGGGTGTTTACTCGAATCCCCTTTGTCAAAAAATTATATTGTCTGTTGTGACGTCCCGACCCGTCATCTCTTATATTTCAACCCCGTTATCCCCAGTTATTGCTTCTTTATGTTTCATTGTTGTCATCGGGTGGGTTAGAGTTGAATTGGAATGATTTGGACAGAAAATGAGACACTTAGTCTCTTTAAGGAAGGCATATATTGAAAAAGTCAACTAGATATTGACTATTGAGTTAGAGTACTCTGATGTGAATTCTGGTAATTCAGTTAGCTTCCGGGGATAATTTATGACATAGGAGTGCGATCGGAATTGATTTTGGAGGTCCAATATCGAATTAGGTTTGAATTGGCAAAGTTAGTATTTTGGCGAATTCTGGTTGGTAGGTGAGATTTTGATGTGGGGTCGGAATGGAACCTTGAGAGTTGCAGTAGCTCCGTTAGGTAATTTTGGATGTCTGGGTAAAATTCCAGGTCATTTGGAGGTGTTTTGGTTGGGTTTTTATCGAATGCATTTTTCGAAAGTTCTGAAGAAACTTAGGATTGAATCCGATGTGAATTGATGGTTTTAGTGTTGTTTAATGTGTTTTGATGATTGGAACAAGTTTGTATGGTATTTTGGGATATGACGGTGCTTTTGGTTGAGTTCCCGGGGGCCTCAGGGTAATTTCGGATGGCTAAACGGAAGACTTTTGAACTTTAAATATTGCAGATTTTTGCCCAGCTATTGCTGACCTTCTCGTTCGCAGGTATAGGGATGCGTTCGCGATGGAGAGTTTTGCATACCATTGTGTTCGCGGGGTCTGCTTCGTGTTCGTGTATAAGGGGCTTGGGGGCCTGGTAATATGTTCTTCGCGTTCGCGACACCTAGGTCGCGTTCGCGTAAGAAAAGCGACTGAAACTTCGCATTCGTATTTGGTTGGTCGCGTTTGCGTAAGAGGATGAATTGGACCATTGCATTCATGTGTGGGTTGACGTGTTCGCATAGAGTAATATTTTTGTCAACGGAATTTGGCCTTCGCGAATGCAGGGTGTTGACCGCGTTTGCATAGAGGAAAACCTGGGCGTCCAGTAGGGTTTTTATATTATTTATCCGCAATCACATTCATTATTTCCTCCATTTTTGACCTCCTTAAGAGCTTTTTGGAAGAAATAGAAGAGGATTTTGACAGTAATTGATCGGAGGTATGTCTCGTAGCCTAAAAACGCTATTTTATTGAAGAATCAACCTTTAATTCATGGAAAATTGGGTGAAAATTTGAAGAACTAGGGCTTGGAATTTGAAATAAAATTTTGGTATTTGAGGGAGAATTTGAACTTTGATTTTTGTAACTTTTATATGTACGGACTGGTGGCAAGACGAGGAATCCGGTGATATGTATTTTGCAATATTTTGAGAAGTAGGACAGGGCTCGGGTTTAGCCAACTTCGTAATTTTTGATGTTTTTGAGTCTTTCCGATTGGGTTGTGTTCCCTTAGCCTATTGTAATGTATTCCTTGTGGTTTTGACCAGATTCTACGCACGAGGAGGTAGATTTACGAGGAAAAGGCATAGCGAGCTTGACTTGTGGCCGACTTGAGGTGAGTAATAGATGTAAATGCTACTCTGAGGGTTTGAAACCCCGGACTTTCACATCATAAAACTATATTAAGGCGTGACACACATTCTATGATGATTGCGGGGTCATTTACTGATGGGGATTGTGATTGGTTCCATACCGAGTGTTCTTTTCATTATATTGGCGACTAAGACACATACATTATTACTATGAATTGGGCTTATTGCCATGTTTTGGGCCTTGTGTCGACCTGTAGAGTCCTTAGGGGATCTTCATTAGTTTTCCTCACTTGTTTGCATAAAGTATACTCTCAGTAATGTTTTCAACTATTAAAATAATATAAGGACTATATTTTTAATCATACATTATATGAAAAGGATATGAGGGCTGAGATCCCTATAGTATGTCATGCCCGAGTGGCTAGGAACTTATTTGCTGAGATGGGTCAAGGACCCGTTAGTTAGAATATTTTCTCTGATACGGATCGGGTTGCACGCCGCAACAATGATATACTGATATTGAGGTCGAGAGCCTATTTGATGCCACGAGGGGGTTAATATTGCGCTTGGGCTGTAGGAGCCCCTCTGGAGTCGGTACACACTCCCAGTAAGCGATCTTAACGTTAAATAAGTGGAGCGGGCTGCATGCCGCAGCGGGTAGTAAAGTGTTCTGTTATATATGTTGCATCTGATCATACATTATTCCCTTAAATCTATTAATGTTTTACATGTTTACACCGATTGACCTGAACTGTTAGATATAGGTTACCTTGTGTATTTTCTGTGATTTCTTACTTTCAGACTGTATTTTTGTTTATTACTCATTTGCGTGTAGATTCAGGTTCCTCTCAGGCGAAGTAGATCCAGTTTGATCGAGCAGAGTTAGCTTTTGGGAGCATCGAGGTAGTTGCACGATGTTCGCAGCCTTAGATTCCTCCCCTCTATCCCTATCTTTTGTTTCCATATTATCAGATTTTAGACATACCTTGTAGTAGGATGACACTCAATATTTAGAGGCTCATGTTCGTGACACCGGGTCCATGGTTGGGCTATATTCTGTATTTTGTTAAACTTCCGTATTCTTATCAGTATTTCTTGATCTATGATTTAAACGGTTTGGTGATTCATTGTTTTATCTATCTATCATTGTTTATCAATTGGGTTAAATATTGAAAATGGCCGGGCTTGCCTAGTAGTGTGTTGGGCGCCATCATGACCGGATTGGGGTCGTGACAAGTTGGTATCAGATCCTAGGTTACTTGGTATAGCGAATCATGAGACGGTTTAGTAGAGTCTCACGGATCTATACGGAGACGTCTATATTTATCCTCGAGAGGCTGCAGAACCTTTAGGAAACACTTCATATTCTTGAAATTTTTTTCGTGCGGCTTTGTTGATCCGAGAACTAAACTTCTGTATTCTATTCTCTCACAGATGGCGAGAACCCGTGCTACTAGATGTGGCGGACCACCACCATTACCACCCACTAGAGGCCGTAGGTGCGGTCGTGGTCGTGGTCGAGGCAGAGCAGCAGGGGCAGCACCTGCAGATCCACCAGTTGCCCCCGTTCAGGACCAGCCTCTACTTGTGGAGACTCCAGCAGCACATGTTCAAGCACCAGCCGTGCCTATTAAGATTTTGGATCTTCAGGAGGCCCTAGCTCAGATTCTATAAGTTTGCACTGGCCTGGCCCAAGCAGTCTCAAACACTACTGCAGCACGCAGGCCGGGGTAGGCAATCAGACCCATGTTGCTCGCACGCCTGAGCAGGTAGTGCAGGGTTTGCAGACACCAGAGGTGCCACCAGCTCAGCAGGTTGCACCAGTTCAACTGGTTGCCCCGGTTCAGGGTGATGTAGTTCCAGTTATGCCAGACGATGAGCAGCATCGTCTTGAGAGGTTCAATAGGCTTTCATCTCCTACTTTCAGTGGTGTTCCGAGCAAGGATGCCCAGGGTTTTCTCAACAAGCGACGTATGCTTCACACAGCAGGGATCTTGCAGTCGAGTGGGGTATTATTTACTACCTTTCAGTTCTAGGAGCAGCCTTCACTAGTGGGAGGCATATGAGTGGCGTAGGCCGGTAGGTGCAAGGCCTTTGTCATGGAAGGATTTCTCCACTCTCTTCATTGAGAAGTGGGTACCGCAGTCTCAGTGGGAGGATCTGCGTAGACAGTTCGAGTGGTTTCGTCAAGGAGATATGATCGTGTCTCAGTATAGGGTGAGATTTTATGAGTTTTTTTGTTATGCTCCATGAATGGTCCCGACTGATCGGGAGAGGATTAGGAGGTTTGTGGATGGACTCTTTTATCCTATCCGTATTCTGATGACTCGAAAGAGGATTTTGAGTCATACCTTCGAGGATGCAGTTGATATTTCTCGTGATATTGAGATGGCTGGCCACCAGGTGAGAGAGGAGAGAGAGGCCAAGAGGCCTCGAGGATTGGGTAGCTTCAGTGGTGCTCCGTCTATGGGCCAGGTTCAGCGGAGCAGATGTCATTCTTTCAAGCCTCACCAGTCAGCTCATCTTGAGTATCATGAGGCATCTTTAGCGCGCGACCATCAGGGGTTCAAGTAGGGCCAGTCTTCACTTAGTGCCCTCCTAGCTCAGAGCTCATCATATGCACTTTCAGCTCAGGGTTCTTTTGCGCAGAGCATATCGGCTGGTCATTACAGTGCGAGGGGTTTCCTTCAGTCCTCTTCTCCAGCACTGGGTAGTTTCTACGAGTGTAGTAAGTTTGGTCACATAAGGAGACAGTGTCCTCGGCTTCATGGTAGTTGGTCTCAGCAGAGGGATTAGCCTTCCTCTTCTACTCCATCTACTTCAGCACCCTCCTAGTCAGGTAGGGGTATGGGCCAGATAGCTAGGGGCCGCCCTAGGGGTGGAGACCAATCTGGTGGCGGTCAGACTCGATTCTATGCTCTTCCGAATAGGATGGATGCCATTTCATTAAATGCGGTTATCATAGGTATCATCTCAGTCTGCCACAGGGATGCCTCTGTTCTATTTGATCCCGGTTCTACTTATTCCTATGTATCTTCATTCTTTGCTCATTACTTGGGTACGACCCGTAGGTGTCTTGCTTTACCTGTGCACGTATCTACCTTGGTGGGTGATACTATTATTATGGATCATATATATCGATCTTGTCTGTGACAATTAGGGGTCTGGAGACCTCAGTTGACTTATTATTATTATGGTAGATTTTGATGTTATTCTAGGTATGGACTAGTTATATCCGTGCCATGCTATTCTAGACTGTCATGCCAAGACAGTCACGTTGGCTATACCGGGTGTTTCGAGGATTTAGTGGCGTGGTATGACTGATTATGTACCTAGTAGGGTGATCTTTTTCCTAAAGACCCAGCGGATGGTTGGGAAAGTTTGTTTATCGTATTTGGCATATGTGAGAGATGTTGGAGCTGAGACTCCTAGTCTTGATTCGGTTCCTGTTGTGAGGGATTTCCCTGATGCGTTTCTAGCAGACCTGATGGGTATGCCACCGGACAGGGACATTGATTTTGGTATTGATCTGGTGTTGGTCACTCAGCCCATCTCTATTCCTTCCTATCGTATGACACCAGCAGAGTTAAAGGAGTTGAATGAGCAGCTTCTGGAACTCCAAGATAAGTGGTTCATTCGCCTGAGTGTGTCACTGTGGGGTGCACCGGTCTTATTTGTGAAGAAGAAAGATGGCACAATGAGAATGTGCATTAACTACAGGTAGTTGAACAAGGTGATAGTGAATAACAAATAACCACCACCGCATATTGGTGATTTGTTTGACCAGCTCCAGGGAGCAAGGGTATTCTCTAAGATTGATCTCCGTTCAGGCTATCACCAGTTGAAGATTAGGGATTCTGATATTATGAAGACGGCTTTTGGGACGAGATATGGGCACTATGAGTTTCTAGTTATGTCTTTTGGGCTAACTAATGCCCTAGCCACGTTCATGCATCTAATGAATAGTGTATTCCAGCCATATTTACACTCATTTGTGATCATTTTCATTGATGATATCCTGGTGTACTCGCGTATCCAGGAGAAGCATGCTCAACATTTGAGGGTGATATTACAGAGATTAAGGGAGGAGAAGTTTTATGCAAAGTTCTCCAAGTGTGAGTTTTGGCTTGGTTTTGTGGCTTTCCAGGGGCACGTGGTGTCCACTGATAGTATTCGGGTTGATCCAAAGAATATTGAGGCGGTGCATAGTTGGCATAGACCGTCCTCAGCCACGGAGATTCAGAGATTCCTCGGTTTTGCAGGATATTATCACCGGTTCGTCCAAGGTTTTTCATCTATTACTTCGCCCTTGACCAAGTTGACGCAGAAGGGTGCACTATTTGTATGGTCAAACGAGTGTGAGGAGAGCTTTCAAAAGCTCAAGACAACTTTGACCACAGCTCCAGTGTTGGTACTACCATCAGCTTCAGGTTCCTACACAGTGTATTGCGATGCTTCGAGAGTTGGGATCGTATGTGTGTTGATGTAGGAGGGTAGAGTTATTGAATATGCTTCTCGTCAATTGAAGCCTCATGAGAAGAACTAACCCGTACATGATTTGCAGTTGGTTGTTATTGCTCATGCTTTGAAGATTTGGAGGCATTACTTATATGGCGTATCTTGTGAGGTGTATATCAGTCACCATAGTCTTCGGCATCTGTTCAAGCAGAAGGATCTTAATTTGAGGCTGCAGGGGTGGCTTAAGTTACTCAAGGACTATGATATTACCATATTGTATCGCCCGGGGAAGGCCAATATAGTGGCTAATTCTTTGAGCTGGAAGACGGTTATTATGGGTAGTTTGGCGTACATTCTAGTTGGGGAGAGGCCCTTTGCAGTTGATGTCTAGGCTTTGGCAAATCGAATGGCGAGGTTAGATATTTTGGAGCCTATTCCAGTGTTGGCTTGTGTGGTTTCTCAGTCTTCTTTGTATGATTGCATTAGAGAGCGCTAGTATGATTATCCGCATTCGCTTCTGCTTGTCCTTAAGGACAGGGTCAAGCATGATGATGCCAGAGATGTGACTATTGATGATGATGGTGTGATGAGGATGCAGGGCCAGATTTGCGTGTCCAATGTGGATGGGCTTCGGGAGTTGATAGTAGAGGAGGCCCACAGCTCACGGTATTCTATCCATCAAGTTGCTGCGAAGATGTATCAGGATTTGAGACAGCAATACTGGTGGTGGAGGATGAGAAGGATATTGTGAGTTATGTAGCTCGGTGTCTCAACTATCAGCAGGTCAAATATGAGCATCAAAAGCCCGGCGGTGTACTTCAACGGATGGATATTCCAAAGTGAAAGTGGGAGCGGATTACTATGGATTTTGTGAGTGGTCTCCCTCATACCTCGAGGAAGTTTGATTCGATTTAGGTGATTGTGGATCGGCTGACCAAGTCTACGCACTTCATTCCGGTGTGTACTACTTATTCTTCAGAGCGGTTAGCAAAGATTTTCATCCGAGAGATTGTTCGGTTGCATGGGGTCCCAGTTTCTATCATCTTAGATAGGGGTACTGAGTTTACTTCCTAGTTTTGGAGGACTTTTCAGCAAGAGTTAGGCACATATGTAGAGTTGAGCATATTGTTTCATCCTCAGACGGTCGGGCTGTCCGAGCGTACCATTCAGATATTGGAGGACATGTTGCGTGCATGTGTTATTAATTTTCAAGGTTCTTGGGTTGAGTTCTTACCGTTTGCAGAGTTTGCCCACAATGATAGGTATCAATCCAACATTCATATGGCACTATATGAGGCTCTATATGGAAGACGTTGTAGACCTCCAGTTGGTTGGTTTGAGCCTGGTGAGGCTAGGTTATTGGGGACAAAGATGGTCCAGGATGCTTTAGATAAGGTGTAGGTGATCCAGGAGAGACTTCATACAGCTCAGTTGCGTCAGAAGAGTTATGTGGACAGGAAGGTTCGACATGTATCTTATATGGTGGGTGAGAAGGTCATGTTGAAGGTTTCGCCCATGAAGGGCGTTATGAGATTTGGAAAGAAAGAAAAGTTGAGTCCGCGGTTCACACGGCCTTTTGAGATACTTAGGAGGATTGGGGAGGTGGCATATATGCTTGCTTTGCCACCCAGCTTGTCGGGGATTCATCCGGTATCTCATGTTTCTATGCTCTGGAAGTATGTTGGGGACCCGTCTCATGTGTTAGACTTCAGCACAGTTCAGTTGAATGATGAATTGACCTATGATGTGGAGCCAGTGTCCATTTCGGGTCGTCAGGTTCGGAGATTGAGATCAAAGGATATAACATTGGTGAAGGTGCAGTAGAGAAGTCGGCCCATGGATGAGGCTACTTGGGAGACTGGGCAGGAGATACGGAACAGATATCCTCACATATTTGAGGCTTTAGGTATGTTTATTGACTCGCTCGAGGACAAGCGATCGTTTAAGTTGGGGAGGATGTGACGACCCCACCCGTTGTCTCATGTATTTCAACACTGTTATCCCTAATTATTGCTTCTTTATATTTCATTGTTGTCATCGGGTGGGTTAGAGTTGAATTGAATTGATTTGGATAGGAAATGAGACATCTTTAAGGAATGTGATGTTTTAAACGTCAATACCACACAAGAGGGGGATTCATCCGGTATCTCATGTTTCTATGCTCTGGAAGTATGTTGGGGACCCGTCTCATGTGTTAGACTTCAGAACAGTTCAGTTGGATGATGAATTGACCTATGATGTGGAGCCAGTGGCCATTTCGGGTCGTTAGGTTCGGAGATTGAGATTAAAGGATATAACATTGTAGATTTTTGTCCAGCTGTTGCAGACCTTCGCTTTCGCAGGTACAGGGACGCGTTCACGATGGAGAGTTTTGCAGACCATCGCATTCACGAGGTCTGCTTCGCGTTCGCGTATAAGGGTCCTAGGCCTTGGTAGCTTGTTCTTCTCGTTTGCGACACCTGGGTCGCGGTTGTATAAGGAAAATGACTAAAGCTTCGCGTTCGTGTTTGGTTGATCGCGTTCGTGTAAGAGGATGAGTTGGAAACCCCAGATGTAAATGCTTCTCTGAGGGTTTGAAACCCCAGACTTTCACATTGTAACGCTATATTGAGGTGTGACACGCATTCCATGACAAGTGTTTGGTCGTTTACTGATGGGGATTGTAACTGGGTCCATTCCGACTGTTATTTTCACTATATTGGCGACTCATACACATACCTTATTCTTGTGAATTGGGCTTATTGCCATGTTTGAGGCCTTGTGATGACCTGTAGAATCCTTGGGGGATCTTCATTAGTTTTCCTAACTTGTTTCCATAAATTATACTCTCAGTTATGTTTTCAACTATTAAAATAATATAAGGATTGTGCTATTAATCATGAATATTAAATGAAAAGGATATGAGGGTTGAGATCCCTACAGTTTGTCATGCCCGAGTGGCTGTGAACTTATTTGACTGAGATGGGTCGAGGACCCGATAGTGAGGATGTTTTCTTCGATATGGATCGATTTGCACGCCACAACAATGATATAATGATATTGAGGCCGAGAGCCTATTTGATGCCACGAGGTGGCTGATATTGTGCATGGGCTGTAGGAGCCCCTCCGAAGTCCGTACACACCCCGAGTGAGCGACATCGACGATAACTAAGTGGAGCGGGATGCACGCCGCAGCGGGTACTAGAGTGTACCGTTATGTGTGTTGCATCTTATCATGCATTATTCCCTTAGTTGTATTACTGTTTTACATGTTTACACCGATATTGATCTGAACTGTTAGATGTAGGTTACCTTGGGTATTTTCTACGATTTCTTACTTTCTGACTGTATTTATGTTTATTACTCACTGGGTCGGAGTACTCACTTTACTCCCTGCACCTTGCGTGCAGATCCAGGTTCTTCTCAGGTGAAGTAGATCCTGTTTAATCGAGCACAGTTAGCTTTCGGGAGCATCGAGGTAGCTGCACGGCGTTCGTAGCCTTAAATTCCTCCTCTCTATCCCTATCTTTTGTTTCCATATTATCAGATTTTAGATAGACCTTGTAGTAGGATGACACTCTATATTTAGAGGCTCATGTTCGTGACACCGAGTCCATGGTTGGAGTATATTGTGTATGTTGTTAAACTTCCATTTTTTTATCAGTATTTCCTGATCTTTGACTTAAATGGTTTGGTGATTCACTGTTTTATCTATCTATCTCTGTTTATCAATTGGGTTAAATATCGAAAATGGTCGGGCTTGCCTAGTAGTGTGATGAGCGCCAAGCAAAATCTATTTTTTTATGTCTATATTATATTTTGAACTTCTAGAATATAGCCCAAAAGCGTAACTCAATGGTCAAGAGGGTACAATACTTTTCTAAGGTCTTCGGTTCAACTCCCACTAGCCATAATCTCTTTTAATTTTTATATTTTTTATTTTATAAAATCTCTTAGCGGAAATTTTGCCTCCACTGCTAATTGAACCCCATAATTTTATGTATACTAAGAGCACAAAATAGGATATTGTTCCCGACAACTTAGTAGCTTTTGTTTAGGCCTTGTACATGCTTACAAAAATTATTAAATATTTATTTAAATCGCTATAAAAACTCATAAACTTTAAATCTTTGATCGGTCTCTAATGCGAAGGCGCCTCTTCTTTGGAAAGAGATCACACAAAGAAAGAGCTGAGCCAAATAGGGAATGAAAAACATTGCATAACTTTTTTATACTACCTTATTAAATTGACTTGGAAAACCAATCAAAGTCATATAAAAATATGCATAGGTTAGTAAATTTTAAGGTCAACATTCTACAAGTATATTATATAACGTCAAATGGATGTAAATTTTGATGAATTAGCAGCTTTATCCAAAATGGGTATTCAATAAAATTGCTTTGCTGAAATTTGGCAAACTTTGTTTTCTCTTCTGGCTGAGGTGTGAGAACTCAGTATTTTCCCATACTTTATGCTTCAAACTCAAGCAAAGAAAAAGAGGGGTGTGTTGAGGTGGCGCTTTCCGAAGCTGACAATACCACGCGCATAGACGCGCTGTATCGGAACTACACGTGTCACTATAGTCAATAAATATTGAGAAATCAAATTATATAAACCTAAAAAGTTTAATACACTTATATGAGTTTGAACTTTTATACATGGACCGTGATAAAGAATTCATACATTGTCGACTACAAAATAATTATATTTGTTTTTAGTTTTATGTTACTTTTATAAGAGATTTTTGTTTTAGAAAATAAAAGGCGTGAAAATAATACACAAAATAAAAAAAAATTATTTTCTTCTATTCAAATCATAAGTGGCAGATCATTTTCTCAATAGTTAATAGGAATTATCTATGATAACTAAAATTAGTAACATATATGAAAAAGAGATAGAAAATGTCAAAGAATTTTTAGGTATCAAATAATTTCTAAAATAACAATATATAACCATCTATATAAGTGATATTCTTAATAAGAAAAATAAGATAAATAATGGCAGATAACATTAAAAAAAATTGTGTTATATATAACAATGTATGTGAATTAAATTCTATACATATGTATTAAATTCGATAATTGTGCTGGTCGAGATAGTAATTAACTCATAAAATTAGTCGAAGTGCACGTAAACTGACTCGAATACCATAATTACAAAATAAAAATAAAAATTTTATACATATGTATTGATAAACCGTGTTTTTTCTCTATAGGTGTTGTGTGGTGCCCGCTGAGTTGGGGGTAAGGGGGGTGGGCGTGGGAGGGAGGGGGGTTGATTCTTATTTTATATATATGTAGGTGGCCTTTGGTGCTGGTCTAATTAGTTTTCTATAGTTTGGCATCTCTTTGCATTCGCTCTCAAATTCTTGCCTAAGTCTCTCTCTTCCTTTGATCTAATAACAAAAAGCTCTTTGGTTCCTCTCCTCAATCTATATAGCTCAAAATCAAGAAGATATTAATATTATTTTCTTGAACTTTGTTATATAACTATTTTTGTTGAAATAACAATGGGGAGACAACCATGTTGTGACAAAGTTGGATTGAAGAAAGGTCCATGGACAGCTGAGGAAGACAAGAAACTCATTAACTTCATTCTCAACAATGGCCAATGTTGTTGGAGAGCTGTTCCTAAACTTGCAGGTCTCTCTCACTTTTCTATTATGGGGATATGTTCTTTAGTGGGCTAATTATATAATAAGGAAAAAAGTGGTCATTTGCACAAATGGCCTTTTTTAATGACTTCTTTAACTTTAGTTAAGGGAAATTTTGGGGGTCGTCCATACTAGCCGAGGGATGCGATCTTTCTCCGGACCCTACATAAATTGGGATGTCTTGTGCATCATCCATTACTTTTAAATTAAATGAAATATAATTCACTGCATAGACAGTGATAGAATTTTAAAAATAGCCTCAGAAAAGGTCATAGAGTGAAAATAATCCATGAAAAAGTTTGTTGTTAATGATTGTTCCATTCCCATTGGTCTAATCTTGTTTCTCTTTAATGATTTGAAATGATAGACTAATTTAATTAATTACTTCAGAAAAGGTTCTTTACCAGATAGTATAGTAATTAATAATAGTACTATTTTTTTTTTGTGGGTGCTGAGTTTTTTATTATATTGCAGGGCTTTTGAGGTGTGGAAAGAGTTGTAGACTAAGATGGACAAATTATCTGAGACCAGATTTAAAGAGAGGACTTTTATCAGAATATGAAGAAAAAATGGTTATTGATCTTCATGCTCAACTTGGCAACAGGTAAATTATTTAATTATCTTTGAAAAATTATGCCAATTATTTCTCGTACTTTTTACTTTTGTCATTTGAATATTTAAAAACATGAGTTTTGAAATTACTTTCATGTGGAGTTCATTAAAAGCAAACTTCAAGAAAAAAATGTAATGACTTCAAATAATGTCTGAAGTGATAGACAACAACTTTAACTCAAATTCAGACACCCATTCTTCACTGTGTAGCTTTCAGTGTCATTGTTATTATCAATTCTTTTTTTTTCCTTACCTATTTAAGACTCTTTTTACAAAAGTGGGAAAATGGACCCCTCAAATTTTGCACTTCACAAGATACCAATATGTAAAAAATTAAAATTTAATGTGATTGTGTAATATTTTTTCACTAAAAGGGAGTATTTGAAGCAATAATAAAGTTGTCTCTATGTGACATATAACTTACGGGTTTAAAATGCGAAAGCAACCATTAGTGCTTGCATTAGGGTATATTGTCTATGCACACCCTATCCTTTAAGGAGCGGTCCATCCATGAACCCTACGTGAATGCGAAATACCTTGTACATTATGCGTATCTAAGTAACTCATTTCTTTATCTTTCAAAATTGTTTGCAGGTGGTCAAAGATTGCCTCTCATTTACCTGGTCGAACTGATAATGAAATCAAGAATCATTGGAATACACATATCAAGAAAAAATTGAGGAAAATGGGGATTGATCCAGTTACTCACAAGCCACTCTCTACCATTACTAATGACCAAATTACAAACATACAACAGCCAGAAAATATTCCAATTCAACAAGAAATAATACCACCTTCCTCAGTAAATGATGTTTCAATTGATCAGTCAGCTATTACAGAGATCAAACTAGACGACGACGACAACAACAACAACAATAACAAGAATATGGGGATAAGTTGCATAAATAAAAACAATAACTTTGACTCAACTATAGTGCAGGAAGTCAACAATAATGGCTTTTGTACTGATGAAGTTCCATTGATTGAACCCCATGAGATTTTAGTCCCATCTAAATCAACCCCATCAACATCATCTTCTTCTTCTTCGTCTTCATCATCCAACATAATTGAAGACTTAAAGTTTTTGCCAAGTTTTGATGATTGGCCAATGGAAAATAACATGGGATTTGGATGGGAAAATGATTTCAGCAGCACATTGGATTTCTTGCTTAATGATGATAATGACATGAATAATGTCACATTTGATGAATCTTGGAAGTTTGAGCAACTCTTGTGATATAAGTTTCGTCGCGCGCAGTTTAATTAAAAGCTTTTGTTTCTTTTGATTGGCCAGTTCGTATCACTTTTTTTTGTTCTAACTTTTGTTGTCAATAGTAGTTAGGTGTTACATGCAGTTAAGAGAAATAAAAAAGTTTTGGTATGGGGACAAAACATAAAAATCCCCATATCAAATAGTTGTTTAATTTTACTTTTGCTGTAAAAAAACTTTTGTTCTAATGCACAAATCAGATTAAATTTCCCTGTAAGTGAATGAATTTGCAAAGTTATAATATTCTGGTCTTGCAAGAGATAGTGCCTTGTATCATCTATTGATTTTTTTTTTGTTTAACTGTCTAAAATTCATACGTCTGATTAATTCGAATTTGTATCGTGCAAGGCTCATTAAATAGAGAAGCAATTTTATCATAAACATCTCAATTAATTTACGGTTCTAAACTGAAATCTCTGATTATGTTTTGGAGGGATAATGCATGATGTTATTTCCTACCATCACTCCGTTGACTGTTGTATAGTTGAAGTTGTATATTTTTTAAACGGTTTTTATTTTAAATTTTAGCTTTGTTTGTAATCCATCACAAGATATCAACAACGACGTCGTAGATGATAATATTTGATATTTGACAGTTTCTTTCATTGGACAGAAACAAATAGAGAAGAAAGTATGTCAAGAAGTTATACAACTAGTAGATGCTAAAATATTCTCATTATTTAAGGGGAAAAAAAACAATATCGTCTAACATTTTAGATTGATTGAGCACATCCTACGAGAGTCAAGCCCAGAAAGCATGGCAAGTCATTCGCCAAGGCCATCACCAACAACAAGATTACCTTCGACATGTCAACTTGAAATCTCGATAAATCGAGGAGAAAAGCATCTACCTGCCTTTCAAAAAAGGATGGAATGCCGACATGTGCTAAGAGACGAGCAAACGATGACGAATGATTCAATTTCTCTTTCTACTCAATTGATAGAATATAGTTGTGTGAAGTAGACAGTTCAATCCAAAATTAATACATATCAAGAGTGAATTTTTCAATAACTATACATGGTTTAGACCAACCATGTATAATTACATGAAGCTGTACTTTCTATGTTAGCTTCGCCTCTGATTTTACTAAGTTCAGGAAAGCTCCTTCATTTTCTATTATCGCAAATAAAAAAAGAAAAGAAAAGAATATATATAATGGAACTTAAATTGTAATGTCTATATTTTTGTTTACAACATCATCTACCATTATCCCACACCCTTGATTGCTACACTCATACTACTTTATTTTTTTAATTGTTATTGCTACTGGTATACCCTTATTATCATTGCCATTGTCATTGTCAAATTTTATTATTTATGTTTGTACTGATTATATAAAATAAGTGACCCGTGTGCTTCCAACGTCCATATTTACCTGTAATTAGGTGTCATAACAATTAACAAACATATTAGTTTAATTTATATCACATGCATAGTAAAAAAAAACTACATGTAGAATATTGTATAGCAGCAGTTCTCGTGTTACATTAGTGTGATTTTATATCTGTGATAAAAAAATTAAATCTCAATCAACAGCATGGTTTTTCTTCTTTTTGTACTAACTACATACTTATTATATATAATAGTTCAATTGTTGATGGCCAAAATTAATATTTGTGAAAGGAGTCTATTTCCTTTTCTTTCTTTATTTTATGTAATAACCTATATGAACTTATGAAGATGATATTAGATATTTAATAGATCAAATATTATTTAATTAACAAGTCTGTCATCGTTCCCACTTGGCCATCATTAGTGATAGAGTAATTATCTTAAATAGACCCATCAATTACATTTGATTTACATATTATGCTATAATTTATTATTCATATTCCTTTTTTTTTCTCTCATGACGGCTACCCGCTTTGAGACCCAACTAATTCTGATTCATATCGAGATATACTATTTTGTGGCAAAACGCTCCCTCCACAAGTGATTCTTTTCTCAAGACTCGAACTGTCGAACTGGAGACCTCGGTTAAGGAAGGAGAGAGATACTTACACATCATGAAAGATGAAGTTGATATTGGATGTCCAACATTAGAGATTTAATTTTCTTTTTCAACTTAATATTTTTATAAAACAACAATTATTCTGTAAAAGTTCTCATGAAAAAATACATCTATGTACTCTTCAAACGTTTTTTTTTTAATTTACGTGTATAGCAAATAATGGTCGTATTAGCAAATTATAAATGATGATAGGGTCATGCACTGATGAATTAATATTTTCTCGAGAATTTAATTAGATAAAGAAATTTAAATAAATAACAAAAAAAACACTTGTGCTCTTTATTATTACACATTTTAAATTACCATGGCATTGTCCTTGAAAAAGCTTTCATATAAAGACAATAATATTTCTTGGATGGACTAAAAATATTATACCTAACTGATAAAGATGTAAAGTAAATCAATTATTTTTCTTAATGTCAAATAATAGTTTAAAGTTGATACTTGGGTTAATTATACGTGAAATAAAAGTCAAATTATCATAAACTTTTTTATCACTTCATTTATACAACTAAATCTCAAGTTGGAGGTGGAGATGACAACCTCCACCCTTCCCCAACCAAAAGATTTAAAGACAATAAATTAATAAATATATGAAGAAACCATATTTTAGAGCACTAATCAATGATTAGTGTGGACTTAGAGGGCTAGAAGCAACGTAACCTTATTGCACACTTAGAGGTACGGAGATAACCTTATTTTCAATTACAGGATTAAGAATAATTAATATTACCTGCTGGCATATGTTAATAAGAATTTATTCATTAGTGAACCTGTGATACCTTTAAAAATAAAAGTTGGACCAAAAAATTTGATAATAATTAGTGATGCATTAGCATCAAAGATGAAATATGCATCTGTTGGGTTTTAAATATATTTAATTAATATATTAAATAGTTAAAAGATGGTAAATAGGAAATGGAGGGAAATGAAATTTTTGAGTGAAATTTTAAGTTATCCCTCCTTGATAAATGAGCATCATCCCATATCGGAAGAGGAAGAGGTTTTTTGGGTATATAAGCAATTGTTCTTCTTCTAACTCTTAAAGAGTTGAGAAGAAAGCAAGCCTCGCGTCGTCGCTCGGCTCGGCTTCGGCTACGGCTACGGTCAAATGATCGATTGATTAAATTTTGGACCAAAATTTATTTGTTAATAGTAAAATATTAACAGAAATGTTATTAAATATATATTTTAATAACATAATATTAATATTATATAAATATAAATATTAAATTCAAATTTCAGTTTTCTGTTTTTGTAACAGAAAATTAACTACCCATCAATTTTTCCTCTTTATTGTTGAGTAAATAGCCATTTATGCAATGGCATTTATGTTGTGGCAGTTTTGCAGAAACAACCATTCTGAAGAGTTGCACCTCTTCAGATTTCAACCCAACTTTTGGCTATAAATACAACACTATTCTGCTCAGAATTTCACTACGATTTTCTGAGTTTTCTCTCCTTCTTTTGCATACTTTTACCATCAAACAACGCAAAAGTAAGTGTGATTTGCTCTCGAATATTGTGTTCGCTGAAACACTAGGGTTTGAAGTACCACTACACCAGTATATAATTCATTATATCCTAGGAGGAAATAATCCATAACCTTGGGTATTAGGAGGGGATTAAATTCCTTAAGGAAACACTGTGAATTCAGTGGGCTCGAATTAGTTTCTTCATTTCTCTTTATATATATTTTTATTTTTATTTATTTATATTTCCAAAATTATTTTACAAATACAGTGTACTAACAGCATCTGTGTCACGTGTGATGTGATGTAGTTAGTAATTAAGGATATAACATTTCTTATATCATAATTCCTTAACAAGTTTAATTTTGATTGTTTTTGAGTCTTTTGGATTTTAAAATTTTTCTACATATAATTCCTATATCTCTAAATGGTCCAAAAACTGGCTGATCCGTTGAAACTTTAAGGGAAAATATTAATCCTAAAGTTTTTTAATATGGTAAACGGACCAATTAATTTATGTATATAATATTCGAAAATAAGCAATTTTACTCTTCATTTGTTATGAATAGAATTCTATTTGGAGTGAATGTCTATCTTGTGAAGAGTTTTACTTTGTGACTAAGTCATATTTCTCCTATAAATAGATGGGTCTTACCCCATTGTAAATCATCCCAAAATTCAATAAGAATTCCCTCTCTCTCTTTCTTTGCAATATTGTTCTTGTTCTTCTATTATTTTATAACACGTTATCAGCACGAGACTCTAACCAATTGAGTAGAAACTTTGGGATTGAGCATAATGATTGTCAATTATTTCATGAACTTCCTTCGTGATTAAAATTATGGATTAAGTATTTTACTTTTCTCTTTCAAATTCTTGAAATTCTATAATTTGATTTTATATACATGCAAAGACAACAAAGTTTGATTATAACTCTAATAGAGATTTTAAGAAATTACACCCACGTGAAGTGGTAAAATTTATATGTCTTGCCATGATCAAAGTCATGGATGATCATGCGCACAAGAAGTGAAAACTCGTCCCATTGAATTTTCTCCATTCTCATTCCATTAAGAGAATGTGATAGCAATATCTGATAAGTCTAAAAGAAGACAAAATTATTACCGTGAAGGTATCAATGGATGTGGACGTGACAATAGACGAAATTATAATCGTCATCATTTGTGATAATGAGAACAATAAGGATTCTCAAAATAATCACACACTTTGTGAAAATATTTGTCATTGATTTGACATGAGATTTTATAAAGCACATACAGATGACTATGGTCCATTCATGATGAGAATGAGAAAATATCTGATTTATGAATATATATTCGTTTTTGGAAGAATATAAATGTGCTAGTGGTAATGATTACACCACACTCACCTCTAAAAGGAGGTTTGAGATGATACAAGAAAATAATATCATTATTATGGCATGAATGGTCATTGGTCACGCACATATTGTACGCCAAAATATTTTGGCATTGTAATTATTAAAAGTCAGCGATAATACAAGAAACAGATCTTGCATATTATTTTGACCATGGCTATAATGGTATAACTTTCTCTTTAAAAGAGATATTCACCACATGGATGATGATGAATCTGTGATAGTGTAAAATTAATTGAGAGCTCTGGAAGAGTCAATTATTACTATTTTGGAGAAACACAATTGGTTACCAATAAGGTATTGTGTTGTAGTAAGTCTCAAAGAAACTTATTCAGTTTCCAAAGTATATGCGAAAGCAGTTGATTATATTGAGACTATAAATAAAGGAAAGATTTAATATCTTCTATTACTACAACTTGTACCGGGGTAATATGTATGTGAAAAGTTACCCACTTTATTCTCCAATTTGTACTACATAAACAAAAGAATATCACAATGAAGTGAATATTTATTGATATAAAAATCCATATCATAATAAACTTGGAGTTTATTCATAATTGCACACATCATGGTGTAAACCTGAAGTTTATCAATATTGATAATTTATTCAGTTGGCATAATTGATTTACTCATATCAATTTAAGTATGTTGTGCAAAAATAAAGAGAATTCACATGGGTAAATATTAAAGATCTAGAAAGTTCTTTACGAATTCTTTTATGTGTCTGTTCTCATTAATTAATATACTAACTAAAATTGGGATCGAATCCCATGAATGCTGGAAATATAAAAGGTGAATATGGGCCCATTCACCTGCTATGTATACCACATAAGATGCATCTATGAGATGGTTACATGTGCGATTACTGCTAACCCGCAACATGGTGTTTGCGAGGTAACTTGCTCAATAATTTAATTTAGAGCATATTCCAGATTTTCTATTCAAGAAGTTCATCTTGATAATTTGGTCTACATCATAGCTGGTTTAGCAAAATAATTTATTGAGTGCCTCCACTTAATAGCTAAACTATTGCTTATGAGAACAAAGTTATATATATCAGTTTGATATACATTATATATGAAAGTATATTATTTTCTCCACTCACAAGTGGTTTAGGGTCAGGAACTAAATAATTCCATCTTATTATTATTGATGTGCGGTGTATATTTTGATTAACACCATAACACACAATGATGAGTTCTCAAAGTTGAGGAAATAAGTAAGTTTTTTCTAACATGAGGGGGAGACAAGATACAACCGTTGAGAAAATGTTACATGGAATGAATTATCATTTATACATCTAGATCCTCGAATAAAATAATATGAACTTGAAGTTCATAAAAGGATAATTCATGTGCAATTTATTGCAAAACATGCGAGACGCATTTGCTGGCCCAAATAAAGTAACTATATTCTCATTGCAAATGCTCATATTAAGTCCTAGAAGGACAAAGTCTATGGTAAACTTAAAGCGTATAGACAATCGGTTTCAAATAAACTTCTTGATAAAGAAGATGAGCAAATGATCATAATAAAGGAGGCAAGTGATCTAGAAGATTACATGACATAACACTTCATAATATCTCATGAGAGATTCATGTACCTGAATATATGAATGAAGAGATTTCTATGTTATGTCATTACGAAAATATATTGAAACTGATATAAAATCTTTGTCGACGTCAACCTTCAAGAAGCTAGTGTACAAGATTGGGATACGAAGGCTCAAGGATGTGAATCGATGCTCTCATCACGGGAGTTAACGCGCATTGCACTCTTTTTTCCTTACAAGGTTTTGTCCCACTGGGTTTTCCTTGCGAGGTTTTTAATGAGGCAACCAAAAGGCGTATTGTAGATATGTGTACTCTTTTTTCTTTTCTAGAATTTTTTTCCCACTGGTTTTATTTTAGTTAAGGTTTTAACGAGGCACATTATCATTGAATAAACATTCAAGGGGGAGTGTTATGAATAGAATTCTATTTGGAGTGAATGTCTATCTTGTGGAGAGTTTTACTTTGTGACTAAGTCATATTTCTCCTATAAATAGATGGGTCTTACCCCATTGTAAATCATACCAATATTCAATAAGAATTCTCTCTCTCTCTTTCTTTGCAATATTGTTCTTGTTCTTCTATTATTTTATAACATCATTAAGCTTTTGTTTAGTGTTTCCCCCGCCACTAAATGATCTTGTTTTTTTTTTTCGTGACCCCTAAATTTCTTCAACCTTAGGGTAAATTTAAAGCATAATAAAAAATCACTATTGGAAATTAGGTCAAAAACGACCGCGACCAATCGATTGACTTTAGTCGGTCAGAAAGCCGATCGAAAAATCGATCAAAGTCGGTCGATTTTTTTAAAATATTTTATTTTTTAAATTGTTTACGAACCGACTGATTTTGATCGATTTTTTTTTCGCAAAAATGAGGAAAACTATTTTAGCGTCCCGCAAAATTTATCCGAAATCGGACATCTTTTAATATAAAATTAATTAAAACTAATATTCAAAAAATCGACCGACTTCGATCGATTTTTGGGGCAGATTTTTTTCTTTTTGGATCGTTTGTGAAAATTAATAGAACGGTCGAAATCGGTCGGAAATTGCGACCGACTTCGGTCGCTATTTACTACCAACTAGCCTAATTTTAACAGATTAATATCGGCCGAAAGTCGATCAATTTTTCTAGTTTTACGATCAATTTTGGTCAGTATTCCCAGACGATTATAGATAATTTTCTAATAGTAAATTGAGGGGTAAAGCAGAACCTGTGTTGTCGCCTTCATTAATGACAAAAGCAAATATAAGATGATTTGCTAGTGAACAAAAGTGTACACCTCTATTTTAAAAGGCAGAATTGGAACTTGCTCGGGGCTCGCCCCAGGGCGGAGCACTCGTAAAACGCCTCTGAGCTTATGTGTGGGGCTTAGTTCCGTGGGACTTACGCCTCGGCCAACGGGGTTTACAACCCGGACACGCCCAACGCCCAGCGCACTGGGCTTACCTAGTAGAACTTTAAGCAATTGTATGTAATTAACCTTGTAAATCCTTAGATTTTCTTCATAAATCGCTGACTATTAAAAATTCCTTTTTTTTAATCATAAATTATTAAATTGACAGCATTTTATATATATCATAATTAACATCAAAATTATTGCACATTATCCACTAAGACTGCGATGATAGTTAATTTTAAATAAATCTTTTATTTTAAAACGTATTTATTTATTAACTTTTGTTACATCTTTAATATATAATATGGTCCATAATTTTTTATCATGTTTACAAGATACAATACTTATTAATTTAATAGCTCACTATTAGCGAATAACTATTTACAAATAACTAGTTATTATGGTATTGTATGGTGAATTATGTGTCACTTTATTAACTTGTTAAAACTTAAAAATAAATGATGCTAGATAATCATATTTAAATTGTAAATTATGTTTTTATAATAAATTCTCTTTAAAATGGAAAGCATATTAAATATATGCCATACTTTTTGGGTTATTCATAGTCGAATTATAATTTATAAATACTTTAAATAGATTATTTGTTATAACTTTTAATGTAATTTTTATAAATTTTTTTGTTTTATACTACCTTAAAATTCTTGAAATTAGTACAATATAAAAATCTGCGGAACTTACGCCCCATGTCTCAGGGCTTACGCCTCGCCTCGTCAGAAGTAAAATGCGTCGCCTCACGCCCACACCTTTTAAAACATTCAGACCAAGAGTGTACCAGAGGACTAGTTATGCAATTTCTGATAATACATAGACAAATCCAAATATTTTTCCTTTTAATTTTGATCCCTATACGAAAATAGCGAGTACCAAAACATGAACAGAGTAATAATTCTGCGACCAAGAACAATTTGTAGATTGATTTTCTCCATATAATTAAGGGTCACTTTGTTTGGGTCGAAAGTTAATGAATACTTAGCAAGCAAATATAATAAAAGATAGAAGATAAATCGTAATCAAATATAATAAGAACTAGAAATGTATATAATATCTTTTATTTTTTTATTTTTTTTTGTATCGAGTGTTCTAAGTAATGAGAGATTGAGAGAGAGAGTTTCTATTAGAAAAAGGATCTGCCCCTTTATAACATTGGGATCCCCCTTTATATAATAGGAGGATCTCCTCGAGATAATAAAGTAAAATAATATAAAAAGAGGTCGTGCGTCCTCGAGGAGACGACGAGATCTGTTAACGCGCTTTTGCTCCGATATTCTGGGGGCGTACCGTTACCATCGACCATTGTTTAGCCCAGGGTCGTGGTCACATAGGGCAGAAATATTTTACCCTATACACACTTTTTTCTTGAAAACTTTCTTAATTTTTGATTAATCATGGACCAGTATATATCATCTAATAAATTCTCAGATTGATTAATTTGAATCAGCAAGATTCAAGCAATTAGATAATCTAATCATAAAATTCCAACTAAGTAGACGCTAGAACATTACAGCAAGAAACTACAAATTCAAAGATAATGTTGAAATATTGCATTTTTCTTTTGATTCTTAGTCGTTATTTTCCTAACGGTTGTTAAAACTGATTAAACGTCAATAATGTGACAATTTGTCAATTTTGATAAATAATTGTCAGAAAAAAAATTATCTAGAAGGGAATGTAGAATTTTATCTCAATGTTGTGTACTTTAATACCTTATTGAATAGCAATAACAAAAATCCAGTAAAATTCCATAAGTGAGGTCTAGGGATGGTAGTATATACGCAGATCTTAACCCCGCCCCGAAGGGATAGAGTGGTTGTTTCCGAAAGACCCTCGGCTCAAGATAATCAAAGAAGACAAAATGAGAGGATATCAGATTCATCACGGAAACCATAGGAAAAATAGAAACATAAAATGCAAAAGACAAATGCAAAGCAAAAACGATGGCTAGCAAATGGATCCAACATCGATGGAAAATAGTAAGACACAACATTGTCCATGCATCTCTTAGACAATACCTTGCTGGAATAGGCTCACAAAGGTACAAAGTAATGCAAGACTCAACTACCTTCTAGCCTACAACTGTAATACTCAACCTCCACAACTTCTTATCAAGTGTCATGTCCTCGGAAATCGAAACGCCTCGTCATATCCTACCTGATCACCTCCCCAATACTTCTCGAGCCGGTCTCTACCTCTTCTTGTATCTTTCACAACTAGCCGCTCACACCTCCTTACCGGAGTTTTTGGGCTTCTCCTTTGTACATGCCTGAATCATCTGAGTCTCGCTTTCTGCATCTTGTCATCAATGGGAGCAACATGCACTTTCTCCCGAATATCATCATTCATATCCATCTTAGTGTGCGCGCAACATCTTCATTTCTGCTACTTTCATCTTTTGGATATGTGTTCTTAACGGGCCAACATTCAACAGTTAACCCCATACATCATAACCAGTCTAGCAACCGCTTTATTGAATAGCAAAGAGAGTTATTAATACTTTATAAAATATTTCTCTTTCAGCACAAAAAAATAACTTAAAGCTTATGCTATAATTAAGCAGCAGCGGTATTATAATTATGTACAGCACCTCTTGAAAACTTGTATTTTACACGGTATGCACGCATTTGACTTCTTTTATAATTTCTGTTTTTACGTAGTTAAAATAGCTGAGTTTTTTGTGATTGAACTATCTGAGGGTTTCCAAGTACTCTTTCATAATTTTTACTCGATAAAATTACCATTATTTGGATACCTAAGATTCCTAATTTTAGGTGGAGAATCTCAACATTCTACAAAAGATTCCTAGTAAATGGTTTCGCATGTCTTCTGTAAATAAAGACTTTTTGGCTCTTCCAATCCGTTTAATTTATTTCAAAATGATGTCAATTTTCAAATATATACCATAATAAATGCTTGACAAGAAAAATATAAAATAAAAATTAAAATGAATAAAAGAAGATGAGATGGGAAAAGACAAACATGTAAAAATTGTTAATATTTGATACTATATATTTTAGTACATAATTAATAGCATTGATTTATGAATTATTATTGCATATAATTATTTTTTTGCCCTGGATTATTGCATATATATTTACTGCTTGTGGCATTATCAAATCACTGCTCCAAAATGTTTGAGTTCTATGTCAACCTGTTATTCAAAGGTAATGGTTTAACTGCTCTAATTTTTTTTCTTTTCTAAACTGCTCTAACTTAATTAATAATATTTATTTTGACTGAACACTACCAAAGTAATTAAAAACAAAAATAGAAAAAAAAATGCCACTTGATAGATCTGGGATCCACATGAATAAGCGCATGCTTAGTAAGTCACTTCTCTACCAAACCAAACAATTTTCTTCATTTTGGTAATAGGAGAAAAAAGGCAAGAATTAAAAGAAATTCCTATTAATAAAGGTTATCGAATATATTTTTTATGTTTAATGTCTACTTTTATTACCAATAATATTGACCCAGTGGGAAAAAAAAAATCGAGCAACCAAAACTACTTATATGATAGATAAATAAAGCATGTAATTAATCGTCAAATAATTATTTAATTAGTCACGTACTCATCTAGGTTTTATTAATACTATATGTATATACTTTTCCTCTCGTGTATATATACATATAATAGTCATTTGAGTGTTTGATTGTCATAAAAATCAAATTTTACCCTTACGGTGAAATTCCTGTGTCATAAACAATTAAACGTGTCTAGTAAAAGTCTTAATTAGCACCAGAAAAAATAGCACAAAGTTCATATGGTTAGGCTTGATAACTGCATAGGCTCAGGGGATAAATCTGTGAGATATGTTCGGCCAAAGCAAATAATATGTGTCATGGTCGTGGGTTGTGTCATATATGATATCAGAGCCGAACGCTCCTTAATAGGGTGGTAGGGAAAATCTCAATGAGGATATTGAACCCCTAAGAGCAGGCTGACGGGGACGGGTCAAATAGGAAAACTCACAGCCATATATATAGACAATTTCACCACAATCATCTCGAAATCAATAATAACATACCAAATAAACAATAATACTCCATCCATTTACTTTTACTTGTCCGCCATTGACTTTGCACGCTCCTTAAGAAACAACAAATAAAGTACATAATTTATCATGATATTCATATTAATTGATGTATAGTCTTAATGAATTGGAAAATAATTTAGAAAGGGTAATAAAAGTTAAGGGTAAAACGGAAAAAACAAATTATTTTCTCTTGATATGTAAAATTGGACAAGTAAAATTGAAAATCAATTTTTAGAATAGTGAATAAGTAAAAGTGAATAGTGGGAGTATTAATTAATTACGGATATTCGAAGGTGCACAAAATTCCGGTGTGTATAAAGAATAATCCACTTTGCTTTTATGTTCTTGAGCTATGTTTTGTTACTCCCTTTGTTCTAGTTTATGTGAACCTATTTTCTTTTTGGTTCATTCCAAAAAGAATGACCACCTTTTAAATTTAGTAACAATTTAGCTTAAACATACAATTCTACCCTTAATGAGAAGTTTTTATAACCACACAAATACTCTGGACCCCCTTTTGCTTTGTTTAGCACCACAAATTTTCAAAATTCTTAATTTTTTATTAAACTTTTTACCTAGTCAAACAGGTTTACATAGATTAAAACGAAGAAATATTTTTTATTTGCTATAAAAAAATTGCAGAAGTGAAAATTAGCTATATTTACGTTGAATTGTAAAGGATTGGAATTATTTAAATTTATCCACTTTGACTATCTCAACTCTAAGCCTAGGAAAAGTTCATTACCTAACCGTTCACCGTATGATGACTCCTTATGGGTACTTCAGTTGGACTGTGTCTGAACACTAGATTTTTTTAGGTTAAATTTTCCAAACTTAATATCCACGATATTGACTTTTGGTAAATTAATTATAGAGAAAATTATCACTCGTAAGGCTAAGTATACTACTCACTTTATTGCATGTGTGACCTTTTATATGTATAGAATTAAAGCCAAATTTTACCAATTTTTCACATATTTTCACATATAGACTTTCAGGTACACCCTAGGACTGTGCACGTAAATTGAGATGATGTTGAAAGAGGTTTTCTAGGCCTCAAAACATAGAATTTAATTTAAAAACAAATAATTACCTTTTGGGTCATCGCATAGCGATTAACAAATTTTGTAGCTAAACAGAAAAATTTATTGCTACTCTCATTTAACGATGGATTGGCGATATATTATTAGAATATTCTGTTAGTTACGAGTGATTTAGCAATACATTAGCAAAGCTTGTAGCTAATTCCTGGTGTATTAATTATTATGCATAACAAACTTGTCTATTGTTTTCACCTCACGCTATATTTATAACTGGAACTGAAATATATATTTTGCAAAAAAAGTATTTACAAAATTAACTCTGAGATTATTACAAAAAAATAATTAGTACTCACTATATGTCACATCCACTACCATAACAGCAATAATAAATCTAGTAAAATATCATAAGTGCGGTTGAAGGATACTGTGTACGCGTATTTTGCCTTTACCTTGGGAAGGTAGAGATACGATTTTCGGTAAATACTATGTGACACCCTAGGCAAACCTCGCATTGATAAAACAAGGGTTAGATGTTGGATATATAAATAAACAATCTTTTGACGCTAGTGACGCGTTTTAAAATTGTACGAACCTAAGCCCAAATCATACAATATCACTACTGGGTTGGGCAGTTACATATGATATCAGAGTCACTTCGCGTGCAACATTGAACGGCGGTGGGCAAACCTCCGCAGTGACGTTGAGTCCCTAAGGGGAGTGTTTGTGACACCCTCGACAAATTTCACATCGACGAAATACGGGAGATATATTGGGTATATAAGTATATAATTCTTAGACCGTAGTAATGCGTTTTAAAATTGTACGAATCTAGACCCAAAGTGGACAATATCATTATTGGCCTAGGATATTTCATTCTCGAATCAAAGAAAGATAAAAATAAAATAAAATAATAACAAGCAGTAACATCAGGAATCTAATAAGAACATTGAAGCAAAAGATATATTTAATTTGAATTTTAGAGGCATTTTGGTCAAATAGCCAAAAATAGAAAAGCATAAAAGAAGGGAAAATGGAGTTGAATCAAAACACAAGACGTGCGACTAAAGCCAAGATATGACTACAAATACGCGGAGACGACAATCTTTTATGTTTTGTTTTTGTCAATGAGAACCATTAATATCACACACAAAAACAAATCAATCTTAAAGTTATCGCATATTCAAATATTGGAGTTATTGATGAGGTACAATATTATGTCTCAAACGCGTCTTTCAAAATCAAACTCTCATGCCATCATTAAAAATAACCAAAAATATATGAGGAAATGTATCATAATATATTGAATTATCTATGACTTTATCTACAAGTCAATAGCTAGATTTTTTTTTGGTCTCACTTGTTTCTTGATTCAAAAATTTCAGTACAAGGGCCGAGCACCAATTACGAAAGGGTATTATCACTTTTTGTTCGTGCTATAGACTATTATATACAAATTTTATATATTTTTCGACTATTATTTTTACAGTGGCTATACAGTATTATTTTTTAATTATAAAATAATATAGGCAGATTTGTCGGGATCTAGAGCTCTGATACCAACTTGTCACGACCCGGATTTTTCCCCAACATCGGGATCGTGATGGCGCCTACTCGTGGTAGCTAGGCAAGCCACTATATTCATACTATCCTGTTTTTAACACAATTTTAATTAAATAAATGCGGAATACTTTATCGAAATGGATATAACAAATCACAAAGTGAAAATTATACTGAAATCCTCTACCCAAGACGTGGAGTCACCAACTCACAAACTACTATGGAATACTACACATAAAAGTCTGAAGGAAATATAACATAATTCTGTTTGTCTCGAAACAAAGAGACTACAGCTAATAACATAAATAAAGAAAGAGACGCCGGGCCTGCGGACGTCTGCAAGCTACCTCGGTCTCAAATATGATTAGCTCCCACGCAATCTACTTACTGCTGCTCCTGCTCCTGATCGTAACCTGGACCTGTGCAAAAACGCACAGAAGTGTAGCATCAGCACAACCGACCCCATGTGCTGGTAAGTGCCTGGCCTATCCCGGCGAAGTAGTGACAAGCCTAGGACCAGACACTCACATAAACCGGTGCAATTCAATATATATATATATGTGTACCACAAAATAACAAGAAATAATCAAGTATTAACACAATAAGGAATATCTTAAAGAATCCAACAATTAACCACAGTTAATAATTTCACAAAGAAAACAAAAATATAATGTAAACACGAATTATATCACTTCAAGAAATAGCAAGCAATTGCACGGCATCACCCTTCGTGCTTTTACTCTCATCCTCACCAAATAAACAAATAAAGTACACGGCATCACCCTTCGTGCTTTTACTCTCATCCTCACCAAATAAACAAATAAAGTACACGGCATCACCCTTCGTGCTTTTACTCTCATCCTCACATCCATAGTACGGCATGATCCTTCGTACATGGTTCAATAACAGTGGCACGGCATGATCCTTCGTGCATAATCAATAAATAAACATGGCACGGCATTAACCTTCGTGCATAAATAAATAAACATGGCACGGCATCACCCTTCGTGCATTATCACTCTTCCTCACCCAAATAACAATCACAGCTAAGGGCAGAGAAAGAAACAGCAATTCATAAATCGTCCCATCAAGGGCAATCAATAATTATCTTCACAACAAGTCCCAACAAGGGAGAACAATAACAATTCACCTGTAATATATCTCAAAATAATCATTTTCCAACGACTCACGGTCATACTAGACGCCAATGTATGGATGCTCGTCACCACAGCCCATACACCGCACTCGATCACATAACACATAACACATAATCCTATTCCCTCAAGCTAGGATAGAACAAACACTTACCTCGAATGCTTATGAACAATTCACCCCGTGGAAATGTCTTTTCTTTCAATTTGGCTCCAATCCAACCGTATCTATACACAATTGATTTAATATCATCAATTCTACTCAACAAACTAATTCTTAATACCAAATAACACTTTTACAACATTCTGCGCCATGAATAGTAAATTTCAACCCCGGGCCCACATGGTCGGAATTCGGGGTTAGGACCAAAATCCGGTTACCCATCCCCCCACGAGTTCATGTATATAATTTGTTTCAAAATCGGACCTCAATTCGAGGTCAAATTCCCAAATTTATGAAAAACCCTATTTTCTAACAAAAACAAGAATTTTACCATGAAAACATTTGATTTCTAATGAAAAACATGTTTAATGATGTTAGGGATTGAAAGAATTAAGTAAAAAGTGTCTTACAATCGATTTGATGAAGAAGAAATCCTTGAAGAATCGCAAATGGGTGTTTTGGTTTTGTAAAAATGTGAAGAAATGACTGAAACCCGTGTTTTTCAGGTCTCTGTGTTCGCATTTGCGAACATGGGTTCGCAATTGCGAACCCCGACCAATTTCTGGAGTTTGAAAAATAAGCTAAGGGTGTAAAGTTCGCATTTGCGAACATTTGTTCGCATTTGCGAACAGTTCGCATTTGCGAACTAATGTTCGCATTTGCGAACACATGCTGCACAAGGCATTGTTCGCATTTGCGAACAATGGTTCGCATTTGCGAACAAAGGCGGTCACTGAGACGTTCGCATTTGCGAACAATGGTTCGCATTTGCGAACCAAGGCAGCACTAGGGACCTTCGCAAATGCGAACAATTGTTCGCATTTGCGAACAAGGCTGGCTTCGCATTTGCGATCAATTGTTCGCATTTGCGAGCCTTGCCTTATACTGTCCCCTTCGCAATTGCGAGAAATTCTTCGCAATTGCGAAGCCAACAACTGGGTGAAAAAACCAGCAGTTCAAAATTCAGAATTTCATCCAACGGCCTATCAAATCTTTACCCGAGCCCTCCGGGCTCCAAACCAAACATGTACACAACCTCAAAAACACATTATGGACTTGTTCGTGCGATCATATCGCCAATATCACTTCGTTTTAATCAAATCGAGCCTCAAACTCCTGATTTTCATACTTTTGATTTTCAAAACTTCTTAACTTGGAACTCAAGGTCCAAAACATCTCAAACGACATCCAAATGTCACCAAACTTTACAGAAATCACATATATAATACTTAAGACTTGTACCGGGCGTCGGAACCAAAATACGAGCCCGATACCAATGTTTATCAATTTATTTCCTTTAATAATTGCATCAAAAACAATTTCACATAAAAATTCATAACTTGGGCTCTAGGCCTCAGAAATTCGACTCCGGACACATGTCCAAGTCCCATATTTTCCTACGGACCTCTCGGGACCATCCAATCTCGGGTCCGGATCCGTTTACCAAAAATGTTGACCGAAGTCAACCATATCAATATTAATATCAAAATTCTTCTACTTTTTCACATATTTCACATATTTCAACATAAATCTTTTCCAGCTTTGTGCCCGGACTGTGCACGCAAATCGAGGCAACTAAAAATGAGGTTTTCAAGACCTCAGAAGCTCGAAATGATTAATTAAATAAGTGATGACCCTTTGGGTCGTCACAATCTCCACCTCTAAAACAACCGTTCGTCCTCGAACGGACAAAAGAAAAAAGTACTTGAGTCAGGAAACAAGTGTGGGTAGCGGCTCCGCATATCAGACTCGGACTCCCAGGTCGATGCCTCAGGAGGCTGACCTCTCCACTGAACGCGCACGGAAGGATAACTCTTCGACCTCAACTGTCGAACCTGCCGGTCTAGAATGGCTACCGGCTCCTCCTCGTAAGATAGATCATTGTCCAATTGGACGGTACTGAAGTCTAACACATGTGTGGGATCGTCGTGGTATCTCCGAAGCATAGATACATGAAAAACTGGATGCACGGCTGATAAGCTAGGCGGCAAAGCTAATCTGTAAGCCACCCCTCCCACTCTGTCTAGAATCTCAAATGGACCAATATACCTAGGGCTGAGCTTGCCTTTCTTCCCAAACCTCATCACGCCCTTCATAGGCGACACTCGGAGCAATACTCGTTCACCAACCATGAAATCTACATCTCGAACCTTACGATCCGCATAAGTCTTCTCCCTAGACTGAGCTGAACGCAATCTCTCTTGAATAGTCTTGACCTTATCTAAGGCCTCCTGAACTAAATCTGTACCCAACAACCGAGCCTCTCCCGGTTCAAACCATCCAACCGGTGATCGACATCGCCTACCATATAACGCCTCATAAGGAGCCATCCGGATGCTAGATTGGTAACTGTTATTGTAGGCGAACTCTGCTAATGGCAGAAACCGGTCCCACGAACCTCCGAAATCAATAACACGGGCTCGAAGCATGTCCTCGAGAATCCGAATAGTCCTCTCGGACCGGCCATCCGTCCGAGGATGAAATGCTCGTACTCAACCGAACCTCGGGTGCCTAACTCTCCGCCGAACCGCTCTCCGTAACCGCGAGGTAAACCGCGTACCCCGATCGAGATAATAGATATCGGCACCCCACGGAGACGAACAATCTCCCTAATGTAAACCTCCGCTAACCTCTCCGACGAGTAGGAGACAGACATTGGAATAAAGTGTGCCGACTTGGTCAACCTATCAACAATGACCCAAATAGCATCAAATTTCCTCCGAGTCAAAGCAAGTCCAGGAACGAAGTCCATAGTGATCCGCTCCCATTTCCACTCGGGAATTTCAATCCTCTGGAATACACCACCAGGTCTCTGGTGCTCATATTTCACCTGCCGACAATTTAGACACCGAGCGACATACGCAACGATATCTTTCTTCATTCTGCGCCACCAATAGTGCTGCCGTAAGTCCCGGTACATCTTCGCGGCGCCCGGGTGAATAGAATACCGCGAACTGTGGGCCTACACTAAGATCAACTCTCGAATCCCTTCGACATTGGGCACACAAACTCGACCCTGCAATTTCAATACCCCATCATCATCTAGGTTTGCCTGTGTGGCACCTCCCCGCTGTATTGTATCTCTCAACTCACGCAAATGAGGATCATCAAATTGCCTCTCACGGATGCGCTCTAATAATGAAGAACGAGCGACCGTGCAGGCTAACACCCTGCTAGGCTCAGAAATGTCTAATCTCACGAACCGGTTGGCTAAGGCCTGAACATCTAGAGCTAATGGTCTCTGATTGACCGGAATATATGCAAGACTACCCATGCCGGCATACTTTCTACTCAATGCATCGGCCACCACATTGGCCTTACCTGGGTGATATAATATAGTAACATCATAGTCTTTTAGCAACTCTAATCCATCTCCACTATCGTAAATTCAACTCCTTTTGCTTTATCAAGTACTGTAGGCTTTTTTGATCAATGTACACCTCACATGTCACACCATATAGATAATGCCTCCGGATCTTTAAGGCATGAACCACCGCTGCCAACTCAAGATCATGAACTAGATAATTATTCTCATGTATTTTCAACTGCCTCGAAGCATACGCAATAATCTTACCATCCTGCATCAATACCGCTCCAAGCCCCGTACGAGATGCGTCACAATAAACTGTATAAGGCCCTGCACCCGTAGGTAGTACCAGTACTGGTGCGGTAGTCAAGGCTGTCTTGAGCTTCTGAAAGCTCGCCTCACACTCCTCCGACCACCGAAACTGAACACCCTTCTGGGTCAACCTGGTCATCGGGGCTGCAATAGAAGAAAACCCCTCTACAAAACGACGGTAGTAACCTGCTAATCCCAAGAAACTCCGTATCTCAGTCACTGAAGCTGGTCGAGGCCAATTCTGGACTGCCTCAATCTTCTTTGGGTCTACCTGAATACCCTCCACAGATACAATGTGACCCAGAAATGCTACCGAACTCAGCCAGAACTCACATTTTGAAAATTTGGCATATAGCCGATTATCCTTCAGAGTCTGAAGAACCACTCTGAGGTGCTGCTCGTGCTCTTCCTGGCTGCGGGAGTATACCAGGATGTCATCTATGAAGACTATCACGAACAGATCTAAGTAAGGCCTGAATACCCGATTCATCAACTCCATGAATGCTGCCGGGGCATTGGTCAACCCGAAGGACATGACCAAGAACTCATAATGCCCATATCTAGAGCGAAAGGCTGTCTTAGGAATGTCAGCCGCCCTGATCTTCAGCTGATGGTAGCCTGACCTCAAGTCTATCTTAGAGAATACCCTCGCTCCCTGGAGCCGGTCAAACAAATCATCAATCCTCGGCAGTGGATATTTATTTTTGATAGTCACCTTGTTTAACTGCCGGTAATCAATACACATCCGCATCGAGCCATCCTTCTTCTTTACAAATAATACAGGTGCCCCCCAGGGGGAAACACTGGGCCTGATAAAACCCTTCTCAAGAAGGTCCTGCAACTGATCCTTCAACTCCTTTAACTCCGGCGGGGCCATACGATAGGGTGGAATAGAGATGGGCTGAGTGCCCGGTGCCAAATCAATACAGAAGTCAATATCCCTGTCGGGTGGCATGCCCGGCAGGTCTGAAGGAAAAACCTCAGGAAACTCCCGTGCAATAGGGACTGAATCAATGGAAGGAACTTCTGCACTGGAATCACGAACATAAGCCAAATAAGCTAAACACCGCTTCTCGACCATACGTCGAGCCTTAACATAAGAAATAACAGTGCGAACAGAGTGGCTTGAGGTACCCTTCCACTCTAATCGGGGTGATTCTGGCAAGGCTAAGGTGACAGCCTTAGCATGACAATCAAGAATAGCATGGTATGGGGACAACCAGTCCATCCCCAATATGACATCAAAATCTACCATATCCAAGAGCAACAGATCAACACGGGTCTCAAGACCCCCAAATATAACTACGCACGCACGATGCACCCGATCGACTACAATAGAGTCACCCACTGGCGTAGCCACATAAACTGGAATATCCAGAGCATAGCTGGGCACGGCCAAATACGGTGCGAAGTAGGAAGACACATAGGAATATGTAGATCCAGGGTCAAATAATACTGAAGCACCTCTGCCACACACAAGAATAGTACCTGTAATCACGACATCTGATGCCTCTGCCTCTGGCCTGGCTGGTAAAGCATAGAATCGGGGATCTGCACCTCCCCTCTGAGCTGCGTCTCTAGGACGACCATCAACTGGCTGACCTCTACCTCTCGCTGGACGGTCTCCACCTCTACGGTCTCGACCTCCACCTCTATAATCCCTACCCCCGCCTCTGGCCGGCTGGGCAGGCTGAGGGTCAGCTGGGGCCTGAATCATAGGACGAGGACCTCGCTGCTGAGAGTTGCCCGCTGCTATAGGGCAATTCCTGATAAAATGACCTGGGTCGCCACAACCGTAGCAACTCTTAGACTGATAGGGCTGCTGGCCCTGACGACCTGAATGGCCTCCACGAACGCTCTGAAGAGGCTGAGCACTAATAGGAGACTGGTCTGAATAATACCCCCGAGAACCACGATCACCTGATCCACCCTGTGAAGCCTGAAGGGCGGAATGAAAAGGCCTGGAAGACCGGCCTCTATCAAAGGATTCTCTGCTACCAGAGGAAGAACCACCAAATCTACCTATATGACGAGGCCTCTTATCTGAAGAATAACCGCCTCCCCTAGCAAGAGCCATCTCAACTCTGCGTGCTGCATCGGCTGCCTCCTGAAATGATATGTCACTCCCCACGCCCATAGCCATCTGGAGTCTAATCGGCTGATTAAGCCCATCTATAAATCTGCGGACCCTCTCCCGCTCCGTGGGAAGTATCACCACTGCATGACGAGCCAAGTCAATAAATCTCGTCTCATACTGTGTAACTGTCATAGTGCCCTGATGGAGGCGCTCAAACTGCCTCCGAAGTAAATCCCGCTGAGTAGCAGGGAGAAACTTCTCCATAAATAGTTCCGCAAACTGGTCCCATGATAGAGCTGGGGACCCTGCTGGTCGAGTCAGGCAATAATCTCTCCACCAAGTCTTGGCGGATCCTGCAAGTCTGAAGGTACATAAATCAACTCCGTTTGTCTCCACGATCCCCATAGTCTTGAGAATCTCATGGCAACTGAATAAGAAGTCCTGAGGATCCTCTGATGCGGCTCCACTGAATGTAGTGGTAAATAGCTTGGAAAACCGATCAAGCCTCCATAACGAATCAGAAGTCATGGCCGCTCCATCACCGGCATGAGCTGCGGTACCTGACTGAGTGGCCACAGCTGGCTGGATTACTGGTGCCTGAGGCTGAGGAGCTACTGGCTCCGGAGTATGAGCAATAGGAGTCTGGGTCCCTCCTCCAGCCTGAGAAGTAGGTGGGGCAACTGATAATAGACCCGCTCTGGCAATGCTATCCATAAATCCCGCTATTCCGACCAAAGCATCCCGGAGATCCGGGGTAATCAAAGCCTCTCCTGGGACCTGAGCTGGGCCCACTGGAGCTGCTGGAACCGGAACCTCCTCATCAATCTCAATACGAGGCTCCACCTCTGGGGTAGCTGCCTGGGGCTGAGCTCTACCCCTACCACGGCCTCTAGTACGGCCTCGGCCCCTGCCCCTCACAGGAGCTGTCTGGGGCTCAGGCTGCTGGTCAGCGGACGAAGAAGTGCGTGTCCTTACCATCTGCGAAAGAACAGAATAGAAATTCAATCAGTAATTGAGGAACAAGTCGCACGACAAGAAAGAACAAATGAGAGACTTTTTCCTAACTCAATAGACTCTGGAGGACAAGTACGGACGTCTCCGTACCTACCTCTCAAACTCTACTAAGCTTGTTCGTGAGTGGTGAGACCTATGTAACCTAGAGCTCTGATACCAACTTGTCACGACCCGGATTTTTCCCCCAATATCGGGATTGTGATGGCGCCTACTCGTGGTAGCTAGGCAAGCCACTGTATTCATACTATCCTGTTTTTAACACAATTTTAATTAAATAAATGCGGAATACTTTATCGAAATGGATATAACAAATCACAAAGTGAAAATTATACCGAAATCCTCTACCCAAGACGTGGAGTCACCAACTCACAAACTACTATGGAATACTACACATAAAAGTCTGAAGGAAATATAACATAATACTGTTTGTCTCGGAACAACGAGACTACATCTATTAACATAAATAAAGAAATAGACGCCGGGCCTACGGACGTCTGCAAGCTACCTCGGTCTCAAATATGATTAGCTCCCACGCAATCTACTTACTGCTGCTGCTGCTCCTGATCGTAACCTGGACCCGTGCAAAAACGCACAGAAGTGTAGCATCAGCACAACCGACCCCATGTGCTGGTAAGTGCCTGGCCTATCCCGGCGAAGTAGTGACAAGCCTAGGACCAGACACTCACATAAACCGGTGCAATTCAATATATATATATATGTGTACCACAAAATAACAAGAAATAATCAAGTATTAACACAATAAGGAATATCTTAAAGAATCCAACAATTAACCACAGTTAATAATTTCACAAAGAAAACAAAAATATAATGTAAACACGAATTATATCACTTCAAGAAATAGCAAGCAATTGCACGGCATCACCCTTCGTGCTTTTACTCTCATCCTCACCAAATAAACAAATAAAGTACACGGCATCACCCTTCGTGCTTTTACTCTCATCCTCACCAAATAAGCAAATAAAGTACACGGCATCACCCTTCGTGCTTTTACTCTCATCCTCACCAAATAAACAAATAAAGTACACGGCATCACCCTTCGTGCTTTTACTCTCATCCTCACATCCATAGTACGGCATGATCCTTCGTACATGGTTCAATAACAGAGCACGGCATGATCCTTCGTGCATAATCAATAAATAAACATGGCACGGCATTAACCTTCGTGCATAAATAAATAAACATGGCACGGCATCACCCTTCGTGCATTATCACTCTTCCTCACCCAAATAACAATCACAATTAAGGGCAGAGAAAGAAACAACAATTCATAAATCGTCCCATCAATGGCAATCAATAATTATCTTCACAACAAGTCCCAACAAGGGAGAACAATAACAATTCATCTGTAATATATCTCAAAATAATCATTTTCCAACGACTCACGGTCATACTAGACGCCAGTGTATGGATGCTCGTCACCACAGCTCATACACCGCACTCGATCACATAACACATAACACATAATCCTATTCCCTCAAGCTAGGATAGAACAAACACTTACCTCGAATGCTTATGAACAATTCACCCCGTGGAAATGTCTTTTCTTTCAATTTGGCTCCAATCCAACCGTATCTATACACAATTGATTTAATATCATCAATTCTACTCAACAAACTAATTCTTAATACCAAATAACACTTTTACAACATTCTGCCATGAATAGTAAATTTCAACCCCAGGCCCACATGGTCGGAATTCGGGGTTAGGACCAAAATCCGGTTACCCATCCCCCACGAGTTCATGTATATAATTTGTTTCAAAATCGGACCTCAATTCGAGGTCAAATTCCCAAATTTATGAAAAACCCTATTTTCTAACAAAAACAAGCATTTTACCATGAAAACATTTGATTTCTAATGAAAAACATGTTTAATGATGTTAGGGATTGAAAGAATTAAGTAAAAAGTGACTTACAATCGATTTGATGAAGAAGAAATCCTTGAAGAATCGCAAATGGGTGTTTTGGTTTTGTAAAAATGTGAAGAAATGACTGAAATCCGTGTTCTTCAGGTCTCTGTGTTCGCATTTGCGAACATGGGTTCGCAATTGCGAACCCCGACCAATTTCTGGAGTTTGAAAAATAAGCTAAGGGTGTAAAGTTCGCATTTGCGAACATTTGTTCGCATTTGCGAACAGTTCGCATTTGCGAACTAATGTTCGCATTTGCGAACACATGCTGCACAAGGCATTGTTCGCATTTGCGAACAATGGTTCGCATTTGCGAACCAAGGCAGTCACTGAGACGTTCGCATTTGCGAACAATGGTTCGCATTTGCGAACCAAGGCAGCACTGGGGACCTTCGCAAATGCGAACAATTGTTCGCATTTGCGAACAAGGCTAGCTTCGCATTTGCGATCAATTGTTCGCATTTGCGAGCCTTGCCTTATATCGTCCCCTTCGCAATTGCGAGAAATTCTTCGCAATTGCGAAGCCAACAACTGGGTAAAAAACCAGCAGTTCAAAATTCAGAATTTCATCCAACGGCCTATCAAATCTTTACCCGAGCCCTCCGGGCTCCAAACCAAACATGTACACAACCTCAAAAACACATTATGGACTTGTTCGTGCGATCATATCGCCAATATCACTTCGTTTTAATCAAATCGAGCCTCAAACTCCTGATTTTCATACTTTTGATTTTCAAAACTTCTTAACTTGGAACTCAAGGTCCAAAACATCTCAAACGACATCCAAATGTCACCAAACTTTACAGAAATCACATATATAATACTTAAGACTTGTACCGGGCGTCGGAACCAAAATACGAGCCCGATACCAATGTTTATCAATTTATTTCCTTTAATAATTGCATCAAAAACAATTTCACATAAAAATTCATAACTTGGGCTCTAGGCCTCAGAATTCGACTCCGGACGCATGTCCAAGTCCCATATTTTCCTACGGACCTCTCGGGACCATCCAATCTCGGTCCGGATCCGTTTACCAAAAATGTTGACCGAAGTCAACCATATCAATATTAATATCATTTTTATCCAAATTTCTCATAGAATTCATATTTTCTATCACAAATCTTTTCCGGCTTTGTGCCCGGACTGTGCACGCAAATCGAGGTAACTAAAAATGAGGTTTTCAAGACCTCAAAAGCTCGGAATGATTAAATAAACAAGTGATGACCCTTTGGGTCGTCACAATATTTAGCTAGGTTCTTATTAGCGAACCTAATTACACCTTAAAATTTCAGGTTTAAAGTTAATTTTTTTTTTAATTTTCACATATAAAACTACTTATGTGTAAAAATATTGAGTTAAGTTGAACTAGTTGATTGTATACTTTATTCGCAAATGCAAAGTAATTAGGAGAAACTCTATGGTGAACTTGATCCACAATTCTCTAACATGTTTAAACCTTCTCTTTACAATTTTAAGGTTCATGTTTTGGTTTTACACAATTGGATCAATCAACAATATACAGGAAAATTCAAGAAAAAATTATATATAGGACAATGAATAAGGAAAAAAAAGGAAAATATCAAACAAAGAAAGAAGAAAAATTGTCTTGATATTCAAATGTGAACATATAGAATACTTAGAAAGTTGCATATAGTGGAATATGTTGCATTCACATGGTCTGCTTGAAGATATCTTGCATTAGTCAAAGTAGAATATTCATAAATATTTAATTTATTTTAGTTGTACGTAGTAGAAAAAAGAAAAACGTGAAAATATCACTTAGCTAGTCATTTTCTCTCTCATGAAATATACATTTAAATTTCTCTATAACATTTTCGTTTGTTTTGATTTTTATTTAGCCTCAATTTTTCAATAAAAATGCTCATTCAAAGATGTTTGAAAAACAGAATATCCAGGTCGAGCCTCGAACCTAAGGCAAATTACGAGCTTGACCAGCAACAAGAAGCACTTTTTGCAAGGCAGCGGTATCATTAATTATATACTGTTTCATTTTTGCAGAATATTAGTGTGAACTTTTAATATTTGTTTTCGGCGAAATAGTGTCGGATGACACTCTTTCTTACGATGTGCATCCACCCTTGCATAGAACGTAACATAAATTATAGCGTGACATGAAAATTAATTCCAAATAAAACCTCGTCAGTAATATTGCTACAGATTATGGTTGTTATACATAGGATTGACGATAGTAATATTAATTATGGCTTCCCCTTTTACACATTATCTTGAATTTCTTTCAAAAGTTTCTTTATATGTGAAGCAACTTTCATTTGTTAAATTACTTTTGAGTCATATTTTTCAAAGTATGTACTATGTAGTATGATGTTGAGTGCTGACACCTTTAACCTGCCTCCCTATCAGGGCGAAGCTACGTGCATTCATGGGTGGTCGACTGATCACCCTTCGCCGAAAAATTATACTCCGTATAAGGTAAAATATTACTTTGTTATTGATTAAAAATAGACTTTGAACACTCTTAAATAGCCCAATAGCAAATGCTTGAACACCCTTATTGAATTTTCTGGCTTCGCCACTGCTCCCTATATTTTGATGATTGCCGATAATCTAAAAAGGAAAAACTCGTCAATGAGAGAATTAGCAAAAGTGGTAATAACAATAATTTAATATCATTCTTTATGTTATTTTGGTAATATTTGTGTATTAAATTCTCTATAGTTATAATATTTTTTTTTTTTTTGGTAACTAACCTTTTTGTATTAATCACCTTTGAAACTTTACAAAATCATAGCTAGTCAACACAATTAGCTATCTCAACTCTATCTATCTTTTTCTCACTACTTCTATATACAAGAAGTTCACAACTGAAACAAAAATTCTTAAACACCTAAAACGTAAAACTCTGTAGAAACTCTTTTGCTGTAGGACCTGCTCTAACATAACAGATATAACCAATTTCGCATACAATTGTTTCCCAACTTTTAGACTTCTTTTCAAACACTCTATGATTCATTTCCATCCATATAGCATATATACATTCTACAAACACCAAGTCGAAAACTTGAGCCTCCTGTGATTTTCCTTTAGCACTTTTGATAGCCCAGTCAATATGGTGCGACGATCCAAAGGGTTATCACTTGTTTTCTTAATCATTTCGCATTTCTGAGGCCTTGAAAACCTCATTTATAGTTGCTTCGATTTGCGTGCACAGTACGGGCGCGAAGCTGGAAAATTTTTATATTGAAATATATGAAATATGTGTAAAATTGAAGAATTTTGATATTAATATTGATATAGTTGACTTTGGTCAATATTTTTGGTAAACGGACTCGGACCTGTGATTTGACGGTCTCAAAATATCCGTAGAAAAATATGGAACTCGGGCGTATGCCCGGAATCGAAATCCAAGGTCTAGAACCCCGGTAAAAGAATTTTTCTGTTAAATTATTTTCTGAAAATGTTTAAGGAAAATGAAACTAAAATTTGATTAAAAAGTAATGGTATCGGGCTCGTATTTTGGTTCTGACGCCCGGTACAAATCATATATGTTGGTTAAGTGCTTCCTGTAAAGTTTGGTTGAAAACGGACGTCGTTTGACGTGTTTCGGCCTTAAATTGGAAATTTTGGAAGTTAAGAAATTTTGAAAGAATTCTTGAGTTTTAAGGCTCAATTTATTGATTTTGAAGTTATTTTGGCGATGTGATCGCGCGAGCAAGTTCGTATGATATTTTTGTGTTAGTATGCATATTTGGTTTAGAGCCCCGAGGACTCGGGTGAGTTTCGGATAGGTAACGGGATGTTTTGGACTTACAATAATCTAGTATTTTTGCTGGTTGCTGGTGTCCAGGTTTTTGTTCCATGCGATCGCATAGGCACGTCTGCGACCGCATAGAGTTAATTGGGAAATCATTAATAAGATTCGAGCTAAGCCGGGGTTAGTAGGGGTGTGAGGGAGGTGTGAGGAGTCACTGGTGTGAATTTGGGGTAGTTTGGGGTAGACGTTCAAGTTCCGGCGAACTTCGAACGAATATTCGAGACGTTCGAGCTATATTCGAGACTAACTACTAATGGATCCATGTAGAGGGGGCTTGGGAGATTCTACGGTGTAAATTTGGGAGCCATTGGCCTACCGGAACCGCCGTGAGGCGATTTCCGGTCGGCGGAGTGCGGCGGGGCACGGCGGTGTTACATGGGTCTCTAGGTTAAAGGAGATGATGATAGTGATCGTGGATTTGGCTTGGGGGGGCTGGGTAGGAGATTCGTATTATATACGAAATAGGAAATTCAATCCTGATCATTGGATCATTTACGATCAACGACCAGGATCGTTTTTCTTAAAGGAAATGACGTCGTGTAACGTTATTATGAGACTGGGTCGGTCTTTGACTGAGAACGGGTCGGGCTGTGAGGAGAAATGGCGACCGATGGATCGAAATGATCCAACGGCTTGGATATCTTGGCATGTTACGGCGTCGTTTGGGCGCATCTGGAGATGGCCTGAGCTGGATTTGGCTTGGGCCTGGGTTGTTCAATCTTCCTTGGGCCTATTTTCACACTTATTTTCAATTTTATTAACTAACTCTAATTAAACCAAAAACTACTTTAAACAAATCAATTTAAAGGGAATGAAATTACACCTATTAATTAACACTTGATGATTAACACAATTTATGCATTCAAATAGAATCACATGATGATCGAGAAACGAGGTGCACACATTTTTTTTGTGATTTTCTTACGATTAATTCCTATGTTCGATTTATTCTCATAAACGCGCACTTAATTTCCAAATATGCAATGCGTATTTTTTTTGTATTTTCTAGCTAAATAAACACACATACCAATGCTAACGCTCCGGAGAGATAGCACAAAATCCACAAAAATCAAATGTAGCCCAAAGCTATTTTATTTTGAATCTTTTGGGAGTAATTTTCATGTAGGGCAAAAATCACGTGCTCACAGCTGCCCCTCTTTGCGCGTAAACATGAAGGGTTTTCGTGCAAAGATAAGTGAGCGGATACGAGCGATTTTTGCCCGTTCAAGCACTCCGTATGAAGCATTTTTGGAAAAGTTTGACCGAACCTTTGCTTCAAAGGCCTCCTACATATCCTGGGCTGAACAGGAATCAGGTCAATGTAGTTCGGGAAGTTTTGGTAGCTGGGACTACCATGACTACTGTGATCTTGCTGTTGCTGTCGTTGCCACTGCTTAACCGATCTCCTTATTACACCGTGCTAAACAAAAATAAGAAGCTAGACTAAGTTACAGTACTACAAATTCTTATCAATCCTTTTTAACTTGATCTTGTCATGTTCCTTGCCATCCCGCTGGCTCTGATGTTTCTTCACATGCTTCTTCTCCTCTGACAATTGTTATCTCGGCCTATCTTGATTGCCGAACTCCGACCGTTGGTCCTTTCTTTGTGATCGTCGAACTATTCTCCTTCGAAGTCTGGACCCATCTTTCTGATCCTTGTTGCCTTCCTTTTGATTACGAACTTGGATTCATGCCGGGGATTTCCGTTATACTCAACCGCTTTCCTTAACCAAATTCAAAAATAAATCGCCACTCCATTCTTCAGGCGGGCTCCCTGACTTCCACTACAACTTCAAAATAAATCGCCACTCCATTCTTCAGGCGGGCTCCCTGACTTCAACTACAACTTCAAAATAAATCGCTACTCCATTCTTCAAGCGGGCTTCCTGACTTTAACTACAACTTTAAAATAAATCGCCACTCTATTCTTCAGGCGGGCTCCCTGACTTCAACTACAACTTCAAAATAAATCGCCACTCCATTCTTCAGGCGGGCTCCCTGACTTCAACTACATCTTTAAAATAAAATCGCCACTCCATTCTTCAGGCGGGCTCCCCGACTTCAACTACAACTTTAAAATAAATCGCCACTCCATTCTTCAGGCGGGCTCCCTGACTTCAACTACAACTTTAAAATGAATCGCCACTCCATTCTTCAGGCGGGCTCCCTGACTTCAACTACAACTTTAAAATAAATCGTCACTCCATTCTTCAGGCGGGCTCCCTGACTTCATCTACAACTTTAAAATAAATCGCCACTCCATTCTTCAGGCGGGCTCCCTAACTTCCACTACAACTTTAAAATAAATCGCCACTTCATTCTTCAGGCGGTCTCCCTGACTTCACTACAACTTTAAAATAAATTGCCACTCCATTCTTCAGGCGGGCTCCCTGACTTCCACTACAGCTTCAAAATAAATCGCCACTCCATTCTTCAGGCGGGCTCCCTGACTTCAACTACGACTCACTAATTTCATCCCATCCTTATCGCCTTCCTTTGTTTCTCGTACCATTTTCTTCTTCCTGCATCGTCTCTTGGGCCACCCTTTTCTTCTGAATTACCTTGTCTTAGAATTTCTTTCCCACGAGGTCGTGTTACTTTTCTTTTGGCTGCTGGAGATATCTTCGGAACTGTTTACTCACCTGCTGGGGATGATGCTACCGGGGAAATACTTCCTCTTTTTCTATTCCTTTCACCTTTCGTTCTCTCTTGGACTCGCCAGGGATTGAAATGTAATTAACTGAGGATTACCCTGGCGGGGGACCCCTTTTCCTTTTCCTTCTTCCCAGACCTCCTCCGGGACTCACGCCTCTGCTTCCTTGAAAAACTTATGGGATATGATGCTGCTGCGGGAATCTTGAAGTTAGTGTTTCATTTTCCCAACAACTGTTGGGGATGATACCATGCTCAAAGATCACCCCCTCGTGTTGTCTGGCCTCTCTCAAAACTATTCTGATCAGAACTGGTATTTCGCGAGATCTCGTTATCCTTATCCACTGGGTATTGTTTTCAAGAAAATTTTCGCAATGGGAGAAAATTTTCTGCCCCAGTTTGATGACCTTCTACGCGGCATGCTTTTCCGCCGACGAACCCTCTTTTCCTGCTTTAAATCAAAGAAAAATTGTTAGTTTCAAAACGCAGTGAGTGGTCGTGCCACTCTTGTTGGGGGCCATTTTCCTTTTCTCTTTCAGCTGCTTGGCCTCCCTCGAACTTTTGGGGACGACGTTGACACTTGCTGGGGATGATGCTCTTTCCACAGATGGTCTCTCATCTCTTCTTTTATTCCAATCTTCGGTTTGGTCCGACCCTTTTAGTCGATGATCTGTTGTGAGAAATCATCTTATGGATGTGTAATATGTGTCCATCGTACTCCATAATTTCCGTGAACCTTTCAATCAACCTGTCGTTCCAACCTTAATATCGGAACGACTTTTGTCTTATTGCCTCGTTCCACGCCTATTCATCTTCATTGTACCGCTTTGGGAGACTTGGTAGTAGGCTTTGAAAAGTCAATTTTCGAAAACGAAAGAAAAGAAAAATGATAGATAAAGAATGCTGACCGCGAATGACAAAAGAAAGGGAAAACTTTTCTGAGCTTAAAACTGGGAAAAACTTATCTGAATGTGTAACTGATCCAATGGTTATGCCGCACCTTCGAGATTAATCTACCCAGTCTATTTATGTCAATCACTTTCTGATGGCCGCGTTTTGCTGGAAGCAAACGAATGTCCCAACCTTGTCTCACACAGGCACCTTGTAACTATCTCGCCTTGTCACCTCATAGTGCCCTTTCAAAGGGTTTTCACTAACGACATTCTCTCATTTCTCTCGACCTCCTGTCGCCTTAGGGTGCCTGTAAAGGTTTTCACCGTAAGACTCTCTCATTTTTATTTCTCTTAGCTTTCTTCGCCTTAAGGTGCCCGCGAGGGTTTTCACCGTTAAGGCTCTCTCATTTCGCTTTCTTTCCATGCGGTGGGCTGGGGTATTATCCATGGAATTTCCTCTAAAGGGGCTATCCCTTTTCAGCTTGTGAGTCCTAGATTCAGTCGAGGATTGAAGTGTCATTCGTAGTTTCATTCGCATGACTTGGCATTTCTCAAATACTGATCGAGAGGTCTTTTTTGGTCCTTAATGTGGTTTTTGTGCCTGAGGCTAAAAAAAAAGGGTTTATCCTCAACGGTTAGCTCATTACAACTTTCGGAATCCACACTATCTTTTCAAACGAAACAATGACTTCTGCCCCAGTTTTGTTGCTTGGGGGATCTTTGATTTTTATTTTATTATGACCGAGCCGTGTGGCGCCTACGTATCCTTCTTGAGGAATCGGGTCGAACGTAGTTCACTTTTTCTTGTGTCTTTTCTTTGTTTCTTTTTCTATTTTGTTACACATCTTCCTTGATGATTCCGAAAGAGGGTATATGAAAGAATAATTAAGGCTCAAAAGGGGAAAACAAGGGTAAAGTGTTTGGGTAGTAGAAAAAAAAATTGCCTCTGTCATTTCATTCTTCGAAAAATGCCAACTACAAACAAACGAAACCAAACGTTGACAAATGCATTAGAGAATTACACATAATATCTCTTGACTGCATCAGAATTGATAGCCATATCGGTGCACCTTCCTTCAATATCAGTTAGGCATAGGGCGTCGTTGGATAATACTCTAGTCACAACAAATGGTCCCTGCCAATTTGGAGCGAACTTGCCTTTCGCTTCGGCCTGATGTGGTAGAACTCTCTTCGGCACATGTTATCCCACTTCGAATTTCCTGGGACGTACCTTCTTGTTGTATGCTCTCGCCATTCTCTTTTGATACAATTGGCCGTGACATACTGCCGTCAATCTCTTTTCATCGATCAAGCTCAATTGCTCTAACCGGGTTTTGACCCACTCGTCGTCATCAATCTCAGCTTCAGCGACAATTCAGAGGGATGGGATTTCAACTTCTGCTGGTATTACTGCATTAGTCTCGTACACCAACAAGTAAGGAGTTGCACCTACCGAAGTCCGGACGGTAGTGCGATAACCTAACAGTGCGAATGGTAACTTTTCATGCCATTGCCTCGACCCTTCTACCATCTTCCTCAATATCTTCTTTATATTCTTGTTTGCTGCCTCCACCGCACCATTCGCTTTGGGACGATATGGTGTGGAATTTCGGTGTGTAATCTTGAACTGCTGACATACCTCTTTCATCAATCCGTTGTTAAGATTGGCACCGTTATCTGTGATGATTATCTTTGGAATTCCAAACCTGCAGATGATGTGGGAATGTAAGAAGTCCACCACCGCCTTCTTGGTTACTGACTTGAAGGTTTTGGCCTCCACCCACTTGGTAAAGTAATCGATCGTTACCAGAATGAACCTGTGCCCATTGGAGGCTGCGAGTTCTATAGGTCCGATAACATCCATACCCCATGCAACAAATGGCCATGGAGCTGACATTGTATGCAACTCGGTTGGCGAGAATGAATCAAATCTCCGTGTATCTGACACTGATGGCATCTTTGCACAAAACTTATACAATCACGCTCCATAGTGAGCCAATAATATCCTGCTCGAAGAATCTTCTTTGCCAATACATATCCGCTCATGTGTGGTCTACAAACTCCCGAGTGTATATCTGTCATCACTGTTGTGGCTTGACTCGCATCTATACATCTCAACCATCCCAAATCTGGGGTTCTTTTGTACAACACCCCTCCACTAAGGAAAAAACCGTTAGCCAATCGCCGAATAGCTCTCTTTTGATCTCCAGTTGCTTGCTCTGGGTATATTCCTAACCCGAGGTATTCTTTGACGTCATGAAACCATGGCTCGCCATCCATCTCTTCCTCTATCATATTGCAATAAGCATGCTGATTCCAGATCTGAATATGTAATGGATAAACACGAACCTTGTCCGGGTGATGCAGCATTGACGCCAAAGTAGCCAGAGCATCGGCAACCTCATTATGCATCCTTGGGATATGCCTGAATTCTACTGATCGGAAACGCTTGGTCAGATCATGCAAACATTGACGATACGGGATAAGCTTCAAATCTCCGGTTTCCCATTCTCCCTGAATCTGATGTACTAGAAGGTCCGAGTCTCCCAAGACCAAGACGTCCTGTACATCCATGTCTACCGCTAATCGTAACCCTAAGATGCATGCCTCGTACTCAGCCATATTGTTGGTACAATGAAAACGCAGTTGAGCAGTAACAGGGTAATGATGTCCCATTTCAGAGATAAGCATAGCCCCTACTCCGACTCCTTTTGCGTTCACCGCTCCGTCGAAGAAAAGCTTCCACCCTGGATCCTCGGTTAATTCCAACCCATCAATTTGCAGTACTTCTTCGTCCGGAAAATACGTCCTCAAAGGTTCGTATCCGTCATCAACAGGGTTCTCAGCTAAGTGATCGGCTAGGGCTTGAGCTTTCATAGCCGTCCTTGTCACATATATGATGTCGAACTCTGTAAGTAATATTTGCCATTTTGCTAACCTCCCTGTAGGCATAGGCTTCTGGAAAATATACTTCAATGGATCCAAACGTGAAATGAGGTAAGTAGTATAAGAAGACAAATAATGTTTCAGCTTTTGGGCTACCCAAGTCAAAGCACAACGGGTCTTTTCCAAATGAGTGTACTTAACCTCGTGGACCGTGAATTTCTTACCGAGATAGTAAATGGCCCGTTCCTTTCTGCCAGTAAGATCATGCTGCCCCAGTACGCAGCCGAACGAATTCTCCAAAACCGTTAGATAAAGGATCAGGGGTCTACCCGGTTCAGGCGGAACCAGTACGGGTGGGTTTGACAGATACCCTTTGATTTGGTCAAACGCTTCCTGACATTATGTCGTCCATTCTATCGTAGTGTCTTTCTTCAACAGGCGGAATATGGGTTCACAGGTTGCTGTAAGCTGAGCAATAAACCTACTGATGTAATTTAACATTCCCAACAAACTCATTACCTCTGTTTTATTCCTTGGCGGGGGTAACTCCTGGATGGACTTGATTTTGGATGGGTCCAACTCAATGCCCCGTCGGCTGACGATGAATCCTAGCAACTTTCCTGACGGAACTCCGAATGCACATTTGGCTGCATTAAGCTTGATATCATATCTTCGCAGTCTTTGGAAAAACTTCCTGTGATCGGCAACGTGGTCTTCTTGATGTCTAGATTTCACGATCAAATCATCCACGTATACTTCAATTTCCTTGTGTATCATGTCATGGAATACCGTAGTCATCGCCCTCATGTATGTTGCCCCTACGTTCTTCAAACCGAACGGTATCACCCGGTAGCAATAAGTCCCCCACGGTGTGATAAAAGCCGTCTTTTCTGCGTCCTCTTCATCCATCAAGATCTGATGATATCCCGCGTAGCAATCCACAAAGGATCCGATTTTACGTCCGGCGCAATTATCAATCAGGATATGGATATTGGGAAGCGGGAAATTATCCTTAGGACTTGCCTTGTTGAGATTGCGGTAGTCCACGCATACTCTAATCTTTTCGTCTTTCTTTGGTATTGGTACTACGTTAGCCAACCATTCAGGGTATCGAGTGACACGAATGACTTTCGCCTGCAACTGCTTGGTTACTTCCTTCTTGATCTTTACACTCATCTCCGTCTTAAATTTCCGTAGTTTTTGTTTGACGAGCGGGCATGCCGGGTCAGTAGGTAATTTGTGGACCACTAGGCCAATGCTGAGTCCTGGCATGTCGTCGTACGACCATGCGAAAATGTCTTTAAACTCCATGAGTGTTTTGATCAACTCTTCTCTTAGGTTGGGTTCGATATGGACGCTTATTCTGGTTTCTTTGACGTCATTTGTGTCTCCCAAATTAACAGCCTCAGTATCATTTAAATTTGGTTTGGGTTTTTCCTCGAAGTGACTTAATTCTTCACCGATTTCTTCTACGGCTTCGTCATCGCCGTATTCCGATTCACTCTCGTCACCTCTTATTTCATGCGTTATTATTTCCAAACCCGATTGACTTTCTAGACTGAGTTGATTAATCTTTAAGCATGCCATATCATTAAGATCAGTTGAAAGAAAGCTACTCAGAAAAGTAAAAAGAAGGAAAATAAACAAAATTAGACACGAAGGGAACAAAATTTCATTAATGGGAACGGTACAAGGAAAAACAAGCTTGCAAACTTAAATCAAAATGAACTAAAACAAAAGGATTTTACTCCGGGGACAACCCCAACACAAAATTTCGAAAGAAAACAATCCAAAACAAACTACCAAGACTCCTTCCGGACAGGGAGAGGAGTAGCCTTCCAATTATTCAATTTTGCTTTCGATCCCACAAACTATATCTCGGCATGGCTGGATCCTTCGCCATCCTCTAGCATGCATACATCTGCGAATAGGTCCTCGAATTTTCTTAAGAACTCTTCGTCTGGCCTAACCATAGGACTGGGAATCTTTGTCGTCGGATGTCCTCTCACTCCAGACCTGACAAAAGATCGGGAAAGGCGCGGAACAGGCTTTGGGAGCACCCATATCTTCTGCTTATTCCTCTTGGCTCGCTGGATGTCCTCCGATGTTGGCTTGAATCCCAAGCCGAAGGTTCCCACATTTTCGACCACAGATACCGGTTGTATGATTCCTTGCAGAGATGCACCTAAACCTTTGCCGGGTATGAAACCATTTCTCAACATTTCATGAGCCACCATGACGTCTGCAGTAATTATTCTGTCATTGGGAATGCATTCCCCTTCTGGAACTCGGTTGGCGGATACCACATCGCAGATCTGGTATACCCATGGCCCAACATCCTCTTCTGTCTCAACAAAGGGGACGATGGTGCCCGGTTGTAGATCATTCTCTCCATGGACTACGATCTCCTGTTGGTCCCACTCAAACTTGACTAGTTGGTGTAGGCTGGATGGAACTGCTTTTGCGGCATGGATCCACGGTCGCCCTATCAGAAGGTTATATGAAACTACCATGTCCAGCACTTGGAATTCCATGGTGAACTCCACTGGTCCGATTGTCAAGATTAACACTATGTCCCCGACCGATGCCTTACCTCCTCCATCAAACCCTCAGACACATATGTTGTTCTTGCGTATCCTGCCGATATCCACTTTTAACTTGTTTAGAGTAGAGAGAGGACAAATGTTCGCACTGGACCCATTGTCGACTAGGACTTTGGTAACCACCGACTCCTCACACTTCACCGTAAGATATAAAGCCTTGTTGTGCTCGGTGCCTTCCTCAGCCAACTCATCATCGGTGAAAGTGATCCAGTTTGCTTCGAAGATCCTATCGGTGATCTTTTCCAAATGACTCATAGAGATCTTATCAGGTACATGGGCCTCATTCAAAACTTTCATCAAAGCTTGCCGATGTTCTTCAGAATGTATCAGCAAGGACAGCAATGAGATTTGCGCAGGGGTTTTCTTCAGTTGTTCTAAGACAGAATAATCATGCAGCTTCATCTCTTTCAGGAATTCTTCTGCCTCTTCGTCAGTTACCGGCTTTTTCAGTGTTGCCGGAGTGGTCTTCCTCAATTCCGCAGGGGCAAAACATCTCCCTGAGCATGTCAACCCTTGCGCTTCGCAGACTTCCTCTTTAACTTCTTTTCCTTTGTAGGTCGTCGTGACCCGATCATAATTCCATGGGATAACTTTGCTATCAACTATTGGCAACTGTATTGCTGGCTTGATGATGAAAGGATCCACTCGAACACCCGCTACAGTTAAAACGGGCATGGTTGCTGCCCCTGGTACAACTATTTTTTCTTCCTCTGGCCTCATGGGCGCTTTGTTCACACTTCCTTTTTCTGCTTCCAATCCCCCTTGTACGTCCTTCTTGCAGATGAGTGACTCATCGAGGCTTGGCCCCTTTTTCATTCTTACCCCACTAGACTTGATCATCATTATAGTCTGAGAGGTTTTCTCCTTTCCCTCTTCTACCCGTACCAACTCGATCATGTTGGTCTCATGATGAGTCGGAAGTGGATTTTGGTTGATGTTGGGCTCCGCTGGAGTCTGGACCTCAATTCGGCGAGTGTCGATGAGTTCCTAGATGGCTGTTTTCAACCGCCAACACTTTTCTGTGTCGTGCCCCGGACATCCTGAGCAGTATGCACAATTTATTGAATGATCCAGGATTCTTTGGAAGAGGGTTTGGTAGCTTAGCCTCGACCGGATTTAGCAACCCTACTTGCTTCAAACGGTGGAACAAACTGGTGTAAGACTCTCCCAAGGGAGTAAAAGTTTTTGGCCTTGGCGCCTTATCGCTCTTGAATGCTTGGTTCGGACGAAAACCCGCGCCCGTGGGATTTCTATACGCTCTTGGGGGTGGATAATTATTTTGCGGGTTTGGTGCACGCCATGGTGCATGGACGGGAGGTGTGGCATTTGACTGGGCATGATGGATAGTAAAATGGGGATCGGGTGCTGGATAGTAGTGTTGCGGGTGGTTATATGGATTGTGGAAGTAATTTTGATGGTGAGGTTGTGGCGGGTTATACTAAGGTGCGCGGCCTCTGTTTTTGAACCATGTTCCGGACTCGACTGTCGTGACTTCTTCTTTCCTATTTTTCCCAAGCACTCCTCCGGTACCACTTTGGATAGCTTGAGTGCTGGCTTTCAACGCTGAATAGCTCATGATCTTGTTGGCTTTCAAGCCTTCCTCGATCATAGCCCCCATCTTTATCACCTCAGTGAATGATTTACCCACAGACGTCACCAGATGTCCGAAATAGGTTGGCTCCAGTGTCTGCAGGAAGTAATCCACCATCTCGTTCTCTCTCATAGGCGGATCTACCCTTGTTGCATGTTCCCTCCAGCGGAAACCAAATTCTCTGAAACTTTCGGCGGGTTTCTTCTCCAACTTTAGCAATGATAAGCGGTCTGGGACTATTTCAAGATTGTACTAGAACTAGCCAATGAATGCTTGGGCCAGATCATCCCATGTAAACCATCTGCTGGGGTCCTGCCTAGTGTACCACTCTAGTGCAGATCCCCCCAAACTCTGACCGAAGTAAGCTATCAGAATCTCGTCTCGTCCTTCGGCTCCTTGCATTTTACTACAAAACCCTCGAAGATGGGCTACTGGATCACCATGCCCCTCGTATAGGTCAAACTTGGGCATTTTGAACCCGACTGGCAACTGGACATCTGGGAATGGACACAGATCCTTGTAAGCGACACTGACCTGGTTGCCCAAACCGTGCATATTCCTGAAGGACTGCTCCAGGCTTTTAACTTTTCTAATAACTTCCTCATGTTCTGAACTTTGGAAGTGCTTTTCCGGTTCTGCCGGGTTATCCCAGTGAGGGGTGTGTGGATGCGGTTCAGGACCCCTAAAGGTAGGCTCGGGAGGATAGTAATAATTGTCATGGATTTGAACATGCGGCTCACCGGACGACTTTTTGTAGGGTAGCAGGTGGGGGTGCTACAAAAACAGGGGTGACCGGAGGAGGATTTTGTTTGGTTGGTGGAATTTGGGTGGCATAAGGGTTTTCCCCTTGATAGTATGGATAGAGTGGGGCGCTTGTCGAAGGATCGAGGGGTGGATGTTCTGGAGCTGATGCGAGAGTAGGGAGGTTTGGTGAAGACTGTCCCCTAGCCCAGGCTAGGTGCATCTCTGTTATCTGCTGTTTCAACCGATCTACCTCTTCTTTCATGATCTGTATCTCTGATTTCTCTTCCTCGAGGCTTTTACCAGAACTAGACATGCTTGCTGGAATTGGCCCTTTAGATCTAGTACGGTAATGGTTGCTGGCTAGGATATTATGTCAAACCAACTGCTAAACTTTTCTGGAATGCAACAAACTTGTTAGCTTACTGAGTTTAACAGATATGTTATAGCACGTTGGATGCAATGCACCTAACCAAATAACCCTTTCTATATGTACTCATCACATGCGTCATTCCAGCTTCTTTTTTTCTCTTTTTTTTCTTTTTTTTTTCAATTATCCTTGAAATCCTTATTGTTATTAACCTTCATGTTCTTTTCCTTTCTTTCTAGTGGTGGTCGAATCTTATGTGGATTGCCTACGTATCACGTCCCCGCGTGAATCAGACCGAGCGTAGTTCTGGTAACAAAATTGTGGCGAAATTCTGGAATTCTTATATCAAAACTCTTACGGTTACAAAACATGTCTTACAACAATCAATAGAATAAGAGAAATGCTTGACTCGAGAATAAAATGCCAGCCGATTTGACTCAAAATTTCGAAAAATACATTTTTAATCAAAAGTCTAATGCTCTTAAATCCCTGGGGGCCCGCGAGGCATCATTCGGCCTTGTCGCGGGCCTTGGTGTGAGGTCCTCGTGTAGTCCCCTTAACTCTCTCATGATCTGATGAACATAGTCCATAACTGAAGCAAAAAGGGCGGTGCGGGGCATTTGTTCACAAGCTAAGCACTTCATGGTGACATAATGCCCGATTTTTCCAATTCTGTCCTTGATCATGTCCCTTTCTCCGAGTAGCCGTTCTATCTGTTGGTTTTTCGCCCCCAATCTTAGAGCATTGTTTGTGACTTGGTCTAAGAGCCTATCCACTTGTTCTTGCAGTCGGGCCATCAAATCGTGACAACGGTCGAGGTCTGCTCTTGGCATCTCGGGCTTGCTTGAAAACCCGCTCCCTGAGGATAACATTTGCTTCCCTTAGACTAGTGATGATCTCAGTGTACTCTTCTTCCACCCGCTGTAGGTGGAGTGCCTGTTGATGTGCCTCCTTTCTCCAGCTGGCACGGATCCTCACTGTTTGGGTCTTCGACTCTTCCAATTCTCTTTGGACATCGGCAACTTGGTCTTTCAAACCCTTTATCAATTTTTCGTCTGCTCGACTCCTCAACTGTCTGTCAACATCCCTTTTCATTTGCTGGATTTGAGCTCTCAAAAAGTCATTTTCTTGTGCCAACTACTTTTTATCTCCTTCGTCGGCGGCAGCTTGCATATCTTTTTCAAATTGGAGATCTTGGACCCGTTGCTCTATCTTGCCAATCCTTGTTCTGTAAACCTCTTCCTTAGCTAACCAATCCCATTGTTCTTGTGACGCTTCAGCAAATTCCCTGAGGTGAGGTCTTTTGGCTGGTCTTTCACCCGATGTTTCTCCTTTGTACCAAGTAAGATATCCGGGTACAACCTCTCCTCTAGCTCGATCCTGCACACAAGTGTTTGCCTCCAGATATTGGCATTTGCTCCAGATCTGGCGGACCCTTGCTTCTGGGAGTTGACCGTCGGGACCAATTTCGATAACCCGGGTACTCAGGTCTTCGTCTTTGGGTATTATCTGGCACCTCCCAAGCTGTCTTAAAACCCGATGGGGCGCATAAGGTTGAATGCTCTTAAGTCCCATTAAGAGAAAGTGGGACCTAGCTGCTGGCATGTACACGATTCTGTCTATCTGTAACCAACCCAACGTCCATTGTATTTGACTTGCGCTGAAAGCCTGAAAATATGCCCTCCATGCCAAGGTTCCTTCAGGCAAGACGGTCCTATCAATCCTTGTATAGAATTCACTTATGCAAGTTTTCTCAACCAACCCATATCTCAAGAATTGGGTGCGGCGACACAGGTGCTCGATCATCCACATCTGTAGCAGTAAATTACAGCCTTCAAAAAAATCCCCGCCGGCTTTGCAGGCTATGAGAGCTCGATATATGTCTGATAGTATCATGGGAGCAAGAGTACTTTCGCTTTGGTCAAGCAAAGTACTAACGACTCCGGCTACCTTTATATCAATATTCCCGTCTTTTCTCGGGAATACCACGAGTCCTAAGAAGGCTATCATGAAGGCAATTCGTCTGTGCTCCTCCCATTTCTGGCGATTACCCTTGCTGCATAATTTGTTCTTCGGCTTGTCAAAACCTCCCACATGACCGTACCTTTGATAGATGAAGCTTAAAGTACAAAACCCTTGTGCTAGATCCGGGTTACGTACCGTTCTGGCTATCTTCAGTGAGTCTAAAAATCGGTGTATGGCGACAACCCTGGGAGCGATTAGATATTGATGCCCCAATGGTATATCAGTGTTTCCAATGTATCCGGTCATCTCCTCCACAGTTGGGGTGAGCTCGAAGTCCGGGAAGTGAAAGACATTGTGCGCGGAGTCCCAATATGTGACTAATGCTCTTATGATATCCCCTCGAGGCTTTATTTCAAGCAGACCTGTGAGACCCTTCAAATATTTCTTAACTTCATCCCGCCCTTCTTCGCCTAGATCATCCCACCATAGTCGTATTTGTACCGGGATTTTAGTCATGAGTGAAAAGGGTTCATTTCGAATCGTGCTCATCCTGCACATTTATTTAAAGAAGAAGATCATTTTGGCTAGCAATGATTGGACTATTTTTTCAAAATTTTAAATTTTGGTATTTTTTGAAAAAGGGCAAGTTGGACCCGACGGGGGTTGCCTACGTATCTCACATCCGGTGAGGATCAAACCCGCGTAGTTCGGTCCGTCAAAACAAACTATTTTTCTTTTATTGACCGACAAAGAAACACATTTTGTTAAGAAAAACCATTTTGTTGGCAGAGTCAACCTTCCGTCGTCTTTTATTAGCAAACTAAATTATTGATTTGTTGGTAAAGCACATTTTGTATTTTCTGAAAAATATCTATTTCCCCATACTATTTCCTTTTGTTTTTCGTTTTTCTTCAGTATTTAAAAGCCGGTCAGCATGCAAGTTCAAATAAATGCTTAAAACAAACATGGTATAGCAGGATGGTCTTTTCATTTCAGGTTGCCTGTCCTAGACGGACCCAACCCCTGTGTTGAGTCCCCTAAGTCAAAATGCAACGTGATGCAGATAAGCGTTTCCTACTAGGGATCCGGTATGAAGTTATGTTATTCTAAGTTCAAAACCTCGGTACATGATCTAGACTGTGTACCCAAGCGGACAACTCGGGCTGAGGAAGGAGCTCCTTTCCGGGAACCAAGAGGCCAACCGGCTTAGAAACTTTCCGAGCCTCTTTATTATTTCGGGGTATGACACTAACAGAATAAGGAGTCTCAACCAGTGAGCACATCCCCGGGGGTGAGAAGTGAAGGTTTTTCGGCACAGTTTATGTACACAGTTCACGTAATATCAAAGCGGTAAACATATAGCAGTTTATATATACAGTCCAGATAGTATCAAAGCGGTAAACATATAGCACATTAACTAAACATATAATAAAATCAGATATAGACCTGTAAACACGTGATTTTTGACCCTCCCCGAGATTTTCTATATTTCTAGCGTAAAATATTTAGTTTAGTTTTAATATAGCTATTTTAGTTAAATTTGACTCTTTTACTTTATTTTTACCTCAAAATGAAAAAATAACAAAAATATAGTTTTATTAATGTTTCGTAGTCATTTTTAAACTTGAAAAATATAAAAAATAGTTTTATTTTAATTACGAGTATTATAGTTATTTTGATTACCTAGGATTAATTAAATAACACCATTCACGGTTCCGGGCAAAGAATAATATTCGGGTTCAAACTACCCGGTTTTATAATCTTCGGACATAGCCCGTAATAACCCGACACTACATTAAGGGGGAGGGATGGGAGAATGATTAAAAAATAAAAAGAGAATAAAAAAACAAAAAGAAAAGACAAAAGGAGACCACGGTTCATGGGTCTTTGGAATTTTAAAAAAGAAAAGCATTTCGTGGGGGAGGCAGTAGCCATGGCTTACTACTCCTTATACTCCACCCATACCCAAGAAACCTGAAACCTGAATCTTCATGTCCTCTCCCTATATCATCTTCAACTACTCTCTTCACAAAGGGGTCCTTAGATAACTCCATCACTTTTTCCCTCTCTTGACCTTCGCCACCGTTCTAGGTATTGCACATGGATGTCAGCTGTTTCATGTTCTGTAGCTGAGACAGATGAACAACACCATATCGCAAGTAATGGACTTGTACACAAAGAATATGCTGACCTTAGTCTCTCTGACTTATTTTGTGAAAAAAAAGGAGACGGCAGCACAAATCGTACACAGCGAAAACCTCACTGAAAAATCTAGAGATATGGCAAACCCAAAGGTGTTCTTTGACCTTAACATCGGCGGCACACCAGCTGGCCGTGTGGTGATGGAGCTCTATGCTGACACCGTTCCCAAGACGACGAGAACTTCAAAAGGAAGCACACCGGTCCAGGAATCCTCTCCATGGCTAATGCTGGACCTGGAACCAACGGTTCTCAGTTCTTCATCTGTACCGCTAAGACCGAGTGGCTCGACGGCAAGCACGTTGTGTTCGGTCAAGTTGTTGAAGGCTATGATGTGATTAAGAAGGCTGAGGCTGTTGGATCTATTTTAATAAGGTGAAGTACATCATTATGTGTAGCGTTAATTCATAGCTTTGTTTAATTTCAGTTAGTATATCCATTGATGATTAGTTATGAAACAAGTGGATACATATTTGTTGCTTGTCAATAGATTGATTTGGTAATATGTCTGTAAAACGAGCCTCAGGTGTCGTGCATCATGCTTAGACCAATCATTGGGGTTTGCCTATTAGTTACACATTTCTTTGTAAATTCATTTAGCTGGTCATTTCACATAGGAAAATAGTTTGTTAACAATATCATAGTTTGCTTTAGTTGCGTACAATCCTTAAAAAATGTGAATCGAGGTGCGCCAAGCCTAACAAAAATGACAATCGCGGGGCCTTCATAAATGTATATATATAAAATACTTAGATTTCGAGATGTGCCGTTTCTTAGCGAATTTCATGGCCTTCTCAAAAGTGTAAATAAGTAATCGCTCTAGGCGTGTATTTTAATAATTTTACCTTCTTAAATACGGGTGTGCATTTCATGCGGCCCAAATCCAAATCCCAAAAATATTGAATAAGAATGTGTCGAGGATCCGGGTGCATTTCATGTGACGTGATTCGAAACATATTTTTAGGCAATATTCTCTTTCGTAAATAATAATAGTAATAAAAGCGGTAAAGGGATATTAATTTGCATTAAGTGCATAACTGTAAAAATCAGATAAATAAGCCGAATACGACAGTTAAGCGACCGTGCTAGAACCACGGAATTCGGGAATGCCTAACACCTTCTCCCGGGTTAACAGAATTCCTTATCCGAATTTCTGGTTCGCGGACCATTAAATAGAGTCAAACCTTTCCTCAAATCGGGTTTCAAACCGGTGACTTGGGACACCATAAATCTCCCAAGTGGCGACTCCGAATCTCTCAATAAATGAACCCCGTTTTGGTTGTCCTTTAATTGGAAAAACTCCTTTGCACCCTCGCGGGTGCGGTAAAAAGAGGTGTGACAGCTCTGGCGACTCCACTGGGGAAATCTTTAGAATTCGAGCTCGGAATAACTGTTGTAGTTGGCATATTTTATCTGATTCTTTCACATGTTGGCATCAATGTGCAAAATGTTGCTTTTACTGCTTTGATATTTTGTGAACTGTACATATAAATTGTGCCGGAACCAATCTCCTCTCCGAGTCTTCTAAATCATGAAGAAGGGTGCACTTCGTGTGACTTCTTTTCTGTATAGTGTCTAATTCCCATTTTTAGAACGAGGTTTGGATAAGTTGCAAAACCGGTGAAGCTTCCGTATTCCCGGGTTGCTGCCTCCTCCTCGGCTCGAGCTGTCCGCTCGGGTAAGCCAAGTCTAGAACAGATAAACCTAGGCTTTTAAACCTAGAATAACAAAGCTTCATGCCGGATCCCTAGTAGGAAACGTTTATTTGCATCATGTCGCATTTGGCTTAGGGGACTCAACACAGGGGTTGGGTCCGTCTAGGACAGGTGACCCGAAATGAACAGACTATCCTGCTGCATCCTGTTTGTCTTGCGCATTTATCTGTTATAGACTTGCATGCTGACCGGCTTTAGAAATAAAAAAAAAAAAAAAAAAAAAAGAAAAAAAATGTGTGTGTTTTGCTCTTAAGATAGAAATAATTTATTTGTTTCCCTTTAGTAAAGTGAATAAATAAATAATGTCGTTTGTTTCGTCAAAACCGAACTACGCAGGTTTGATTCTCACCACTAGGTGAGATACGTAGGCAACCCTCATCGGGTTCAACCACCCCTTTAAAAAATCAAAAAAAAAAATGTGTGTGTTTAATTTTTTCAATAAATCGAAGTGACGCTGTTTTTGCAAATAGCCGAATGTTCCGAAAGGACGCCGGAAGGCTGTTTTTGCAAAAATAGCCACTTTGAATCTTTGTAAATAATTTTGGACACAGCCTGGAAATATTCCCTCGCGGAAATGTCGAAAGGCTGTATCCGCAAAAATCAAGTTTGAGTCATCACTCGACTTTTCAAAAAATAATCACTTTATCAAATAAGCCATTACATGGCCGGTCCTCGCATAAATAGCCACTTTTGGCATTTGAACTTCTTCAGTCTTGTATTGGCCTGTGTCGGTGCTGAATGATGCCCCATAGGCCCTAGGATCAAGTTTTGAATTTATATCTTCTTGATAAAATTTTGCAAAAAAGAGCCACTTTATCTGAATAAGCTATTATATGGCCAATTTATGAAAATATTCTTGTGTTGGTTTATGGTGATGCCGGACGATGCCCCATGAGCCACGGAATGAAAAAAAATTTAAGTTTATCTTTCTTAAATAAATTTTGCAAAAATAGTCATTTTGTCAATAAGCCATTAGGTGGCCAATTTTGTAGAAATAGTCATAATTGACACCAAAAATATTCTTTTTTCTGTAGAAATTTCCTACACAAATTTGTAGTTGGAGTCGGCTTCTATAATTTTCCTTCAAAGAAAAGAAAAATCAAAAAAAAATCAAATAAACATTTCTTTATTTCTTGCATTAATTTGCAAGAACTACGCTCGGTCTGATTCATGCGGGGTCATGATACGTAGGCAATCTCCATAAGATTCGACCACAATTGTATATGTATATATATGAAAAAAAAATGAAAAAAAAAGGAAAAAAAAAAGAGAAAAAAAAGAAAAAAAAAAGAAAAAGAAAAAGAAGTAAGCAAAAAATATGGATAAGGACTGACTGATTCCATTTCTACCATATTTTATTTTGAATTGTTGAAGAATTGAGGTGGTTGGTTTGTGGTGAACCGGAAACAGAAGATCCAGGAAAACGTGATTATGATCCAAGATAGTGGCACCAAGAATATCGCATAGAGTTCTTTACCTGCACGCCATGATGGACGCTTTGTGGGGATGTATTGACTAAAGCTGAAAATGGCGAAGCAAATAAGTGGCCTGGGTAATATTGATGCGAAGCTCAGTGGCCAAAATATCGTGCTTGGTAATCGGGAAGACTCTCCATTTCTTGGTCAACCAGAATGGAGTTTTTGGTGGCTTATTTTGTTGTCATTTCTGTCGTCCAGATTATTTCAGGGTTGTAATCAGGATATTGTCATGTAAGTCAAACCCTTTTGTCGTTCTATTTTGTCCGGTTTTCTATTGGTCGTAATACCTCATTTAGTATTGTGTAGGTTTGTTCCAAGGGTGTACCCCAGTTTATTGTGTTTGTTTTGTCGTATTAATTCATTTCTAGTTCGTCTAATGCAACTCTCTTGTTTGCCATTATTTCGAGTCATTTTTCTTTGATTTAAGGCTTTCTTCTTTATAGTCATTTTTCTCTGTCAACACTAGTGACATGACATGCACGCATAATTGTGGCCTAATCTTAAAAGTTAATCATGAAGGAATTGGAAGATAATCATGGCATTTTAAAAGAAATAATGATTTGAGATTATTTGGAACCCGAGTCACGTGAAATTTGGAGCGGGTAAAATACAAAGAAAGCCTTAAGGGCAAAATGGCCATGCTGACATGGGGTTCGCTCGTGATACTAAAATGGAAGTGTCGTCCAGCAATACTTTAAAATGACGGATGAAAAAGGCGAATGGACGATATGGTTATCTCTCCTAGCACAACCAGAAGATGTCGTGAATATGTTGTTTGTACTTGGCATGTTTTGAAGATTGGAATGACGAAGGCATTTTGTTCTGCTACCCAAACACTTTATCCTTCGTTAACCCTTCGAGCCTTATTTTGATTTCTTTCATACCCCTCCTTCGGAATCGGTACCAAAATTAGAAACACAAATGGGGAAGATAAAGAAAGAAAAAGAGAAAAACAAAAACAACCAAAAAGGAACGAAAAAGAAAAAAAAATGAAAAAATGATGAAAAAAAAAATGAAAAGAAGGAATTGGGAACTACGTTTGACCTGATTCCTTAAAGAGGATACGTAGGCGCTTCACAGCTCGGTCATAGTGTAAATAAAGAAATAAAAATCCCCAAGTAAAAAACTGGGCAAAGAAAAATTGTGTTTATTGTAAATAAATTTAGGTCCGAAGGTTGTAAATTTTGAACCCAAAATTGATTTTGTTTTGAGCCTTCAATACCCTTTCTTTCTAGCCCTATCCAAATCCCACATTACGGTCCAAAGAAAGACCTTCCGATCAGTCTTCAAAAGATGCCGCGTCAGGCGAGGGATAGAGTCCTATCATAATATAACACGTTGATTCTCAGCAGAAAAGACGTTGATTCTCAGCAGAAAGGAAATACGAGAGAGTCTTGGCAGTGACACCCCAATCCCCGGCTAAAAGTGATACAAATGAGAGAATCTTACCGGTGAAAACCTCCACAGGCACCATAAGACGACGAAAGCTGAGAGAAAATCAAAATGAGAGAGGCTTGAAAGTGAAAACCCTTCGGGCACTACAGGTCGAATAAAGGTGATAATCGGATGGAAATCACGAGACCGAAATCGTGAAAGACGAAGGATAGACCATATGTGCATGTCATGACCAGTGGAGTTGGTATTCGCGTTTGATAAGTTTTGTAGATATTTCTTGCTAGAGAGTCATTTTCTTTTTCCTTTGTCTTCTATTTTGTTTCTTTTTATCTTTCTCATTTTTATCAAAAATTCCCCATCAAGGTCTGTCTAGTCAGAACAAGTGAGAAATGATTTCAAAACTTGCCACCAACTTTCCAATTATTATGCAAAGCAAGGAAATGCCATTGACGGCAGAGAAGTAGGGTGCGAAGAAGATTATTAAACCGGGGCAGAAAATTTTCTTTTCAGTTTGAAAATTTTCTGGAAGTCAATACCCACTTGGGGAAGAAGGAAAGTCTTAAGGGAAATGGTCTTCGAACTAGTGTCATCCTCAACAGCCGTCAAGAAGAGTGAAACACCAATTTTGAGGAGATCAGTATCCCCCAGCAGTGTTATCTTCAGCAAGTTCCGAGGTGGTCGGACAACACAGAGTGGTAAAGGAAGAAAGGAAATCTCATCTTCAACAAAATAACCCCCAACAAGTTGAGAAACACAGAACGGGGAAGGGATAAATGGAAAAACCCATCCCCAGCATGAGTATCATCAAATAATAACATCCCCAGCAAGTTCTGATAATGAAACACAAAGCAGGGAAAGAGGAGGAGAACAATCCCCAGCAGGAGCACCACAACCAGCCACCACATTTTAAAACTAACCAATTTTTCTTTGATTTGAAACAGGGAAAAAGGGGTTGTCAGCAGCAAAGCATGCCACGAAGAAGATTCTCAAACTGGGGCAGAAAATTTTCTCCTGTTGCGAAAATTTTCTCGAAACCAAATACTTGGTTAGGGAAAGAAGCTAGATAACGCGAGGAAATGATCTTTGAACCCGGTTATCCCAGCAGATTTGAAAGAAAGAAAACAACAAGCCGTGATAGATGAAATTATACCCCCAACAGAACAGGACAAGACGAGGAAGCTTGCGTTCAGAAAGGCAAGAAGCCGGTATCACCCTCAAGCAGTCCTCGGAAAATGAAACATTGATTTCGAGATTTCACCGGCAGCATTATATCCTACAAGTTTTTCAAGGGAGCGAAGCGCGAGCCCCGAAGGAGGTTTGGAAAGAGGAAGAAGGAAAGGGGATCCCCCGACAGGTTAATCCCCAGCTGATGACACTTCAATCCCCAGCGATCTCGAGAGAGAATAAAGGTTCTGAAGGAAGTAGAAAAAGAGGAAATAAAGAAGATTTTCCCCAGCAGCATTACCCGAGCAGGTAAGTAATTAGTTCCAAAGACATCCCCAGCAGTCAAGAGAAAAATAACACAACCCGGGAGGAAAGCAATTCCAAAACAAGGTAATTCGGAAGAAAGGATGGCCCAAGAAGCAATGCAGGAAGAAGAAAGTGGTGCAGGAAGCAAAGGAAGGCGACATGGATGGGATGGAGTTAGTAAGATGTTGTTGAAGTCAGGGAGCCCGCCTGAAGAATGGAGTGGCGATTTAATTTTGAAGTAGTAGTCGAAGTCAGGGAGCCCGCCTGAAGAGAGGAATGGCGTTTAATTTTCAGAGTTAATGGTTGAAGTCAGGAGCCCGCCTGAAGAGAGGAATGGCGTTTAATTTTTAGAGTTGATGATTGAAGTCAGGAGCCCGCCTGAAAAGAGGAATGGCGATTTATTTTCAAAAGATGTTGTTGAAGTCAGGAGCCCGCCTGAAGAGAGGAATGGCGATTTATTTTTTCAAAAGTTGACGTTGAAGTCAGGAGCCCGCCTGAAGAGAGGAATGGCGATTTATGTTCAAAAGATGTTGTTGAAGTCAGGAGCCCGCCTGAAGAGAGGAATGGCGTTTATTTTCAAAAGATGTTGTTGAAGTCGGGAGCCCGCCCGAAGAGAGGAATGGCGATTTATTTTCAAAAGTTGATGATTGAAGTCAGGAGCCCGCCTGAAGAGAGGAATGGCGTTTATTTTCAAAAGATGTTGTTAAAGTCAGAAGCCCGCCAGAAAAGAGGAATGGCAATTTATTTTCAAAAGATGTTGTTGAAGTCAGGAGCCCGCCTGAAGAGAGGAATGGCGATTTATTTTTTCAAAAGATGTGGTTGAAGTCAGGAGCCCGCCTGAAGAGAGGAAGGGCGATTTATTTTCAAAAGATGTTGAAGTCAGAAGCCCGCCTAAAGAGAGGAATGTCGCTTAATTTTTAGAGTTGATGATTGAAGTCAGGAGCCCGCCTGAAGAGAGGAATGGCGATTTATTTTCAAAAAGATGTTGTTGAAGTCAGGAGCCCGCCTGAAGAGAGGAGTGGCGATTTATTTTCAAAAGATGTTGTTGAAGTCAGGAGCCCGCCTGAAGAGAGGAATGGCGATTTATTTTTTCAAAAGTTGACGTTGAAGTCAGGAGCCCGCCTGAAGAGAGGAATGGCGATTTATGTTCAAAAGATGTTGTTGAAGTCAGGAGCCCGCCTGAAGAGAGGAATGGCGTTTTATTTTCAGAGTTGATGGTTGAAGTCAGGAGCCCGCCTGAAGAGAGGAGTGGCGATTTATTTTGAAGTTGTAGTTGAAGTCAGGGAGCCCGCCTGAAGAATGGAGTGGCAATTTAATTTTGAAATTGTAGTTGAAGTCAGGGAGCCCGCCTGAAGAATGGAGTGGCGATTTATTTTTGAATTTGGTTGAGGAAAGCGGTAGAGTGTAACGGAAATCCCCAGCATAAATCAGAAGGAAGGCAACAAGGATCAGAAAAGATAGATTCAGACTTCGAAGGAGAATAGCTCGAAGATCACAAGTAAGGGAAATCACTTCGGAGTGCAATGCAAGTTAGCAACAAAAGAAGCTTGCGACCGGAATGCGAGTCAACGGTCCGAGGTGATCAACAGAAGTGAGTCACAATGAAAAGCAAGGAGTTAATTCAAGTGCCGAAGTTGATGAAAGATGTGGCATGCTCAAGACATGGCCGAGGTCACAAGCACTGTATACCTGGTCTTGATTCGAAGAGCAGCACCTGCAACTAGCAAGTATCAAGGTTCAAATTTAGAGTCCGCATGAAGCACCAACCAATACTCAAGATCAAGCTTCAGAAGACTTATAGATAGGAATCTTGTAACTAGTAGCCGATAGGCTTAGTTAGTCTTTCTCATGTTTTGATTTTTGATGTAATAGCAGGACCACGGACCGGAACTTCGATGGAACAGAACCTCGACGGAATGACACCTCGACTGGCTCTCCACCTCGGTTACTCCTTCCTCACTCACTTTCGAACTACACGTGGCCTGATTCCTTTATAGCCAAGGATATGTAGGCAGCTCAGATACAAGGGCTCGGTCACATTCCTCTTCTCTTAGTTTAGTCCCTCCCAATAAGGGTCGGGTCAAAAACACTTGTCTAGTCGTTCTTTGTCTGAAAACTCTTTGTGTTTTCAGTCAAAGAGGGGCAACTGTAAACACGTGATTTTTGACCCTCCCCGAGATTTTCTATATTTCTAGCGTAAAATATTTAGTTTAGTTTTAATATAGCTATTTTAGTTAAATTTGACTCTTTTACTTTATTTTTACCTCAAAATGAAAAAATAACAAAAATATAGTTTTATTAATGTTTCGTAGTCATTTTTAAACTTGAAAAATATAAAAAATAGTTTTATTTTAATTACGAGTATTATAGTTATTTTGATTACCTAGGATTAATTAAATAACACCATTCACGGTTCCGGGCAAAGAATAATATTCGGGTTCAAACTACCCGGTTTTATAATCTTCGGACATAGCCCGTAATAACCCGACACTACATTAAGGGGGAGGGATGGGAGAATGATTAAAAAATAAAAAGAGAATAAAAAAACAAAAAGAAAAGACAAAAGGAGACCACGGTTCATGGGTCTTTGGAATTTTAAAAAAGAAAAGCATTTCGTGGGGGAGGCAGTAGCCATGGCTTACTACTCCTTATACTCCACCCATACCCAAGAAACCTGAAACCTGAATCTTCATGTCCTCTCCCTATATCATCTTCAACTACTCTCTTCACAAAGGGGTCCTTAGATAACTCCATCACTTTTTCCCTCTCTTGACCTTCGCCACCGTTCTAGGTATTGCACATGGATGTCAGCTGTTTCATGTTCTGTAGCTGAGACAGATGAACAACACCATATCGCAAGTAATGGACTTGTACACAAAGAATATGCTGACCTTAGTCTCTCTGACTTATTTTGTGAAAAAAAAGGAGACGGCAGCACAAATCGTACACAGCGAAAACCTCACTGAAAAATCTAGAGATATGGCAAACCCAAAGGTGTTCTTTGACCTTAACATCGGCGGCACACCAGCTGGCCGTGTGGTGATGGAGCTCTATGCTGACACCGTTCCCAAGACGACGAGAACTTCAAAAGGAAGCACACCGGTCCAGGAATCCTCTCCATGGCTAATGCTGGACCTGGAACCAACGGTTCTCAGTTCTTCATCTGTACCGCTAAGACCGAGTGGCTCGACGGCAAGCACGTTGTGTTCGGTCAAGTTGTTGAAGGCTATGATGTGATTAAGAAGGCTGAGGCTGTTGGATCTATTTTAATAAGGTGAAGTACATCATTATGTGTAGCGTTAATTCATAGCTTTGTTTAATTTCAGTTAGTATATCCATTGATGATTAGTTATGAAACAAGTGGATACATATTTGTTGCTTGTCAATAGATTGATTTGGTAATATGTCTGTAAAACGAGCCTCAGGTGTCGTGCATCATGCTTAGACCAATCATTGGGGTTTGCCTATTAGTTACACATTTCTTTGTAAATTCATTTAGCTGGTCATTTCACATAGGAAAATAGTTTGTTAACAATATCGTAGTTTGCTTTAGTTGCGTACAATCCTTAAAAAATGTGAATCGAGGTGCGCCAAGCCTAACAAAAATGACAATCGCGGGGCCTTCATAAATGTATATATATAAAATACTTAGATTTCGACATGTGCCGTTTCTTAGCGAATTTCATGGCCTTCTCAAAAGTGTAAATAAGTAATCGCTCTAGGCGTGTATTTTAATAATTTTACCTTCTTAAATACGGGTGTGCATTTCATGCGGCCCAAATCCAAATCCCAAAAATATTGAATAAGAATGTGTCGAGGATCCGGGTGCATTTCATGTGACGTGATTCGAAACATATTTTTAGGCAATATTCTCTTTCGTAAATAATAATAGTAATAAAAGCGGTAAAGGGATATTAATTTGCATTAAGTGCATAACTGTAAAAATCAGATAAATAAGCCGAATACGACAGTTAAGCGACCGTGCTAGAACCACGGAATTCGGCAATGCCTAACACCTTCTCCCGGATTAACAGAATTCCTTATCCGAATTTCTGGTTCGCGGACCATTAAATAGAGTCAAACCTTTCCTCAAATCGGGTTTCAAACCGGTGACTTGGGACACCATAAATCTCCCAAGTGGCGACTCCGAATCTCTCAATAAATGAACCCCGTTTTGGTTGTCCTTTAATTGGAAAAACTCCTTTGCACCCTTGCGGGTGCGCAAAAAAGAGGTGTGACAGCTCTGGCTATTCTGCTCGGAGCTGGTATTTCCCGAAATCTGGTGTTGCTTTCTACCCTTACCCTCTGAGTTTTGGCTTTCAAGAAAATTTTCGCAACAGGAGAAAATTTTCTGCCCCAGTTTGATAAACTTCCGGACGGTATGCTTTTTCGCCAACGAACCCTCTTTTCCTGCTTTAAATCAAAGAAAAATTGTTAGTTTCAAAACGCAGTGAGTGGTCGTGCCACTCTTGTTGAGGCCATTCTCTTTCAGCTGCTTGGCCTCTCTCGAACTTTGAGGACGACGTTGACGCTTGCTTGGGAAGATGCTTTTCCCACGAACGACCTCTCATCTTTTCCTTTTATTCCATTCTTTGGTTTGGTCCGACTCTTTTTAGCCGGTGATCTGTTGCGTGAAATCATCTTTCGGACATGCCACATGTGTCCATCACACTCCATAATTCTTGTGAACCTTCCACTCGGCCTGTCATCCCAATCTCACTATCGTAACGACTTCTGTCTCATTGCCTTGTTCCATGCCTATTCACTTTCAATATACTGCTTTGGGAGACTTGGTAGTAAGCTTTGCAAAATCAATTTTCGAAAATGAAAGAAAAGAAAAGAATACCGACCGCAAATGACAAAAGAAGAGAAAAACTTTTCTGAACTCAAAAAATAGGAAAACTTATCTGAATGTGTGCCTGATCCAATGTTATGCCGCGCCTTTGAGATTAAACTACCCAGTCTATTTATGTCAATCACTTTCGGATACCGCGTCCTGCTAGAGGTAAACGGATGTCCCAACCTTGTCTCATGCAGACATCTTGTAACCATCTCATCCTGCCACCTCACCGTGCCCTTCAAAGGGTTTTCACTAATGAGATTCTCTCGTTTCTCTCTATCTCCCGTCGCCTTAAGGTGCCCGTGAAGGTTTTCACCGTAAGACTCTCTCCTTTTACTTCTCTCAACTTCCTTCGCCTTAAGGTGCCCGCGAGGGTTTTCACTGTTAAGACTCTCTCATTTATGCTTTCTTTCCCTGCGGCGGGGTATCACCCCTGAGATTCCCTCTAGAGCGTTATCCCCTTTTGGCTTGCATCCCGGATTCAATCGAGGGTCGGGATGTCACTCCTGGCTTTCATTCACATGACTTGGCACTTCTCAAATACTGATTGAGAGGTCTTTCTGGTTCTTGATATGGTTTCTGCGCGTGAGGCTGAAGAAAGGGGTTTAGCCTCCACGGTTAGCTTATTGCAACTTTCGGAATCCACACTATCTTTCCAACGAAACAATGACTTCTGCCCCAGTTTTGTTGCTTGGGGGATCTTTTGATTTTTATTTTATTATGACCGAGCCGTGTGGCGCCTACGTATCCTTCTTGAGGAATCAGGTCGAACGTAGTTCACTTTTTCTTGCATTACTTTTTGTTTCTTTTCTATTCTGTTACACATCTTCCTTGATGATTCCGAAAGAGGGTATATGAAAGAATAATTAAGGCTCAAATGGGGAAACAAAGGTTAAAGTGTTTGGGTAGTAGAAAAATTGCCTCTGTCATTTCATTCTCCGAAAAATGCCAAGTACACACAAACGAAACCAAACGTTGACAAATGCATTAAAGAATTACACATAATATCTCTTAACTGCATCAGAATTGATAGCCATATCGGTGCATCTTCCCTCGACATCGGTCAAACATAGAGCGCCATTGGATAATACTCTAGTCACCACAAAAGGTCCCTGCCAATTTGGAGCGAACTTGCCTTTCGCTTCGGCCTGATGGGGTAGAACTCTCTTCAGCACATGCTGTCCCACTTCAAATCTCCCGGGACGTACCTTCTTGTTATATGCTCTCGCCATTCTCTTTTGATACAATTGGCCGTGACATACTGCTGTCAATCTCTTTTCATCGATCAAGCTCAATTGCTCTAATCGGGTTTTGACCCACTCGTCGTCATCAATCTCGACTTCGGCGACAATTCGGAGGGATGGGATTTCAACTTCTGCGGGTATTACTGCTTCGGTCCCGTATACCAACAAGTAAGGAGTTGCACCTACCGAAGTCCGGACGGTAGTGCGATAACCCAACAGCGCAAATGGTAACTTTTCATGCCACTGCCTAGACCCTTCTATCATCTTCCTCAATATCTTCTTTATGTTCTTGTTTGTTGCCTCGACCGCACCGTTTGCTTTTGGGCGATACGGTGTGGAATTTCGGTGTGTAATCTTGAACTGTTGACATACCTCTTTCATCAATCCACTGTTAAGATTTGCACCGTTATCCGTAATGATCATCTTTGGAATTCCAAACCTGCAGATGATGTGGGAGTGTACGAAGTCCACTACCGCCTTCTTGGTCACTGATTTGAATGTTTTGGCCTCCACCCACTTGGTAAAATAATCAATCGTTACCGGAATGAACCTGTGACCATTGGAAGCCGCAGGCTCAATAGGTCCAATAACATCCATACCCCATGCGACAAACGGCCATGGTGCGGACATTGTATGCAATTCGGTCGGCGGAGAATGAATCAAATCTCCGTGTATCTGACACTGATGGCATCTTCGCACGAAACTTATACAATCCCGCTCCATAGTGAGCCAATAGTATCCTGCTCGAAGAATCTTCTTTGCCAATACGTATCCGCTCATGTGTGGTCCGCAAACTCCCGAGTGTATATCCGTCATCACTGTTGTGGCTTGACTTGCATCTATACATCTCAACAATCCCAAATCTGGGGTTCTTTTGTACAGCACCCCTCCACTAAGGAAAAATCCGTTCGCCAACCGCCGAATAGCTCGCTTTTGATCTCCAGTTGCTTGCCCTGGGTATACTCCTAACCTGAGGTATTCCTTGACATCATGAAACCATGGCTCACCATCCACCTCTTCCTCTATCACATTACAATAAGCATGTTGATCCCGGATCTGGATATGTAATGGATCGACACGAACCTTATCCGGGTGATGTAGCATTGACGCTAAAGTAGCTAGAGCATCGGCAACCTCATTATGCATCCTTGGGATGTGTCTGAATTCTACTGATCGAAAGCGCTTGGTCAGATCATGCAAGCACTGACGATATGGGATAAGCTTTAAATCTCTGGTTTCCCATTCTCCCTGAATCTGATGTACTAGAAGGTCCGAGTCCCCCAAGACCAAGACGTCCCGTACATCCATGTCCACCGCTAATCGCAACCCCAAGATACATGCCTCGTACTCGGCCATATTATTGGTACAGTGAAAACGCAGTTGAGCAGTAACAGGATAATGATGTCCTGTTTCAGATATGAGCACAGCCCCTACTCCGACTCCTTTTGCGTTCGCCGCTCCATCGAAGAAGAGCTTCCATCCTGGATCCTTGGTTGGTTCTAACCCTTCAATCTGCAATACTTCCTCATCTGGAAAATACGTCCTCAAAGGTTCGTATTCGTCATCAACGGGATTTTCAGCTAAGTGATCGGCCAGGGCTTGAGCTTTCATAGCCGTCCTTGTCACGTATATGATGTCGAATTCCGTAAGTAATATTTGCCATTTTGCTAACCTCCCTGTAGGCATAGGTTTCTGGAAAATATACTTCAACGGATCCGGACGCGAAATGAGGTAAGTGGTGTAAGAAGACAAGTAGTGTTTCAGCTTTTGGGCTACCCAAGTCAGGGCGCAACATGTCTTTTCTAGATGAGTGTACTTGACCTCGTGGATTGTAAACTTCTTACTGAGGTAGTAAATGGCCCGTTCCTTCCTGCCAGTAAGATCATGCTGCCCCAGTACGCAGCCAAACGAATTCTCCAAGACCGTCAGATAAAGAATCAGGGGTCTACCCGGCTCGGGCGGAACCAATACGGGTGGGTTTGACAGATACCCTTTGATCCGGTCAAACGCTTCCTGACATTCTGCCGTCCATTCTATCGCGGCGTCTTTCTTCAATAGGCGGAATATGGGTTCACGAGTTGCCGTAAGCTGGGCAATAAACCTACTGATGTAATTCAACCTTCCCAACAGACTCATTACCTCTGTTTTATTCTTCGGCGGGGGTAACTCCTGAATGGACTTGATTTTGGATGGGTCCAGCTCAATGCCCCGTCGGCTGACGATGAATCCTAGCAACTTTCCCGACGGAACTCCGAATGCGCATTTGGCTGGATTGAGCTTGATGTCGTATCTTCGAAGTCTTTGAAAGAACTTCCTGAGGTCGGCCACATGGTCTTCTTGACGCCTAGACTTTATGATCACGTCATCTACGTACACCTCAATTTCCTTGTGTATCATGTCATGGAATACCGTAGTCATCGCCCTCATATATGTCGCTCCTGCATTCTTCAAACCAAATGGCATCACTCGGTAGCAATAAGTCCCCCATGGTGTGATAAAAGCTGTCTTTTCTGCGTCCTCTTCATCCATCAAAATCTGATGATATCCCGCATAACAGTCCACAAAGGATCCAATTTCGCGTCCGGCGCAATTATCAATCAGGGATATGGATATTGGGAAGTGGGAAATTATCCTTAGGACTTGCCTTGTTGAGATTGCGATAGTCCACACATACCCTGATCTTTCCGTCTTTCTTTGGCACCGGTACTACGTTAGCCAACCATTCAGGGTATCGAGTGACACGAATGACTTTCGCCTGCAACTGCTTGGTTACCTTCCTCCTTAATCTTCACACTCATCTCCGTCTTGAATTTCCGCAGTTTCTGCTTGACGGGAGGATATGCCGGATCAGTGGGTAATTTATGAACCACTAGATCAGTGTTGAGTCCCGGCATGTCGTCGTACGACCATGCGAAAATGTCTTTAAACTCCATGAGTGTTTTGATCAACTCTTCTCTCAGATTGGGTTCAATATGGACACTTATCCGGGTTTCTTTGACGTCATCCGCATTCCCTAGATTAACGGCCTCGGTATCATTTAAATTCGGTTTGGGCTTTTCCTCGAAGTGACTTAATTCTTCACCGATTTCTTCCACGGCTTCATCATCGCCGTACTCGACTCACTCTCGTCACTTCTTATTTCATGTGTTATTATTTCCAAACCCGATTGACTTTCTAGACTGGGTTGATTAACCTTTAAGCACGCCATATCATTAAGATCAGTTGCAAGAAGGCTGTTCAGAAAAGTAAAAAGAAGAAAAGATAAACAAAATTAGACACGAAGGAACCAAATTTCATTGATGGGAATTGTACAAAGGGAAAACAAACTGCAAACTTAAATCAAAAATGAACTAAAAACAAAGGGATTTTACTCCGGGGACAAGCCCCCAATACAAAATTTCGAAAGAAAAACAATCCAAGACAAACTACCAAGACTCCTTCCGGACAGGGAGAGGAGTAGCCTTCCAGTTATTCAGTTTTGCCTTTGGTCCCACAAATTGTATATCGGCATGACTGGATCCTTCACCATCTTCGAGCATACATACATCTGTGAATAGGTTTTCGAACTTCCTGAAGAACTCTTCGTCTGGCCTGACCGTAGGACCGGGAATCTTTGGCGCTGGATGTCCTCTTGCTCCGGACCTGACAAAAGATTGGGAAAGGCGTGGAACGGGCTTTGGGAGCACCCATGTTTTCTGCTTGCTCCTCTTTGCTCGCCGGATGTCCTCTGAGGTTGGCTGGAATCCCAAGCCGAAGGTTCCCAAGTTTTCGACCACTGATACCGGTTGTATAATTCCTTGCAGAGATGCACCTAGCCCTTTACCGGGTACGAAACCATGTCGCAACATTTCATGCGCCACCATGACATCCGCGGTAATTGTTCTGTCGCCGGGAATACATTCCCCTTCCGGAACTCGGTGGGCGGACACCACATCGCAGACCTGATACACCCACGGCCCGACATCTTCTTCTGTTTCAACAAAGGGAATGATGGTGCCTGATTGTGGATCGTTTTCTCCGTGGACGGCGATCTCCTGCTGGTCCCATTCAAACTTGACGAGCTGGTGTAAGCTGGATGGAACTGCTCTTGCGGCATGAATCCATGGTCGCCCTATTAGGAGGTTATATGACACCACCATGTCCAGCACCTGGAATTCCATGGTGAACTCCACCGGCCCGATTGTCAAGACTAGCACTATGTCACCAACCGACGCTTTGCCTCCTCCGTCGAACCCTCGAACACATACCCTGTTCTCGCGTACCCTGCCGATGTCTACCTTCAATTTGCCCAGTGTAGAGAGAGGACAAATGTTAGCACTGGACCCGTTATCGACCAAGACTTTGGTAACCACCGCCTCTTCACACTTCACCGTAAGATATAAAGCCCTGTTATGCTCAGTGCCTTCCTCAGGCAACTCGTCATCGGTGAAGGTGATCCGATTTGCTTCGAAGATCCTATTGGTGATCTTCTCCAAATGGCTCACCGAGATTTTATCCGGTACATGTGCCTCATTCAGGACTTTCATCAATGCTTGCCGATGTTCTTCAGAATGTATCAGCAAGGATAGCAATGATATTTGCGCCGGAGTCTTCTTCAACTGCTCTAAGACAGAGTAGTCATGCAGCTTCATCTTTTTCAAGAATTCTTCCGCCTCTTCATCAGTGACCGGCTTTTTCAATACTGCCGGAGTGGTCTTCCTCAATTCCGCAGGGGCAAAACATCTCCCCGAGCGGGTCAACCCCTGGGCTTCACAAACTTCCTCTTTCACCTCCTTTCCTCTGTAGGTCGTTGTAATCCGAGCATAATTCCATGGGACGGCCCGGCTATCAGTTACTGGCAACTGTGTTGCCGGCTGGATGATGAAGGGATCCATTCGAATGCCTGCTACTGTCAAAATGGGCTTGATTGCTGCCCCTGGTACAACTATCTTGGCCGGCTTCACCGGTACTTCGTTCACACTTTCCTTTCCTGCTTCCGATTCTCCTGGTATGTCTTTCTTGCAACTGGGCGACTCATCACAGCTTGGCCCTTTTCTCGTTCCTGCCCCGCTAGACTTAATCATCATTACAGTCTGAGAGGCTTTCTCCTTTCCTTCCTCCACCCGTACCAACTCAATCATATTGGCCTCATGATGAGTTGGAAGCGGGTTTTGGTTGATGTTGGGCTCTGTTGGAGTCTGGACTTCAATCCTGCGAGTATCAATAAGCTCCTGGATGGCCGTCTTTAGCCTCCAACACTTTTCTGTATCGTGTCCCGGACATCCCGAGCAGTAAGCACAATTTACTGAATGGTCCAGGTTCTTCGGGAGGGGGTTTGGTAGCTTAGCTTCAACCGGATTTAGCAAACCTACTTGTTTCAACCGGTGGAACAGACTGGTATAAGACTCTCCTAAGGGAGTGAAAGTCTTTGGCCTCGGCGCCCTGTCGCCCCTGAATGCCTGGTTCGGACGGAAACTCGCGCCCGAGGGGTTTCTGTAAGCTCTTGGGGGTGGATGATTATTCTGGGGGTTTGGCGCACGCCACGGTGCATGAGCGGGAGGTGCGGAATAGGACTGTGCATGGTGGACAGTAAAATGGGGATCAAGTGCGGGATAGTAATGTTGTGGGTGGCTATATGGGTTGTGAGAGTAATTTTGGTGGTGAGGTTGGGGTGGGCTATATTGTGGTGCGGGGCCTCTATTTCTGAACCATGCCCCGGACTCGACGGCCGCAACTTCCTCTCTCCTCTTCTTCCCCAGTACTCCTCCAGTACCGCTTTGGATAGCCTGAGTGGTGGCTTTCAGTGCTGAGTAACTCATGATCTTGTTGGCCTTCAAACCCTCCTCGATCATACCCCCCATTTTTATCACCTCGGTGAATGATTTGCCTACGGACGTTACCAGATGTCCGAAGTAGGTGGGCTCTAATGTCTGCAAGAAGTAGTCCACCATCTCGCTTTCTCTCATCGGCGGATCTACCCTGGCCGCCTGTTCCCTCCATCGGAAACCAAATTCCCTGAAGCTTTCAGCGGGCTTCTTCTCTAATTTTAGCAATGATAGGCGGTCGGGGATTATCTCAAGATTGTATTGGAACTGGCCGATAAAAGCTTGAGCCAGATCATCCCACGTAAACCATCTACTGGGATCCTGTCTAGTGTACCACTCCAACGCCGACCCTCCCAGACTCTGGCCGAAGTAGGCTATCAGAAGCTCGTCCCGTCCTCCGGCCCCTCTCATTTTACTGCAAAACCCCCGCAGGTGGGCCACTGGGTCACCATGCCCCTCGTATAGGTCGAATTTGGGCATTTTAAATCCTGCGGGCAACTGGACGTCCGGAAATGGACACAGATCCTTATAGGCGACGCTGACCTGGTTGCCTAAACCGTGCATGTTCCTGAAGGACTGCTCCAGGCTTTTAACTTTTCTGGCAACTTCCTCGTGTTCCGAACTTTGGAAGTGTTTTTCCGGTTCTGCCGGATTATCCCAATGAGGTGTATGTGATTGTGGTTCAGGAGCCCTGAAAGTAGGCTCTGGAGGATAGTAAGAGTTGTCATGGATCTGAACATATGGCTCGCTGGGCGGCCTTTGCAAAGGAGCGGGTGGAGGTGCTACAAAAACGGGGGTGACTGGAGGAGGATTTGGTTTGGCTGGTGGAATGTGGGTGACATATGGATTTTCCCCCCGAAAGTATGGATAGCTCGGGGCGCTTGTTGAAGGATCGACGGGCGGATGTTCCAGAGCTGAGGCGAGAGTAGGGCGGTTTGGTGAAGACTGTTCCCTGGCCCAGGCCAGGTGCATCTCCGTTATCTGTTGTTTTAACCGGTCTACCTCTTCTTTCATGATTTGTAGCTCGGATTTTTCTTCCTCGAGACTCTTGCCAGAACTCGACATGCTTACTGTAACTGGTCCTTTGGATCTAGTACGGTAGTGATGGCTGGCCAGTATATTCTGTCAAACCAACTGCTAAACTTTCTGGAATACGCAACAAACTTGTTAGTTCACCGAGTTTGACGGATATGTTATAGCACGTTGGATGCAATGCACCTAACCAAATAACCCTTTCTACGTGTACTCTTTAACATGCGTCATTCCGGGCCCTTTTTCTTTTTCTTTTTCTTTTCTTTTTTTTTTCTTTTTCGACTATCTTTGTAAGCCTTATTGTTATTCAGCCTTTGGATTCTTTTTCTTTCTTTTTAGTGGTGGTCAAATCTTATGTGGATTGCCTACGTATCACGACCCCGCGTGAATCAGACCGAGCGTAGTTCTGGCAACAAGATTGTGGCAAAATTCAGTAACTTTTATATCAAATAAAACCGTGTAGTTACAAAACACGTCTTACAAAATCAGCAAAACAAAAGAAAAATGCTTGACTTGGGAAAGTAAAGATAAAAATGCCAACTAGCTTGACTCAACATTTCAGAATACATTTTCAATCAAAAATCTAATGCCCTAAAACTCCTGGGGGCCCGCGAGGCATCATTCGGCCTTGCCGCGGGCCTCGGTGTGAGGTCCTTGTGCAGTTCCCTCAACTCTTCCATGATCCGATGAACATAACCCATAATTGAAGCGAAAAGGTCGGCGCGGGGCATTCGTTCGCAAGCTAGGCACTTCATGGTGACATAGTGCCCGATTTCTCCAATTCTATCCTTGATCATGTCCCTTTCTCCGAGTAGCCGCTCTATTTGCTGGTTTTCGCCCCCAATCTTCGAGCATTGTTGGTGACTTGATCTAGGAGCCTATCCACTTGTCCTTGCAGTCGGGCCATCAAATTGTCGCAGCGGTCGAGGTCTGCTCTGGCATCTTGGGCTTGCTTGAAAACCCGCTCCCTAAGGACAACATTTGCTTCCCTCGGGTTAGTGATGATATCGGTGTAATCTTCTTCCACCCGCTTTAGGTGAAGTGCATGTTGATGTGCCTCCTTTTTCCAGCTAGCACGGATCCTCGTTATTTGGGCTTTTGACTCGTCCAATTCTCTTTGGACGTCGGTGACTTGGCTTCTCAAACCCCTTATCAATTTTTCGTCGGCCCGACTCCTCGACTGTCTGTCAGCATCTCTTTTCATTTGTTGGATTTGAGCTCTCAAGAAGTCATTTTCTTGTGCCAACTTCTTTTTGTCTCCCTCGTCGGTGGCAGCTTGCATGTTCTTCTCAAATTGGAGGTCCCGGACCTGCTGTTCTATCCTGCCAATCTTCGTCCTGTACCCTTCCTCCCTTGCTAACCAATCCCATTGTTCCCGTGAATCTTCCGTGAATTGTTGGACATGGGCTCTTTTAGAACATTTTCGACGGATCTGAAATCTTTTCCCGAACCACACGTTGTACTTTGGATCCACCTCTCCCTTGGCTAATTCCCGGACCATGGTTTTAGGCTCAAGGAACCGACACTCGTGCCACAGCCTTCTAACCTTCTCTTCGGGGAATACAACTCCCGGGCTCAACTCAATGGCGTATTTCCTCAGGTCTTGATCGGTAGGAATAATCTGAAACCTTCCTAGTTGACGTAATACACGGTGAGGGACATATGGTTGGACACTGCGGATCCCCATCAGAAGGATATAACACTCCTCGGCTGCCATATATATTACTTCGGTATCGGGTAACCACCCGAATGCCCATTCAATCTGATCGGCTTCTATTGAGCTCAGGTCGTGCAAGCCATGCCTCGACGCCTTCAGGGAATACAGCACCCATCATCCGTTCTTCGAAACCCCTGATACAGGTTTTTCCGGTCAACCCATGGTTCATGTATTGTGTTCGGTGATGGAGGTGTTCTTGCATCCATAATTGGAGTAACAGATTGCAACCTTGGAAGAAATTGCCCCCTTCTCGGCATACAGTCAAGGCTCGATAGATTTCGGACAAAACCAAAGGGACCACCGTGCTGGTAGCCTTTTTGATTGCAACATCGGCTATTCCTACCAGGACTTATCTCTATTTTCTTATCTTCACGCGGACAAATCACAACCCCCAAGAATGTCGTTAGGAATGCTAGAATTCGTCTGGCCTCCCACTTGGTTCTATTCCCTGCGTGAGTCAGTCCAAGGTTTGACTCTTCAAAACCCCGAGGAGTGCCGTACCGTTGATATAAGAATTGAAGATCGCAATACCCTTTCAGCAGATCATCATTTTTCACCTTCCGACTAATGCTCAGCAGATCCAGAAACCCATGTGGAGATACCGGTCTTGGTGAGAGCAGGTATTGCCCTCTTAATTTCCCATTCAGTCCTGCATAGCCCGCAATTTCCTCTAATGTGGGTGTCAATTCAAAGTCAACAAAACGGAACACATTGCGGGTCGGATCCCAGAAAGATACCAGTGCCTTGATGATGTCCTCCCTTGGCTCGATATTCAACAGATCAACCAAACCTCCCAAAATTCTCCCTACAACCTTTTTGCTACTGTCTTCCAAATCGTTCCACCATATACGGAGCTGCTGAGGGACCTCACTAAAGATTGAAAATGATTTATTCTGATTCGTGCTCATCCTGCACATTTATTAAGGTGATTTAAATAAGAAGACAACTTTGTTTTGCTAAAAAATAAAAAATTAGTTTTCAATCACGGCCTCTCAACGTCTCGGGGACGAAGGCTTTCAAGGCTGTGGGGTAAATTGATCGAAATCAAAATTGACCCAAAGGTGGCCGTTTATACGAAATTAGCCTTCCGGCGTCCCTTTCGGGAACATTCGGCTATTTTTAAAACAGCGTCACCGACTTGTTTAGTACAAAAGTTAATTTTTCAAAAGGTGAAGTTGGACCCGATGGAGGTTGCCTACGTATCTCACATCCGATGAGAATCAAACCCCCGTAGTTCGGTTTTGACGAAACAAACGGCATTATTTATTTATTCACTTTACTAAAGGAAAACAAATAAGCTATTTCTATTTTTTTTTTTTTTTTTTTTTTTAAGCCGGTCAGCATGCAAGTCTATAACAGATAAATGCGCAAGACAAACAGGATGCAGCAGGATAGTCTGTTCATTTCAGGTCACCTGTCCTAGACGGACCCAACCCCTGTGTTGAGTCCCCTAAGCCAAATGCGACATGATGCAAATAAACGTTTCCTACTAGGGATCCGGCATGAAGCTTTGTTATTCTAGGTTTAAAACCCGGGTTTATCTGTTCTAGACTTGGCTTACCCGAGCGGACAGCTCGAGCCGAGGAGGAGGCAGCAACCCGGGAATACGGAAGCTTCACCGGTTTTGCAACTTATCCAAACCTCGTTCTAAAATGGGAATTAGACACTATACGGAAAAGAAGTCACACGAAGTGCACCCTTCTTCATGATTTAGAAGA
>JASVEL010012484.1:0-163020 GCA_032618575.1 Nicotiana noctiflora | reverse complement strand
CTCCATAGCACTATACGAACTTGCTCCAATGATAAAAACACATCCTTTAATACGGAAAACATCGAATTCAAGCAATTCAAGCCTAAGTTTCCAATCAAACTTCCGCAACCGACATTCGATCAAAAACTCAATCAAACGACCTCCGAATGGCCTGAAATTGTGCAGACACATCCAAAATCACCTAAAGGAACTACTGCAACTGTCGGAATTCCATTCTGACTATCGGATCAAAATCTCACCTATCGATCGGATATCGCCAAAATTCAACTTTAGCCAATTCAAGCCTAAAATTACACCGGGCCTCCAAATTCACTTACGATCGCTCTCCTAGCTCATAAATGACCTCCTGGAGCTGACCGAATCATCAGAATATGATTTTGAGCTCTCTAACTCACAAGTCAATATCCAGCTGACTTTTCTTAACTATTCCTTCTTCTAAGAGACTTTTTGTCTCATTTCCAACCAAACTCAATCTGGATTGACTCAAAATTACCCAAAATGCATATTACAACATTAACAAGCATATAACGGGGATAACGGGGTGATAACTCACATGATAATGGGCCGGGTCATCACAATTTTGTGATGATAGATTCAAGATAAGTGGGAGAGCCCCACCGCTTATGAGTTGGGTTGCGTGATTAGATACTTTCGAGGTTTCTAGTTATTAATATCTTGGTGGGTTATCCCAACTATGGGGAAAAGACCATAAGTGGTAATTGGAGCAAATGCATCGTTGGAAGCATGCTATGGTTGGCCTTATTGGCTCATATCGGACTTGGATAAAGGTTAGGATTTATACGGTGTATAGATACAAGTTTCGGAGGAAGTGATTTCGCTGGGTGCCTCATTGAGAGGGTATTCATGCGATGAGATTTACGGAGCTGAGTATATTCGGGACCAAGTCAGAGTGGGTGGCTCTCAGTAACGGTCCTAGTGAATTCAAGGGGTGAAGTGTGGTGTCGAATTGTAACGACCTAACTCGTCGTTACGGGAGTTATCGCCCCGTTTTCTTCATTTAACACTTCAATATACTAATTTATATGTGTTCGGAAAGTTAGAAGCAAATCGGAGGAAATTTAGATAGAAATGAAGCCATAAACATCTTTATGAGAAGGATAGTTTGGAAAAGTCAACCGAATGTTGACCGATGGGTTATACAGCTCGAAATTGAATTTTGATGATTCGACTAGTTTAGGGGGGTCATTTATGACTTAGGAGAGCAATCGGAATCGAATTCGGAGGTCTGGTGTAGTTTTAGGCTTGAATTGGCTAAGGTTGAATTTTGGCAAAATCCGAACGGTAGGTTAGATTTTGATCTGGGGCTCGGAATGAAATTCTGAGAGTTGCAGTAGCTCCGTTAGGTGATTTTGGATATGCATGCAAAATTTCAGGTCATTCGGAGGTGTTTAGGTCGGGTTTTGGATCGAATGTTAGTTTCGGAAGTTTTAATGAAAGTTAGGCTTGAATCCGTGTGAAAATGGTGATTTTTTATGTTTACGATGGTATTTTTATGTTACGAGCAAGTTTGAATAAGGTAATGTGATGTATTTGTGGTTTTGGTTGAGGTCCCGGGGGTCTCGGGATGATTTAGGATGCCCAACGAGAGCTTTTAGTTAGAAAATTGCAGCAGAAATTGCAGCAGGAACTGCCAGGGAATTTCTTCACTGCGATCGCGAGCCTAGGGCTGCGATCGCGTAGAAGATAAAATGGGAAGCCAAAAGTTCCTCTATGTGATTGCGTGAATAGGCCTGCGATCGCATAGCCATAGGGAGTTACTCATCGCGATCGCGTATCGGACATTGCGATCGCGTAGGAAGAGGAACTAGTTCACTGCGATCGCGTAGGATGCCCTACGATCGCATAGAAGGGTGATCGGTTTCACTGCGATCGCATGAAGGATCCTGCGATCGCGTAAGGCAAATCAGGACCTGGGGAAAAATTTTCAACGCGATCGCATGCAAGATGCTGCGATCGCATAAGGTTAATTGCAGGCCTGACATAGGGGTTTAATAACAGAACCTCCGCGAACTAAACATATTTTATCATTAAAACAGAACGTTTTGGAGAGCTTTTGGACGAGAAGTAAGAGGTTTTCGTTGGGGAAACATTGGAGGTAAGTTTCTTGACTCAAAAACGTGATTATATGGTAGAATTAATATCAAAACTCATGAATTTGGGTAGAAATTTTGAAGAATTAGGGCCTAGAGTATAAAAACGAAATTATTGACTTTTGAAGGCCATTCGAACTCCGATTTTGATAAATTTTATATGCACAGACTCGTGGCGAGACGAGGAATCCGTTGGTATGAAGTTCACAATTTTTAGAGAAGCGGTCCCGAGGCCCTGGTTTTACCAACATGGTGCATAATTGCGTATTTAAAGTAAATTAAATTGGGTTATGTTACTTTGACCCGTATTTGATATAATTGTTGTGGTTTTGACTAGATTCGAAGCATGAGGCAGAAAATTCAAAGGGAAAAGGCATCGCGGACGAGTCCACGGCCGGCTAGAGGTTATTAGTTAGTGTATATGGTAGCCTGAGGGTTCGAAACCCCGGCTTAGCACATTGTGACGCTAGTAAGGCGTGGCTCGCACCCCGTGGCAGGTGCGGGATTGATTGTGACTAGGGATTGAGACTTAGTCCATCCCTGATATGAATAACATGATATATGTGGTTGAAACACACATTGTGTTAGATATATTTGTGGGTTGTAAGCGATGTTTGGGGCCTTGTGCCGACCTGTAGTATCCCTAGGGGATAGATATATATGTGATAGCTCAATTTGCTAAATCACTGATCTCAGTCCTAGTTTGAAATCACTTTTATGACATGCTAAGTCACCTATTCTTGGAAAATTAAATAAAATTTAAGTATTTTCATCATTAATGAACTGGAACCTGAAGATAAATAATTTGAACTGTTGTGTGACTCATATGCATGTTGTGGACTGAGGATGGATCGGGCTGCACGCCGCAACAGATGATATGAGGTTCGGGTTGCACGCCGCATCAGATGATATATTGCGCTTGGGCTGTAGGAGCCCCTCCGGAGTCTGTACACACCCCCAGTGAGCGTTGTCGACGTTAAACGAATCGGGCTACACACCATAGTGGTCATGTGCATTGCATTGCATCTTTATCTGTTGAATTATCTGTCTTAATTGTGATGTACTGATGTTGCTAGTTCGTAGGAGGAATCGGACTGTAGTTTAGCTTTACTCTGTGGTATTCTGTGTATTTCCTACTTTCAGCTATTAATATATATTTATTACTCACTAAGTACTTAGTACTCACCCCTACTCCCTGCACCTTTGTGTGCAGATTCAGGTACTCAGGAGGGATAGACGAGCACTCTGGCTTCTACAGAGTCATTTCGAGTTGCTGAGGTAGCTGCTGATGTTTGTAGAACCTAGCTTCTCTTTCCATTCAGTTATCATTATATGTTTCAAACTTGAGTATTTCATGTAGTATTCTCTAATACTATTTGGTTTTGTTTAGAGGCTCTAGACTCGTGACCCCAGATACTTGGGAGTGTTATTTTGTTTTCGCACTTCTCAGTATATTATTCATACTATTATTATTGGAGTATCTGTTGACTCATATATTCTTCTTGAGTTATCCATTTGGGACTAATATTTGATTATGAAAATAGTCTATTGGTCCGGCTGGCCTAGCTTTAGTGTTGGGCGCCATCACGACCGGAATTGGGTCGTGACAAGTTGGTATCAGAGCCTAGGTTACTAAGACTCGCGAGTCATGAGCCGGTTTAGTTGGATTTCGCAGTTCGGTACGTAGACGTCCGAATCTATTCTCGGGAGGCTATAGAACTTTAGGAAAAACTTCACTTTTCTTGGTTTCATATCGTGCGGTTTGTGTTATCGTGAAACTGAATTTTTCCATATTCTATTATCTCGCAGATGGATAGAACACGTGCTAGCAGACGTGGCGGATGACCACCAGTGGCACCCAGTGGCCGTGGTCATGGTAGATGTAGGGCAGCAGTGCCAGCACCTGCTGACCCACCAGCTGACCAGACTCAGGGTCAGATTCCAGCGCCACTGGCCCAGGTTCAGGATCAGGTTCCAGCTGCAGGCACCCCAGCAGCTCAGGTTCAGGCACCGGCAGTTTCTATTGAGATATTGGGCCTTCAGGAGACTTTGGCCCAAATTTTATTAGTATGCACTGGCTTAGCTCAGGTGGTTGCAGCCTCTACTACAGCGGCTTCTTCACAGGCAGGGGGAGGAAATCAGACCCCTGTGGCTCGCACACTTGAGCCGGTAGTTCAGGGTTTACAGGCACCTGAGGTAGCTCCAGCTCAGCCGGCTGCACTTGTTGCACCAGCCCCAGCTCATGTGGTTCCAACTATGCTTGACGATGAGCAGCGTCGGTTGGAGAGGTTTGAGAGGCTACAGACTCTAGCATTCAGTGGTGCTGAGGGCGAGGACGCCCAGGGTTTTCTAGATAAGTGCCCGCGTATGCTCCGTACTGAGGGTATTCTGGAGTCCAGCGGTGTTGCTTTCACTACCTTCCAGTTCACAGGACTAGTATTTCAGTGGTGGGAGGATTTTGAGAGGCGTAGGCCTGCTGGGGTAGCGCCCCTCACTTGGCAGCAGTTCTCCATGGTATTTTTGGAGAAGTATATGCCTCAGTCCCAGAGGGATGAGCTACATCGTCAGTTCGAGTGGCTGAAGCAAGGAGATATGTCGGTAACTCAATACGAGTTAAGATTTACACAGCTAGCCCATCATGCCATGTGGATGATTCTGACGGATCGAGAGGGGATCAGGATATTTATAGATGGTCTCATCTATCCTCTCTGTATATTGATGACTAGAGAGAGGGCTTCAACAGTTACCTTTGAGGAGGTGGTTGATACGGCTCGTCAGATTGAGACAGATCGCCGCCGAGAGCGTAAGGAGAGTGAGGCTAAGAGGCCTCATGGTACTGGTAGTTACAGTGGTGCTTCGTCTAGGGGCCAGCCTCACCATAGTAGAGGTCTTTCTTTCAGATCTCCTCAGTCAGGTCATGCAGAGTCCAGTAGAGCTTCATCAGACCGTGGTCGTCAGGGTCATCAGGGCCATCAGGGTCAGCAGGGTCGTCAGCAGAGTCAGCGTGCATTAAGCGCCCTTCCAGCTCAGAGCTCTACTCCTGCTTCTTCAGCTCAGGGTTCATCTGTAGTGAGGGGTCCTCAGCAGTCCCTTTCTCTAGCTTCAGGTCGTTGCTTTGAGTGTGGCGAGTTTGGCCATATCAGGAGAGAGTGTCCCAAGTTGCTTCATAAGCGGCCTCATTAGAGAGACCAGCCCTCGTCTTCTGCTCCTGCTTCTTCAGCACCAGCACAGTCAGCTAGGAGTGGTGCCCAGGTAGCCAAAGGTCGCCCTAGGGGTAAGGATCGTACTGGCGGAGGCCAGGCTCATTTTTATACTTTTCCGGATATGAGGGATGCTAGTACATCAGATGCAGTCATTTCAGGTATTATTTCAGTCTGCCATAGGGATGCTTCTGTCTTGTTTGATCCCGGATCCACCTATCCCTATCTTTCTTCATATTTTGCGCATCATTTGGGTATGACCCATGGTATTATAGCCTTTCCCGTGCATGTGTCTACCCCGGTGGGTGATACAGTTATTGTGGATCAGGTATATCGATCCTATCCTATTACTATTGGGGGTCTGGAGACCCGAGTTGACTTATTACTATTGTGCATGGTGGATTTCGATGTGATTATAGGCATGGATTGGTTATCTCCTTACTATGCGATTTTGGACTATCATGCCAAGACAGTCACATTAGCTATTCCAGGTAATCCGAGGATCGAGTGGCGTGGCTTGACTGATTATGTATCCAACAGGGTGATTTCCTATATAAAAGCCCAACGAATGATTGCGAAGGGTTATTTATCCTATTTGGCCTTCATTAGATATGTTGAGGCCGAGACACCCAGTATTGATTCGGTCCCCGTTGTGAGGGATTTTCGGGATGTATTTCCAGCAGACCTACCGGGCATGCCGCCTCACAGGGATATCGATTTCGGTATTGATTTGGTGTAGCCCATTTCTATTCCTCCCTACTGCATGGCACCAGTTGAGTTAAAAGAGTTGAAAGAATAGATTCAGGAACTCTTAGATAAGGGGTTCATTCGCCCGAGTGTGTCACCTTGTGGTGCACCAGTATAATTCGTGAAGAAGAAAGGTGGAACAATGAGAATGTGCATTGATTATAGGCAGTTGAACAAGGTGATAGTGAAGAATAAGTACTCATTGCCTCGTATTGAGGACTTGTTTGATCAGCACCAGGGATCAAGTGTATTTACTAAGATTGACCTTCGATCGGGTTATCACCAGCTGAAGATTAGGGATTTATACATTATGAAAACAGCATTCAGGATGAGATATAGGCACTATGAATTTCTGGTGATGTCTTTCGGGCTGACCAGTGCCCCAGCCGCATTCATGCACTTGATGAATAGTGTATTTTGGACGTACCTTGATTCTTTTGTGATCGTGTTTATTAATGATATCCTGGTGTATTCACACAGCCAGGAGGAGCACGCACACCACTTGAGGGTGGTATTGCAGAGGTTGAGAGAAGAAAAACTTTATGCAAAATTCTTTAAGTGTGAGTTATGGCTTGATATTGTGACCTTTTTGGGACATGTAGTGTCCAGTGATGGTATTCGGGTTGATCCACAGAAGGTCGAGGCGGTGGAGAATTGGCCCATACCTTCCTCAGCTACTGAGATCCAGAGTTTCCTCTGCTTGGCAGGCTATTACCGCAGGTTTGTTCAGGGTTTTTCATCCATTGCTTCACCTTTGACTAAGTTGACACAAAAGAATGCTCCATTTGTGTGGTCTGATGAATGTGAAGAGAACTTCCAGAAGCTCAAGGCGGCTATGACCACAGCTACGGCACTTGTGTTTCCATCAGCTTCAGGGCCTTATACGGCGTATTGTGATGCTTCGAGAGTTGGGATCAGTTGTGTATTGATGCATGAGGGTAGAGTTATTGCATATGCTTCTCATCAGTTGAAGCCACATGAGAAGAATTACCCTGTTCACGACTTAGAGTTAGCTGCTATTGTGCATGCCTTGAAGATTTGGAAGCATTACTTTTATGGTGTATCTTATGATGTATATACAGACCACTGCAGCCTTCAGCATTTGTTTAAGCAGAAAGATCTCAATTTGACGCAGCGGAGATGGATCGAATTTCTTAAAGACTATGATATTACCATTTTGTTCTATCTTAGGAAGGCCAATGTGGTGGCCGATGCCTTAAGCCGAAAGGTTATTAGTATGGGCAGCTTGGCATACATTCCAGTTGGGGAGAGACCCCTTGCAATTGATGTTCAGGCGTTAGCTAATAAGATGGTGAGGCTGGATATTTCTGAGCCCAGTCAGTTGATGGCTTGCGTGGTAGCTCGGTCTTCTTTATATGACCGTATTCGAGAGCGCCAGTATGATGATCCACACTTACTTGTCCTTAAGGACAGAGTTCAGCATGATGATGCCAGGGATGTCACTATTGATAGTGATGATGTGTTGCGGATGAAGGGTCGGATATGCGTGCCCAATGTTGATGGCCTTCGTGGGTTGATATTAAAGGAGGCTCACATCTCGTGGTATTCTATTCATCCAGGTGTCGCAAAGATGTATTAGGATTTGAGGCAACATTACTGGTGGAGAAAGATGAAGAAGGATATTGTGAATCATGTGGCATGGTGCCTAAGCTGTCAGCAGGTCAAGTATGAACATCAGAGGCCTAGATGTGTGTTTCAGCTTATTGATATTCCCGTGTGGAAGTGGGAAATGGAAGAGAAAATGGGAAGCCAAAAGTTCCTCTATGTGATCGCATAGGCATAGGGAGTTACTCATCGTGATCGCGTATCGGACATTGCGATCGTGTAGGAGGAGGAACTAGTTCATTGCGATCACGTAGGATGCCCTGCGATCGCGTGGAAGGGTGACCGGGTTCGCTGTGATCGCATGTAGGATCCTGCGATCGCGTAAGGCAAATCAGGGCCAAGGGAAATTTGTTCAACGCGATCTCATGCAAGATGTTGTGATCGCATAAGGTTAATTTCAGGCCTGACAGAGGGGTTTAATAACAGAACCTCTGCGAACTAAACCTATTTTATCATAAAAACTGAATGTTTCGGAGAGCTTTTGGTCGAGAAGTAAGAAGTTTTCATCGGGGAAACATTGGAGGTAAGTTTCTTGACTCAAAAACGCGATTATATGGTAGAATTAACATCAAAACTCATGAATTTGGGTAGAAATTTTGAAGAATTAGGGCCTAGAGTATGAAAACAAAATTTTGACTTTTAAAAATCCATTGGAACTCCGATTTCGATAAATTTTATATGCACGGACTCATGGCGAGACGAGGAATCCGTTGGTATGAAGTTCGGAATTTTTTGAGAAGGGGGCCCGAGACCCGAGTTTTACCAACTTGGTGCATTATTGCGTATTTCAAGTAAATTAAATTGGGTTATGTTACTTTGACCTGTATCTGATATAATTGTTGTGGTTTTGACTAGATTCGACGTACGAAGTGGCAAATTCAAAGGGAAAAGGCATCACGGACGAGTCCACGGCCGGCTAGAGGTGAGTAGTTAGTGTATATGGTAGCCTGAGGGTTCGAAACCCCGGCTTAGCACGTTGTGATGCTAGTAGGGCGTGGCTTGCACCTCGTGGCAGGTGCGGGATTTATTGTTACTGGGGATTGAGACTTAGTCCATCCCGGATATGAATAACATGATATATGTGGTTGAAACACACACTGTGTTAGATATATTTATTGGATGTAAGTAATGTTTGGGGCCTTGTGCCGACCTGTAGTATCCCCAGGGGATAGATATATATGTGATAGCTCTGTTTGCTAAATCACTGATCTCAGTACTGGTTTCAAATCACTATTATGAAATGCTAAGTCACCTGTTCTTGGAAAATTAAATAAAATTTATGTATTTTCATCATTAATGAACTGGAACCTAAAGATAAATAATTTGAACTGTTGTGTGACTCATATGCATGTTGTGGACTGAGGATGAATCGGGTTGCACGCCACAGCAGATGATATGAGGTTTGGGCTGCACGCCGCAGCAGATGATATATTGCGCTTGGGCTGTAGGAGCCCCTCCATAGTCTGTACACACCCCCAGTAAGTGCCATCGACGTTAAACGGATCGGGCTACGCGCCGTAGCGGTCATGTGCATTGCATTGCATCTTTATCTGTTGAATTATCTGTGTTAATTGTGATGTACTGATGTTGCGAGTTCGTAGGAGGAATCGGACTGTAGTTTAGCTTTACTCTGTGGTATTCTGTGGATTTCCTACTTTCAGTTATTAATATATATTTATTACTCACTGAGTACTTAGTACTCACCCCTACTCCCTGCACCTTTGTGTGTAGATTCAGGTACTCAGGAGGGATAGACGAGCACTCCGGCTTCTACAAAGTCATTTCGAGTTGCTGAGGTAGCTGCCGACGTTCGCAGAACCTAGCTTCTCATTCCATTCGGTTATAATTATATGTTTTAGATTTGAGTATTTCATTCAGTATTCTCTATTACTATTCGGTTTTGTTTAGAGGCTCTAGACTCGTGACCCCAGATCTTTGGGAGTGTTATTTTGTTTTCGCACTTCTCATTATAAAATTCAAACTATTATTATTAGAGTATTTGTTGACTCATATATTCTTCTTGAGTTGTCCATTTGGGACTAATATATGATTGTGAAAACTGTCTGTTGGTCTGGCTGGCCTAGCTTTTTTGTTGGGCGCCATCACGACCGGAATTGGGTCGTGACACTAATGATGTCGAGCTTATAGAGGCAATTAAGAATCAAGCTTGGAAAGCAGCTTATGACAACTGGTACAGAATGTTCCATGATGGTTGGCTTGCGATATAGCAATTAGGAATTACAAAATGGTTCATAGGAATTGAGACAGCATGGTCTCGTGATTTAAGATCACTCAGGATGAGTGTAGATGGAGTATGTTATGTGTTGAAGAGAGTCAGTATTATTTCCAAAGCATTCAAGGATAAATTAGACGTAAAGGGATCGACTAGCCATAAATGAATTGGGCATGTTGGGATCTGTGATCAATTCGTTTGGCGTGATCAGATTGTGCGTATGGTTTGTAGCGGTACGTGTGAGGCTTCTTGGTCGTCGCAATTGATGTTATTCATAATCCTTTAATTGTTATGACATGTTATGTGGAAACAGATTTCTGAAAAGGGTTATGGTGGCGTGGACCACTAGTTGCAGATTTGCATATTCTACGTTTGTGGGAATTTACCTGTGTGTTGATGTGGTTCTGCTGAAGTGAGTTAAGTGCGAAGTTCTTATATGATGAAGTGTTAAAAAATTTAATGATTTCGGAGTTATGATGAAAATTGTGTTCTATCATATATTGGCACGTTGGGGGTGCAGTGAGTAGCATAGAGATACAAAGTGAGAATCAAGGTTGCAGTTCGATGTCGACGAGGATGTCATGGGCTCTGATGAGCAAGAAAAGGGTTGAATGATTAAAGTAAAATGGAATTGTCTTCAGCGTTACTTGATATCGGTGTTTTATGAAAAAGGCCTTGCATCTTGGTAAGGGTTCTTGATCATTTTCGGTATTAGTGCGGCCGGTGGTTCAGTTGTGTGGACCTGTTGTTTATTTCGGGAGAGGGTAGGAGTGTGTCCCACGGGAAGATTTCATAAGTGCGACATATGGTCACTCGATGGATTAAAGATCTAAACCAAGTATGAGAGCTATGGTAATGTCACTAATTGGAGGATTTATGTTTGGAGGGCACTTTGTTTATTAGGTTATGAACTAAGGAGATTGCTCTAGTTATGATGGTTGTTCTTATTGTTATGAGGAAAAAGAGAGTTACTATGGACCTTTGAAAGGTAATTAGCCAAGTAGGCAATCAGAAATCGGTTTGAGATCAATTGATTGAACTATGTATATGAACAGGGCTTTATATCAGGCTAGGTGTATTCGTCTCAGCGAGCGTTCCCTATAGAGGGACAATCGGGGTGTTATTTTATCATCAGCAATTCCAGGTAATGATGTATTGCGTCGTATGAGTTGTGAGACAGCTTAGTAAATTCCTATATGTTACGGTTTCGCGTGGCGCTGATGTTATGTGAGCATGATGACTCTTGAGATTTAGATCCTTATCGTACCTTAGTTGTGCTTGAGTTTTGTAGCCTATAGTGCTACGTGTTTTCTCATGGATGGTATTATGCACTTAGTGTGCTTATGATTGAAATTTGATATTTTTATTGTAATGAGCAGATTTAGCTCGAAGTGCAATCTCCTTATATGAGATCTATGTGTGGATCGGGTGGCACGCCGCCATGGGTATGTTATTGGATAGGGTTGCGTGCCGCAACAGGGTGATGTCGAGTCTAGTTTTCTATGTTTGTTTCACTTGCTATCTTCTTAGTAAAGTCCGTATTAGTGCGCGGGATTGGAAATTCCTTCTAAGAGTTTAATTTACTGATTGTATTGTGTTCGGATTGGTGGCCTATTGGCACATGGTAGCATCATATGAGAATTTAACAATTTTTGGGGTGGCTTAGTGCTTGAAAAGTTGTATGGGATGGGACGAGACCCCTTGATCTTGGATTCGGTGCAATCCAGCTACATGAGGTATGTTATGGAGATAAGACCATTATTATGTTCAGAATGAGGTGGAGGCTTTGTCAGGAGTGTAGACCTAATGTTGTGTTGACCCGGTGATTGACTATGAATGCCGGAACATCTCGTCCATCATGGCGGTATGGTAAAGGTTAGAGTAAGACCTGCATATGTCATGGGGTGCAATGGGAGAATCGGATCAGTAGGATTTTGGCTAAGTTGATCAGAGAATATTATGGTGGTCCTATAGATTTAGTGTTGTAAAGTAAAAATTCAGCAAAGTTGTTGTGTTTGAGTACAGCGTGTAGTGATTGATATGGTGATCGTAGGTTGGAAACAGGCCTAGCATAGGATTATGGATGTTGGAATCGGGCTCTGAGGCTTATTTGCTTGAATGAAAAGGGAATATTTTTAGGATTTATCGAGCTTATGTGCTCAGCTAAGTTGTGGTAGCATGGGAAGGTGCGTGAGGTGCTACACAATGATTTCAGACTACTCTAGTACAGATCTCAGCACGTTCGAGGATGAACGTATATTTAAGTGGGAGAGAATGTAACGACCCGACTGATTGTTATGAGTACTAGAGCTCTGTTCAGTCGTCGGAGGCCATGAACAGCTTCATTTCAGGTATTATGACTTGTACGCGTGGTTGGAATTTAGTTTTAGGAAGTTCGGAGTTGAATTGGGGAGAGAATTCACATTTCGGAAGCTTAAGTTGAAAGAATGAACTAGGATGGGAATTTTGAGTAAACAGCCTCGGAGTCAGCATATGAAGGTTCCAGCAGGTTCGTATGATAATTTCGGACTTGGGCGTATTCCCAGTGCGGGTTTTGGATAATCCGGGAGCGTTTTGGCACTTATTGTGGAAGTTAGCATTTTAGAAGAAAGTTCATAAGTTTGGCTTGAAGTATGTTTCATTGTTATCGATATCTGTTTGGGATTCTGACACTGGGAATAGATCTGTATGGTGATTCTAGAGTTTGGAGTGTGATCGGTAGTGAATTCGGAGGTCCGTAGACCATTTTAAAGCCATTTGGCTAAAAATCGAAAGTTAAAGGTTTTTGGAGAGTTTGACCAGGGGTTGACTTTTTTATATCGAGTTCGGAATCAAATCCAGAAGTTGGAGTAGGTCTGTAATGTCAAATATGACTTGTGTGCAAGATTTGAGGTCCATCGGGCGTATTTTGATAGGTTTAAACATCAGAAATAGAAGTTGGAAAGTTCAAAGATTGATAAAGCTCGAATCGGGGTGTAATTCATGGTTTTAGAGTTGTTTGATGAGGTCTGAGGCCTCGAGCAAGTCCGTAATGTTCTTTGGGTTTGGTTGGTATGATTGGTTGGGGTCCCGGGGGCCTCTGGTGGATTCCAAGAGCTTAACGGATCAAAAATAAAAAATTTGGGAAGGCTGAGTTTGCTAGTATCTGATATTTTTGCTTTTGCGGAAAACGGACCGCAGAAGCTTCCCCGCAGAGGCGATGAAGGGAATTGCCAAAGCTGTTTTGGACCTGAGGCTTGAGGACCGCAGATGCAGTCAAAGTTCTACAGTAGCGGAACCGCATCTGCGGAAGGGGTATCATATAAGCGGAAAGGGCAGCCTAGGAAGGAGACCGCATATGCGGTTTGGGGGACCGCACCTGCGGAACCGCAGAAGCGGTCTGGCAACTGCTGGTACGGAAAGCGGCTGGGACAGAATGTTTTAAAACCTGATTTTGGGTCAGTTCTCGCCATATGTTTCATGGCTTGGGACGATTTTGGGGAGCTTCAAGGAGGGTTTTTCGTCGTCAATGTTAAGATAAGTTATTCCTACCTATTATAAGCTAAATACATTGATCATGTATGAGATTAAGCATAGAAATTAGTGTAAATATTGGGGTTTTGGTTGGAAACCTAGAAAATTATAATCTTGGATTTTAGTCACGATTTTGAGTAAGAAATTAAGAGAAAATTATATATTTGAGTTCCTAAGGTTATGGGTAACCTTTATCTTCAAAAAATTTCGGATTCTGGACACGTGGGCGCGAGAGCATTTTGGTTAACTTTTCGTTCAGGGTTAGGAATGGTTATAAATTGTGTAGTAAGGTATAATTGAGCATATATTAATGGATTTGTATGATCATTGGCTAGTTTTGGTGCGTTGTGCATTATTTCAAGCCTTCGGAAGGATGTCGAATGCCGGTTGCGAGTCTTTTAAGCAAGGTCAGTCTCCTTTCTAATCTTGTGAGGGTGAAATTACCCCATAGGTGAGTAAAATAGTTATGTGCTCCTATCTGTGGAGGTTACGCACGCACGAGGTGACGAGGGTCCGTGCGTAGCTACTATTGTCCGGGTAGTCTAGGACTCTAAAGCATGTTACATTTGGATTGATGTGAACTCATTGATACTTTGAATCGTTTAGATCACCTTAAATTGGTAAAGGAATTTTAAAAGAGATTTAATAGTAAATTTCCCTGAAATGTTAAAAAGGAAAAGTAATTTATTTGGAGGAATATCCTCGATTAGCTCTTAATTTCCTACTTGAGCATGTATTTTATGTGTGCCTGTGTCGCATGGATGATTCACGAGCAGGATATATATTTATTTATGGAACGGGCCGAACCCCTCGGTGAAAATTGATGCATCTATGGTTTGTGCTGCTCGACCCTCGTCGGTGCACAATTTACATTTCTGTTGGAGCGGGTTTGCGCATGTTTATTTGTTACTTAATAATTTCAAATGTGGAATTGGCCCTATGTGGCTTGACGTAAACTGATAAAATAACAAAGAATAGACTTTGGAAGCCCTTGATATATTGTTGAAGGTGGTACCTATTTATTTGGATTCATAGTTAGGACTTCTCTAAATGTCCATGATTATTCACACACTTATAGAATATTGATAATTGACCTCTAGTGAGTGTCGAAGTTAGCCATCTCGTCTCTACCCCTTCGAAATTAGGCGGGATACTCACTGAGTACACATTGATTACGTACTCATACTACACTTCTGCGCATTTTTGTTGCACAGGTACATGTACACTTCTAACAGCATACTAGCGTAGCAGTATGGATAACTCTGGGACTAGGTGAGCTGCAATTTGCAAGGCGGCCGCAGTTAGTGTAGTTCATTTCTGTACTTTTATTATTTATTACTGTCCACTATATTCCGGACAGAGGTTGTATTTTTATTTCACTTAACAGTAGTCGCTCATGCACTTGTTACACCGCGTTCTGGGATGGTTTTCGAAAGATTTGATTTAATTGTTATTGTCAATTTGAATTGAAGCAAAAACCACTAATTTATAGAAATGGAAGGAAATTTCTAGAGTTTGATGTATTTTAAAAGAGGATTTTATATCGGTAATTTAATTGGCTTCCCTGACAACGGTGTCCGGCACCATCACGATCTTTAGTAGATTTTAGGTCATGACATAATGTTCTTCATTTGTTTTATCAGTCTTATTTGTATATTTTAGACTTGTAGTGGTAGTTATATTCTAATAGTTGCTCGTGACTAGTGAAAATCCCGATTAGGGCTGTGTTGGGTTGTAACTTCATTAACTAATATTATTAAGTCGTATTTTTTTATGTTCATTTATGCTTAACTATTTTTGAAAGAGACGAGCTAGGTTAGTTGGCTTGCCTTGTCTTCACGAGAGGTGCTATCATGACCAGTGCAGGGTTTGGTTCGTAAAAATATATTAAACTGAAAAATTAAAATTCGGGACGTACTGGCAAATTCCTAAATAGAGTCTTTATAGCTACCTTTTATATTTTATAGCAAAATAAGTATCTATGGTATACATTATAATCGAGGCATGAAATATATTATTTATGTTTTTCATATCTCTTTCTTTCAATTAAAACACGATTCTCTCTCAGAATGTTTCTTCTTTCTATCTCTCTCTTTGAGCAAAATAGGTCGAATCATAGATACACGAAAGATAAACAAATCATGAAAGAAATTCTAAACATCTCAAAATCAAAAACATGAAAGTAAACCTATAATAAAAAAATGAAGCGGAGATACCTTGGGCGATAAAGAAATGAAGAGAAACATGGATTCTTAGTGCGGTAAGTTAGAGAGAAAAGAGGAAGAAGCGGTCGAATTGGAAGCGTTTTAAATTGTAATGGAAGAGGCAGTGAAGCGATACAAGGAGTTTTGGCCAGAAAATGCCATGACCGACGAACTTGCTTCTCTTCTTTGCTATTTAGTCACATACAATGATACAAATACATTGTGTTCTATACAAATGCACTCAAACATATTGTGTTTTTGTAAAAAAATCAATTTTTTGCATGTGTTTTTGTTGAGTCATATTAGGAATGTATCACGTAATTGATATTATTTTTGTTATTAGATAGCTGGACATACCTATTTTTAAGGTGATTGTCATTATTGTATTCATGAATACATGAGCAAATACATGTGCGTACAATTGTATTCACAACAACGCAAATACAACGAATATATAATCCTAACAACTGAATAGTAGCTATAAGAAATAATTATGTATCTTGTAGCTAGCTATAGGAAGTTAAAGGCAACAAAATAATAGTGGTTTGTGAAAACAAATTCAAGCCTTATGGGTACAACAACTCGTCATAATCAGTAAAATTATTTTATAACAAGATTTTATTTTGTTAATAATGTTTTCTAGTATAAGGGAATAGTGAAAATGAACTTTGCATTCTTTTTTCATTTCATAAAGCACAAAGAGGCAACAACTTTTAATAGAAATGCCTTCCTTTGGAGTATTTTCACATATGGTAATATCTAGATAGCAATAGTTTCTCCTCTTTTAAGTTTTTCTTTTGAAATTGTTTTGAATATAAAATACATTTGAAAACATTGCAAATCGAATGGAAGAGCAGAAGTTTACATTAGGGTTTCATGTTTTGAAGGAAAGCAAAAGTTCTCTCATTACAGTTGAAAATGACTTGATGGATCTTTCTAGAACAATAACCCATTATTTATATAATAGGCTTCAGTCATCACCTGAACATGAAAGTGGATTAAAATATAAAGTGGCCCAAAATTAAAAGAATACAGCTACAGGTAGACTAATTAAATAAACTTGTACAAAATATCAATGTTTATGTTTAGGCTTAGATGCTAAGTAATCCATTAGCTCAACACCCCCCTCAAGTTAGAAGGGGAAACCACCTTCAACTTGCCTAAAGGATCTTGACGAAGAGCTACGAGTAAAGGCTTGGTAAGAACATCTGCCAATTATTGAGAAGTGGGAACATAAAATAAGGAATTCTGCCCATCAGACAATTCAGTTCGAATAAAGTGACAATCAAACTCAATATGCTTGGTCCGCTGATGGAAAACTAGATTATTGGCTATGCGGAGAGCTGCATGATTATCACAAAATACAAAAAAAAAGGAAGAGAGACACAAATACCAAGGTTAGTAAGCAATCTAGAAAACCAGGCCAATTCAGCAATCACTTTACTAAGGGCCCTATATTCTGCCTCAGCAGAGGATAAGGGCACAACTAGCTGCTTTTTGGATTTCCAACCGATCAAACTTCCCCCCAAAAGCACACAGATACCAGTGATAGATCTGCGAGTATCAGGGCATGCTGCCCAATTACTATATGAGAAAGCATGTATAGAGAAATTAGGGGAGTCTAAATAAAAAAGTCCCAAATCCACATATCCCTTTAGATATCTGAGCACATGCAAAGCAGCAGACATGTGAGGAACTCTAGGAGATTTCAAAAACTTACTCAAATGTTAGACAACAAAGTAAATGTCAGGTCTGGTATGTGTAAAGAGAAGTTTTGTAACCAGACTTCTATACTTGTCAGGAGAAGGAAACAATGCACTTGAGTCAGCATGTGATTTACTATTGAGATCTAAAGGGCCAATGACAGAGGAAACAGCAGCACAATCAAATTTTTGCAACAAGTCACACACAAACTTTTTCTGATTAAGAAGAACCCCACCAGGGATAGCAGACACCTCAATGCCCGGGAAATACTGCAAAGACCCTAGGTCTTTAATCCTAAATTGGTCATCCAAGAACTGCTTGAGTGCAGAAATTTTAGTTGTATCATCCCCAGTTACAATGATATCATCCACATAAATTCCCAAAAGAACAAGACAACCAGGTTGACCCTTAATAAACAAGGAGTAATTATTAAGAGAATGTGTGTAGCTTCTAGAGTACAAGGCTTAAGATAACTTGGAATACCATTGCCTTGAGGCTTACCTCAACCCATAGAGGGACTTCTTCAACTTGCACACAAGAGGGGGCAGAAACAGAGGGAGCAGAAGCACTAGAAATACTCAACCCTTGAGGCATCTTCATATATACTTCCTCATCTAGGTCACCATGCAAAAAACATTGTTCACGTCTAGTTGGAAGAGATCCCATTATTTTTTAACGGCCACAACAATGAGACACTTGAAATTAGACATCTTAATAACAGGAGAAAATGTTTCTGTGCCCTTCAACCTAAGTATCCTTTCTAATGACAAGCCTAGCTTTATATATTTCAACACTCACATCAGCCCTGTATTTTATTTTATAGACCCATTTGCAACCTCTGGGTTTTTAACCAAGGGGAAGAGGAACAATATACCAAGTTGATTGGCAGCCAATGCATCAAATTCCTTGATCATAGCATCCTGCCATGCTGGAACTAAAGCAGCTTGAGGGTACTAGAGGGGTTCATATTACAAGGAGAAGTAGAAGAAGTGGATCGAGAAAAAGAAGGAAGCTAGAACACATAGTCCTTGAGGTAAGAAGGAGTGTTGTGAAGTCTAGAAGACCTCCTAATATTAGGTTGGGAGCTTAACAAAGGAGGAGGAATGTCAGGATAAAAATGTAGAGTAAAAGCAGAAGGGACAAGTTCAGGATTGTAACGACCCGAACCGTCGTTACGGGGGTTACCGACCTGTTTTCTTCATTTATACTTTAACATGTTAATTTATATATGTTTGGATAGTTAGAATTAAATCGAATGGAATCTAGTTAGAAAAGAGGCAATAAACCTCTTTATGAGAAGAATAGTTTGGAAAAGTCAACCGAATTTTGACCAATAAATTAGAAAGCTCATAATGCATTTCTGATGATTCGACTAGTTTCGGGGGATGATTTATGACTTAGGAGAGCAATCAGAATCGAATTCGGAGGTCCGGTGTAGATTTAGGCTTGAATTGGCTAAGGTTGAATTTTGGTGAGTTCCGAACGGTAGGTGAGATTTTGATCCGGGGCTCAGAATGAAATTTCGAGAGTTGTAGTAGCTCCGTTAGGTGATTTTGGATATGCGTGCAAAAATTCCAGGTCATTCGGAGGTGTTTAGGTCGGGTTTTAGATCAAATGTTAGTTTCAGACGTTTTAATGAAATTTAGGCTTAAATCCGTGAGAAATTGGTGAGTTTGATGTTTATGATTGTGTTATTATGTTATGAGCAAGTTTGAATGAAGTAACATGACATATTTGTGCATTTGGTTGAGGTCCCGGGACTCTCGGGATGATTTCGGATACCCAACATGAGGTTTTGAACTTGGTTATTATAGCAGAAAAATTGTAGTAAGTGATTGCTCTATGCGATCGCATAGGGTCATTGCGATCACATAGAAGAACCTAGAGGGTGTGAGAAATTCCTCTATGCGATCGCGTAGAAGAGGGTGCGATTGCATAGGTCTATGATGTTGCACAGTGCGGTCGCATACTCTATGTTGCGATCGCAGAGAAGAAATTTGGGGCCCAGGGAGATTGCTCTATGCGATCGCATAGAGGTATTGCAATCACATAGAAGGAAAAAAACATGGCCGGAAATTTTACTCTATGTGATTGCATAGGGGCATTGCGATCGCATAGAAGAAGGCGTCTGGGTAGAACAGTTTAAGTTAATTTCAGATGCGACCCTAATCATATTTTCACCATTTTTACTTCGTTAAGAGAGGGTTTTGAGAGCTTTGAAGAGAGAAATCAACGGGTAATCACTGGAGGTAAGTTCCTTGACTCAGAAACATGATTTTATGCTAGATCAACACCAAAACTCATGAAATTGGGTAGAAATTGTAAAGAACTAGGGCCTATATTTTGAAAGCGAGTTTTTGGGATTTGGAAGGCCATTCGAACTCCGATTTTGATAAATTTTATATGAATGGACTCGTGGCGAGACGAGGAATCCGTTGGTATGAATTTCAGAATTTTTAGAGAAATGGGCTCGAGGGTCGAGTTTTACCAACTTCGTGTATTATTACGATTTGATTGGGTTATGTTTCTTTGGTCCATATTGATGTAATTACTGTGGTTTTGACTATATTTGACGCACGAGGCGGCAAATTCGAAGGAAAAAGGCATCACGAACGATTCCACGACCGGCTAGATGTGAGTAGTTAGTGTATATGGTAGTACCCCGGCTTAGCAAATTGTGATGCTATTAGGGCGTGGCTCGCACCCCATCGCAGGTGCGGGATTGGTCATGACTGGGGATTGAGACTTGGTCCATCCCAAATGTGAATAGTATTATATTGGTGGTTGAAACGCACGCTATGTTAAATATAATTGTAGGCTATAAGCCATGTTGGGGGCCATGTGCTGACCTGTAGTATCCCTAAGGGATAGATATCTATGTGATAACTTGATTGGTAAAATCATTGATCTCAATCGTGTGCTTAAACACTCTTATAAAATTCTAAGTCACATGTTTTTGAAAAAATTAAACAAAAATTAAAGTATTTTTCATTGTTAATGAACCGGAACCTGGAAATAAATAAATTGAACTGTTATGTGACTCATATGCATATTGCGGACTGAGGATGGATCGGGCTGCACGCCGCAGCAGATGATATGATATTGCGCTTGGGCTGAAGGAGCCCCTCCGGAGTCTGTACACACCCCAGTGAGCGCCGTTGACGTTAAACGGATCAGGCTACGCGTCATAGCGGTCATGTGCACTGCATTGCTTTTTTATCTGTAAGTTATCTGTGCTAATTGTGAGTTGCTCTTGTTGTTAGTTCGTGGCAGGTATCGGATGGTAGTTTAGCTTTGCTCTATGGTATTCTGTGGATTTACTGCTTTCAGCTATTATTATATACTTTTTACTCACTGAGTACTTAGTACTCACCCCTACTCCCTACACCTTTGTGTGCAGATTCAGGTACACAGGAGGGTTAGACGAGCACTCCAGCCTATATTAGAGTTTATTCGAGTTGCTGAGGTAGCTACCGGCGTTTGCAGAACCTAGCTTCTCTCTTCATTCAGTTATTACTATATGTTTCAGACTTGAGTATTTTATTCAGTATTTCTATTACTATTCAATTTTGTTTAGATGCTCTAGACTCGTGACCCCAGATCTTTTAGGAGTGCTATTTCGATATTCGCACTTCTCCGTATTTGTTCATACTATTATTATTGGAGTAATTATTGACTCATATATTCTTCTTGAGTGTTCCTTTTGGGATGGGTCTTTAGCTGTGGAAATAGTTGTTGGTCTGGCTTGCCTAGCTTTAGGGCTGGGTGCCATCACAACCAGGTTTGGGTCGTGACAAGTTGGTATCAGAGCCTAGGTTACTAGGCCTCGCGAGTTTTGAGCCGGTTTAGTATGATCTTGCGGATCAGTACATAGACGTCCATATCTATCCTTGGGAGACTACAGAACTTTACGAAACACTTCACTTTCTTGGATTCATATCGTGCGGTTTGTGTTATCGTGAAACTAAATTTTTCCCTATTCTATTCTCTCGCAGATGGTGAGAACACGTGCTAGCTGATGTGGCAGACGACCACCAGTGGCACCTAGAGCTTGTGGCTGTGGCAGAGGTAGGGCAGCAGTGACAGAACCTGCTGACCAACCAGCTGACCAGACTCAGGGTCAGATCCCAGCGCCAGTGGATGAGGTACAAGAATAGGTGCCAGCTGCAGGCATCCCAGCAGCTCAAGTTAACGCACCGGCACTATCTATTGAGATATCGGGTCTTTAGGAGACCCTAGCACATATCTTATCATTGTGTACTGGCTTAGCTTAGGTGGTTGCCGTCTCTACCGCAGCAGCTTCTTCACAGACAGGGGGGAAATCAGAACCCCGTTGCTCGCATACCCGAGATGGAAGTTTAGGGTTTACAAGCACCTGAGGCAGCTCCAGCTCAGCCAGTTTAGCCGGTTGCACCAGTCGCACCAGCCCCTGCTCATGTGGTCCCTCTTATGCCTGATGACGAGCAGCGTCAGTTGGAGAGGTTCGGGAGACTACATCCTCCGATGTTCAGCGGTGTTGAGGGTGACGATGCCTAGGGTTTTCTGGATAAGTGTCAGCGTATGCTTCGTACTGCAAGTATTCTGGAGTCTAGCGGTGTTGCTTTCACTACCTTCCTGTTTATAATTGTACTGTGTATATAAGGTTGTTTATTATGTATATGTATGTTAGATGATGAAGGGGAGCTTTGGCTTTACTGGTAAAGTTAATGCAATGTGACGAGGAGGTCATCGGTTCGAGTTGTGGAAACAATATCTTGCAGTGACCCAGTACGAGTTGAGATTTACTCATCTAGCTCGGCATTCCATGTGGATGATTCCGACAGATTGTGAGAGGACCAGGAGATTTGTGGATGGTCTCAACAATCCTATCCGCATATTGATGACTAGAGAGAGGGCTACAATAGTTACTTTTGAGGAGGTGGTTGATGCGGCTAGACAGATTGAGACAGACTGTCGTCGAGAGTGTGAGGAGAGGGAGGCTAAGAGGCCTCGTGGTACAGGTAGTTACAGTGGTGCTCCGTCTAGGGGCCAGACTCAGCATAGTAAAGGTCATTCCTTCAGATCTCCTCAGTTAGGTCATGCAGAGTCTAGCGGAGCTTCATCAGACCGTGGTCGTCAGGGTCATCAGGGCCATCAGGTCCAACAGGGTCATCAGCAGAGCTAGCCCGCACTGAGCGCCCTTCCAGCTTAGAGCTCTGCTCCTGCTCCTTCAGCTCAGGGTTCATCTACAACGAGGGGTTCTCATCAGTCCCTTTCTCTAGTTTCAGGTTGTTGCTTTGAGTGTGGTGACTTTTTCCATATCAGGAGGGAGTGTCCCCAGTTGCTTTATAAGCGGTCTCAGTAGAGGGACCAGTCTTTGTCTTCTGCTCCTATTTCTTCAGCACCAGCTCAGTCAGCTAGGAGTGGTGGTCAGATAGCCAGAGGTCGGCCTAGGGATGAGGATCATACTGGCGGAGGTCAGGTTTGTTTTATGCTTTTTCGGATATGAGGGATGCTAGTGCATCAAATGCAGTCATCACAGGTATTGTATCAGTCTTCCACAGGGATGTTTCTGTCTTATTTGATCCCGGATCCACCTATTCATATGTTTCTTCATATTTTGCGCATCATATAGGTACGACCCATGGTATTCTTGCCTTTCCCGTGCATATGTCTACCCCAGTAGGTGATACAGTTATTGTGGATCAGGCATACTGATCCTGTCTTGTTACTATTGGGGGTTTGGAGACCCGAGTTGACTTATTATTATTGGGCATGGTGGATTTCAACGTGATTCTAGGCATGGATTGGTTATCTCCTTACCATGTGATTCTGGACTGTCATGCCAAGACAGTCACATTAGCTATTCCAAGTAATCCAAGGATTGAGTGGCGAGGCATGACTGATTATGTATCCGACGGGGTAATTTCCTTCCTAAAATCCCAACGAATGATTGGGAAAGGTTGTTTATCTTATTTGGCTTTCATTAGAGATGTTGAGGCTGAGACACCTAGTCTTGATTCGGTCACCGTTGTGAGGGATTTCCTAGATGTATTTCCAGCAGACCTGTCAGGCATGCCTCCTGATAGGGATATCGATTTCGGTATTGACTTGGCGCCGGGCACTAAGCCTATTTCTATTCCTCCATACCTCATGGCACCAGCTGAGTTAAAAGAGTTGAAAGAACAGCTTCATGAACTTTTAGATAAGGGGTTCATTTGCCCGAGTGTGTCACCTTGGGGTGCACCGGTATTATTCGTGAAGAAGAAAGATGTCACAATAAGAATGTGCATTAATTACAGACGGTTGAATAAGGTGAGAGTAAAGAATAAGTACCCATTGCCTCGTATTGAGGACTTGTTTGATTAGCTTCTGGGAGCAAGTGTATTCTCTAAGATTGACATTCGATCAGGTTATCACCTGCTAAAGATTAGGGATTCAGACATTATGAAAACAACAAATATTTTTGAAGTTGATTTTATAGCCTTGTAATGGGTTCAGCTATCATCATGAGTCTTATCTCTTTGTTTATTTCTTTTGCAGACTTGCGAACAAGTTCGATGAGTGCAGATATCAGTCCAAAATGTCACACAAGATGCAGAGTCACCCTTTCACCAACTTTTTGCTCTTGATTTGGTGACGGTCTTGAAATTTATCAATGGCGGCTCCCGTGGTGATTGAAGGTTTTTTTTTAAGAGAGATGACTTCTTATATACGAGGCATTGAGGATAGTGTATTAGACTGCGGAGACGTCATATGGACTTGAAAGAAGCATTCAAGACGAGTCGGCCACAAAGCCTAGTTTACGATTATTTTTATGACATAGGCTTTTGTATAGGAAAACGTCTAATTCCCTTTGTCTCTTCATTTTTTTGATTTATCAACTTTTGTACTATTGAAGCAATAAAACAAAATCTTTATACTTCAAAGCAAATCGTCTCTTTTCCTCATAGATATGTGCCTCTACACTTGGAAGAATTGACATAATGATTCGATGGCGCCAAACTTTTATTTTTATTGAAACTCATGCGACTGAACTTAGAATGAAAGTCTAAGCTGCCTACGCACCTCGGTGAAGAGGATCAAGTCATAACGTAGTTCAGAATGGGTGAGATTTTTTTTTTTGGGTGTCGTTCGCAGTTTAGGCTCGTGCGGGCCAGGAGCATTGCAGCATGTAGTTTAAGCTCATGCATCAAGGAGCACTATGACATGCAGTTTAGGCTCGTGCTTTGAGGAGCATCATGACTTGCAGTTTAGGCTTGTGCGTCGAGGAGCATCATGACTTGCAGTTTAGGCTCGTGCGTCGAGGAGCACCACAACTTGCAGTTTAGGCTCGTGCGTTGATGGGTGTCGTTCGCAGTTTAGGCTCGTGCGGGCCAAGAGCATTGCAGCATGCAGTTTAAGATCATGCATCAAGGAGCACCATGACTTGCAGTTTAGGCTCGTGCATCGAGGAGCATCATGACTTGCAGTTTAGGCTCGTGCGTTGAGGAGCATCATGACTTGCAGTTTAGGCTCGTGCGTTGAGGAGCATCATTTTTTTTAAGGATAGTACCTCTTCAAAAATTTCCCGTTGATGGGGCCAATCCTCATGCCATCTGCATCAACTAACTTGTAAGCTTCGCTTGAATAGGCTTCTTGCACGACATATGGGCCATCCCACTTTGAAGTGAATTTGCCCCGAGATTTGCGAGAGGTGATAATAGGTCTTCTTACTGCAAGAACTTGATCGCCAACTTGGAAGGACCTCAAGCGAACCTTTTTATTGAAAGCACGAGAAAGACAAGCTTGATAATATTCAAGACTTTGTTGAGATTCTAGCCTTTTTTCATCAAGGGACTCATGTTCTTCAAGGCATAGACGAGAATTTTCTTCTTCAGTAAGACCTTCTTGGACAACGAGTCGCAAGGACGGTATTTGACGCTCAAGAGGAAGAACTGCTTCGACTCCATAAACAAGAGAATAAGGAGTTGCCTGTGTCGGCGTGCGATGAGTCGTACGATATGCCCACAAAGCTTCTTTCATTCTGTCATTCCAATCTCTTTTAGATTTGGAGATGACCTTTTTTAACAAGTTGCAAAGCGTCTTGTTAAATGCTTCGGCTAATCCATTTGCAGCAGCATAATACATTGACGAATTATGTTGCTTGAAGCCAAAAAGTTCACAGATCTTGGTCATCAATTTGTTATCGAACGGTTTGCCATTATCTGTTATTATATAACTAGGAATGCCGAAACGATATATGATGTTCACTCGAATGAAGTTTGCAACATTCTCCTTCTTCACTTCCTTGAGAGCGACGGCCTCGGCCCATTTTGAGAAATAATCAGTTGCGGCCAAGATGTATAGATGTCCTCCAGAAGATTTTGGAAGTGGTCCAACAATATCTAATCCCCAAGCATCAAATGGCCAAGATGCAACAGTAGGATGTAACACTTCAGGGGGTTGGTGTATGAAATTTGCGTGAAATTGGCAAGCCTTGCATCTTCGAGCATAATCTAAGCAATCTTTCACCATTGTTGGCCAGTAGTAACCCATCCTCTTAATGTGGAAGTGGAGCTTTGGCCCGGATTGATGTGATCCACAAACTTCAGAGTGTGCCTCTTGCATAGCTTGTGTTGCTTCATCTTCCCCTAAACAACGCAAGAGAACTCCTCGAATGATCTTCGATACAAAGTGTCTTTGTAGTAAATGAAGTGAGGGGCACGCTGATGAATTTCTGTCTTTCTTCTTAGATCTTCTGGAAGTATCCTATAACATAAGTAATCGATCATGGTTTGTCGCCAGTCAACCTTCACAGCTTCAGCGACGGCTACCAAACGATCGAGCTTGCTTTCTTCATCCTCATTCTCATTTGGTGGCACTATCCATTTTTGGCAGACAGTGATTTGTGTCTGGCAGGGCAGAGTCAATGTCGAAGCTAGAGCAGCTAAGGCGTCGGCTTTCTTATTTTCCTTCCTTGGCACATGATGAAGAGTTACGTTGCCAAGCCATGCAATCAATTTCTGTGCATAATCATGATAAGGACACAATTCTGGCTTTTTGACTTCGTAGCTACCTAGCAATTGATTGATCACTAACTCAGAGTCTCCAAAAATATGTAATCGGAGTTGTCTCATCTCAACGGCCATCTCAAGCCCAAGTATGAGTGCTTGATATTCCGCAACATTGTTAGTGCAATATTGTGTTAAGGTGAAGGAATATGGCAAGACTTCCCCTTGAGAAGTGACAAACACAACACCTGCACCCGCTCCCTCACGATTTGCGGCACCATCAAAATTCATTTTCCATGGTGGTTGCACTTCGATGACCATCGCATCTTCATCAGGTAGTTCATTAGTTAACTCCCAATCATCAGGAATTGGATGATCTGCCAAGAAATCTGCCAAAGCTTGTCCTTTCATAACTTTTTGTGGGATATACACAATCTCAAATTGTTGAAATTGGAGATACCACCTTGCTAATCGATCATTGAGGACGGGTTTTGACATAACAAACTTGATCGGGTTCGCCCTTGAGACGAGACGGATGACATGAGCTTGAAAATAGTGCTTTAGCTTTTGAATTGCGAAAACTAATGCCAGACACAACTTTTCGATTGGAGAATACTTTATCTCATTTGGGGTCATCATTCTACTCAAGTAGTAGAGGGAATTTTCTTTATTTTCACCATTTTCTTGGGCTAAAAGGGCTCCCACTGACCTTTCTTGGGCTGCAATATATAAAATCAATGGCTTTCCTGGTATAGGGGCTGCCAGAACTGGAGGTTTCATCAAGTAGGATTTGATTCTTTGGAATGCATTGCTACAAGCTTGGTCCCATTCAAACGGTACACCCTTCTTCATGAGACGGCTAAAAGGCTGGCACTTCCCTGCTAGATTTGAGATGAATCTTCTAAGGTACGCCAATTTTCCTTGTAGACTTTTCAGTTCATGTATGTTTCTGGGCTCTGGCATCTTCAAAATTGCATCAACTTTGGCTTGATCTATCTCAATCCCTCGATGTCGAACAATGAAGCCAAGGAATTTTCCAGAAGTAACTCCAAAGGCGTATTTCAACGGGTTCATTCTAAGTTGATATCTCCGGAGTCGTTCGAACACCGTTCTTAAGTCTTGCAAGTGGTCTCCTCTCTTTCTTGATTTCACCACTAAATCATCTACATATCATTCCACATTCTTGTGGAGGATGTCGTCAAAGATATTCTGCATTGCCCTTTGATATGTGGCGCCAGCATTCTTCAAGCCAAAAGGCATTACTTTGTAGCAATAAATGCCTTTAGGAGTTCGAAATGCAGTAAGCTCTTCATCTTTTGGTGCCATACGTATTTGATTGTAGCCAAATGATCCATCCATGAAAGACATCGCCTCGTATCCGGTGGTGGAATCAATCATAAGCTCTGGAATGGGGAGCGGAAATTCGTCTTTAGGGCATGCATTATTGAGGTCTCTAAAATCGACACAAACTTGAATTTGGCCATTCTTCTTCTTCACAGGGACAATGCTTGAAATCCATGAAGGATATTTAACCTCCCGAATGAAACCAGCTTCGATGAGTTTATTGACCTCTGCTTCAATTGATGGGATCAATTCTGGCCTGAAGCGTCTTTGGACTTGTTTAATAGGACGAGCTCCTTTCTTGACTGTGAGATGATGAACTGCTACTTTAGGATCTAAACTAGGCATCTCTATGTAGTTCCAAGCGAAGACATCTCTATATTCTTTGAGTAGCTCCACATAAGTGTTTTCTTCATCTGTGGTTAATAGGGCACTTACATAGGTGGGCCTGGAGTCTTCTGCAGTTCCAAGGTTGACTTCTTTCAATGTATCAACAGTCATTTTAATTCCTTCTTCTAGTTCCGTAGGAGCATCCTCAACATCTTTGTCTTCTTGAGGATCACCATCATTAAAAGATATATGGCCACACTAGGAGGCATCTCCCAAATATTCGTCAACTTTCCTTAGGGATGAAGTGTATTGCTCCTCATTCGCAGTAATGTGGTATGAAGATCCTACACTTTCTTCATCTTCATCACGCTCTCTAGTATGGACCATTGTGCGAGTCTTCACTTTGAGTACCTCCCCGCATAAAATCAAAAGTTCTGATTGTCGCCTCATTCTGGAAGGGATCAAGCTTCGACACTCCTTGGAGATACTTTGGACTTTAGATGGCAAAAGTCTTCTTATCTCTTCATAATTTCTTTGGGACTTGTTCTTCTTCCTTTTTCATGGCCCCAACCTCTCAAATACATAAGTTCTTGTAGTTGGTTCTCCAAGTCGATCAAATACAGAAGGCCTTTTATTAGGATCAGCGGGTTCATCTTCCGTCGTGATATAGTTAATATTTGCTATTCTAATGGAGATGCGAACTGCTGGGGGTTGTTTGTAACCTAGACCCTCACGTGATTGTTTCACCACATGCTCCTTGTCCTTCATCGTGTTTTCTTTCCTAGTAGCTTCAGGTGGGAGGTTCCCTAGCTTAGATGGTTCATTGGGGTCATATCCAGCCTTTACGAATAACCTATAAGCATTCGGATCAAAACCTTCATTTGTGCATTTCGTGGGGAGTGCCTTATTTTGAGGCATGCTAGGGGCCACAAACGTTTCCCGTAGCTTTGAAGATAACTTTATGGTATCAATCTGCTTGATAGGAAGGGTTAATTCTCTTAGTGCATCCTTTTGGAGGCTTGATGATCCTCCTTCATCTTTCTTCACTTTTGGGATGTAACGAGATAAAGGAGCTACTTTCTTGCCTTTGGCCTTCGTGGAGTCATCAACTTTTACTCCATTCATGATGTGGTTCTTTAAGTAGAACTTTGCATCGGCGAAGTATGCCTCGGCTTCAACGAACGGCTTGTCGTTAGCAACTATCTTCTTCTCGACTCCATCTTTATTATATTTCAAACATTGGTAGTAAGCTGATGGGACAACTTTGTTCTCGTGTATCCACGGCCTGCCAAGCAACAAATTGTATGAAGTCTTTGCATCAATCACATGCATCCATGCGGTTGATTGCATATCTCCCATGGCGATCTCCAGCTTGATAGCTCCTATGGCCCTTTGTCCACCTTGATTGAATCCTTGAATCATCAGTCGGCTTTCAGAAAGGTCTTCGGTTGAGATGCCAAGTTCCTTCATTATGCGAATGGGAAGAATGTTAACTGCAGATCCGTCATCTATCAAGATTTTGTTTATTCTCAGCTCCAGCACATAACCGACCATAAACAAAGGGCGATTGTGTGGTGTCTCACCAAGTAGGAGATCATCTTCAGTGAAGGTGATTTTTGCATTACAAACATCTACTTCTTGAAATGAGGACTCAACAAGACTATTAGACTGTGATGGAGAGAGTGTTGACTTGACTTCGTTCTTTTCCTCTTCTTCCTTATCAGCATTGCAGTACAAGGCTTTGTCATCATCGTCAGAAATCCTCATGCGAAACCAACTCGGAAAATATTCTCCCAAAGTCACCGGGTGACGTGGCTTTTGGTGATGGTGTGCCTCTATCTCCACCTTCTTTGCGTTCTTAACCATTTGTGGCTTCTTTAGTCTTACCACTATCTCATTCCTTGCAAGTTGCTTCGTTGATCCTTTTCGCAGACTCGATTTGCGGCGTCTTCGTCGAGTCACCACGATCCATCATTCTTCATCAGGTTGATCAACTTGGACTTTGTCATTCTCCAGCAATTCTTTATCTTTATTCCCTTCACAGGTGAATATCTCGATCGGATCGAATGAGCCAAAGGTAATGGACACATGGTTTGTGCTTTCCTTTTCGTCTTCGAGCTCGATCTTCTTTTGACGAGCCAAATCCATAACTTTGTCCTTGAAAACAAAGCACTTCTCGAGGGGGTGACCTACGAGCCGATGGTATTTGCAGTAATTCGGGTCATTACTTTTTCCAGCTTCATCTGCCGCTTCATTTCTAGCAGCTCAATAAGCTTTAACTCGAGGAGTTCTTCAAATATTATAGGCACATCAGAGTCCAGAAATGGGTACTCCTTTTCTTGCATCTCTTTGAGAGTCAACTTCCGATTTGCATTGTCTTGAGAGGAAGTAGTTTTCATACTCTGTTTCTTGCTCACCTTGGTAGTAAACTTCAAAGGAGAGGCATTGACGTTCATGGATTCTTTGCTTTCATTCTTGGACACGAACTTGCTCCATTTCTTGACTTCTTGCTTATCCCTTCCCTTGCGAGGTTCGTAGATGGGCAGCCCTTCATTTCCCGCAGAAGCCATGCTCAACTCCATATCATGAGCACGGGTGGCAAGTTCTTCAAATGTCCTAGGCTTAATTCCTTGCAAGATGTAACGAAGTCCCCAATGCATTCCTTGGATGCACATCTCTATGCCAGAAGCTTCGCTTAGCCTATATTTGCAGTTAAGGCTTGTAACGAGGGGTATAATTGACCATTTTCGCAAAGTACAGGGGTATATTTGGACCTTTTCCCTATAATATAATATAATATAATATAATATAATATAATATAATATAATATAATATAATATAATATAATATAATGTATAATATATATAATATGATAGTCAAAGAAATCTATATCTATATATATAATAGGAGAGGCAAAGAAATATTATAATGACAAGTGTCATAATTTTTATTAACAGTATAATAATTATATTAAATATTGGATAATATAATAAATAAAAATACATAGCGAAAAAGTTATTTGATGACTGTATAAGTCCCTTTAGTTTAATAGAGATTTTATTTAGTAAAATTTAGACAATATCTATTCTATTTATATAGAATATGATAATCAAATAATTATGATAATTCTAGCTGTAACATCGAAAAATTAATAAAATAATAATATTTTTTTAATATTGACCGCGCATCGCGCGGATACGACTACTAGTATACATATATAAACACAATAATGTACGTAAGCCATTTATATACACTTATGATATACCTAACTAACCTTACTTTGTATTTTTTTTCCTTTTCTTTCGTCTCCTTCGTAAAGCTAACTCTAAAGCTTGTCTACTAATATATTTTTAATGTCATTGTTTTTCAAGATCTAAGTTTCTAATAACTTGTTCGGTACTTTCTCATAGAAAGCATAAATCAACAACAACAACAACAACCCAGTATAATCCCACTAAGTGGGGTCTGGGAAGGGTAGTGTGTACGCAGACCTTACCCCTACCCTGGGATAGAGAGGCTGTTTCCAAATAGACCCCCGGCATCCTTCCCTCCAAGAACTTCCCACCTTGCTCTTGGGGAGACTCGAACTCACAACCTCTTGGTTGGAAGTGGGGGTTGCTTACCATCAGAGCAACCCCTCTTGTGCATAAATCATTAAAACAAAAGAGGTCTTTCAATTTCATCGTGTTCCTTATCCCACTGCTATCAATTTTCACAAGCGATATGCCCACTGTTTCATGAGCTAGTGATTTAATTAGTAACAACGCCAAAGTAATGAAATTACAGATGAGATTATATTATACATATTGACCTTCCTATCACTTTCGTCTTTGTTCAAATTCAGATGTGTTGCAAGCTTTGAGAGAGTGAGAGAGAGTATTTCTAGATAAATAGATGTATAAAAATAATTAATTAAAATTGAAAAAAGAATATTTGAAGTAGAAGTTGAAAAAAGTTTTAAGATTATAGTGTTTGGACAAAAATTTCGGTAGAATAACGGAAGATTTGTGAATCTATTTCACTTGGCGGGCGTTTGGATATAGATTTTTTTTTTTCGATTGAAAATAGTACTATATGATAATTAGAGTTGTGTTTGGACATTAAAATAATTTTGGTTTATTTTGAATTTTTGTGAATGAGCTGGGTAATGAAAACTTTGAAAAATAGTCTTTTGGAATTTTTAAAATTTTTGAAAATTTTCAAAATTCACTTTTAAGTGAAAATAAAAAATTTTATGGTCAAACAATAATTTTAAAATAAAGTGTAAATTTTTAGAAAGAAAATGATAAAATTTCCATGACCAAACAGGAATGATACTCAAAATCAACAGTATTTCAAATACTAATAAGGAGCATCTAAATACTTAAATATTAAAATAATAAAACAATATTTAATTTGTCTAAAACAAATTATAGGATAGATTTCTGACCAAGCAATAGTGGTACCATTCCTCTCACCAAAAAGCACAATCCACACACTATCACAAAAGAATCACTCCCCACGTTCGATCTCCATTTAATCAACGAGCCATATACACCTCCTTCCTCTCACACGGATCGACACTCATAACCGTCCGATCATCACCTTAAACTCCAAGACACCAACGGCCACGATTCAAACCTCTCCGTAACCCAACAACCATCAGCTATATATAAAGCCCAACTCCTCATTCTCCTTTCATCAATATCCGAATCAAGACCATTTCTTCCCATATCAAGTTCAAATTTGAAAATCCCCAAAATCTTTTCTCAAAATGTCAGGAAGAGGCAAGGGAGGTAAAGGATTGGGCAAAGGAGGAGCAAAGAGGCATAGGAAAGTATTAAGAGACAACATTCAGGGAATCACTAAGCCTGCAATTCGGCGTTTGGCTCGTAGGGGAGGAGTAAAGCGTATATCTGGTTTAATTTACGAGGAGACTCGTGGTGTGCTGAAGATATTTTTGGAGAATGTTATTCGTGATGCTGTGACTTACACTGAACACGCTAGGAGAAAGACTGTTACTGCTATGGATGTTGTTTATGCCCTCAAGAGGCAGGGCAGGACTCTTTACGGATTTGGGGGTTAGAGTTTTCAAATTAGGGTTTTTGGCCGTTGTGTTTTAGGGCCGCTTAGTTTTTTGTAAGGTTAATGATGTAATTCTCCGTTACATATTCAAGTAATAGTAATTTCTTGGTCCTCGTTTCTGTGTTCTGTATTATATACACTATTCGCATTAATTTTTATTTTCAATTATATTTGGTAGAAAGTATAGCAGATTATGAGATGGGTATGTCCTAAAAGTTGTTTTAATTGATAATCTAATGTTTTCTGTACCCAATGACACTATGTCTCATAATCTAATCTCCTCTTGATCGCAGACAGAGACGAGGTGCTTTAAGTGAAAAGCCGCACCTACGACGGAAAATCCGCGGGCGCAGGACCACAGATGCCATTCTTGGCCCGCAGGTGTGATAATTGCCGAGCAAAAAAGGGCTTCGAGTGTTTGAAATTCATTTCACAAAATTTGATTTGGAGCTCGGAAAGGAGATTTTTCGAGAGCTTTTCAGATGAAATCATTGGGTAATGATTCCTAATCCTATTTTGATCATATTCCATTAATCATAGTTGTTTTCTTAGCTTGTAATTTATGACATTCCTGGTTTTGGAAGATTTTTCGTACTGCTCGGAAGTGAGGTTAAATTGGATATTTGAAGTTCAAGCTAGAACAAGTTTATGATGAAAGTATAGTTGTATCTTTTTGCAAGAGAGATTTTTAGAGTTGAACTTATTTGTGACAAAAAATTGAAGATTTGAAAATTTAAGTTAAAATACACCTACAAACCACAACTTAGTTTTAAATTGTGTTTTCAAGATTCACTCTCTTCTTGCCATCCTCCTATTCCCACTTGTTCTGGCACTGTTATCGTCCCCTTTTAATCACATTATTGCCTAAAGGTAGTTTCTGGATCTGAATTAGTATCCCATTATAGCAGAAAATTAGCAAATTCATGTATGTTTCTTGATTTGGAATAATATACTAATACTCATATATCTGGACTTGAGGAGTAATATATGATACATACAGTCATACAAAGGTGTGCAAATAATTCAAGCCTTGCCAAACAGAAAGAGATATTCTACGTGAACAACAATTCGAAGAACAAACTTTGAGATATACACAACACATAGAGTACTTGTTTATGATAGTTGTCTTTTGTGGTGGCAAAATAGTTTTTAAAAAAAGTAGTTATTATCACAATCCCACAGGCATAATTGCTCAAGCACGGGAAAGGATTCCTATCCAACCTGCCATTCTGAAAATTAAACTCGAAGTTTTCAGATTTTGGAAGGTGTTTTCTCTCATGTTCCATTCTTCTCCCTGAATGGTTGTGCCCATAAGATTCAAATTTTGAAGGTTGGGTACTCGTGCAATTAATGACAGTGAATCAGATGTCATTACAAATGCCACCAACCTCAATGTTTTCAAGCTTGAAGGGAAGTGAAAATCACTTGGATGTCGCGCAGCAACAGAACACATATGACATGAATGTGAACGATCTTCATCAGATAAATCAGCGGAGCGATAAATTGCTTCAAGTTCACTCTAATGAAGAATCCCGTGATTCTATAACGATGCAACTAAGGTCTTCAAGATTGGGAAACCTTTTGAAAATATCCTCTTCTGAATAGGAAAGCACGACCTCCCTTAATATTCTCAAGCTCTCTAACTTTGAGTCCTCTCTTAACGATATTGCTTCATTGTTTTCCAAATCAAAGAAAGAACAAGTATAGATGCTCAGATGTCGCAACTTTGTAAGATTTCATATTTTGGGTACTACCATGGTCGATCCCCTATTAAGCACCACCAGAGTCTCTAGATTCCAGAGGTTTGACAATGAAAAAGGGAGAAATTTAACATCCGTCCGAATCTCCAAGTACCTCAAATGAACTAGCAGGCTATTTCATTCAGAAAATAACCTTCTAGAAAGAGATGACCCAGGTTCAACACTCTAAGAAGCCTCAAGTCTCTTAACTGATGGATATAGGAAGAACAATGAGGCATTGGATATTCATCAACCTTCAAAGAGAGGAGGTATTTACCGGAGGATCTTTTCTTTTCTGAAGGCAATGTCTATTGTTTAGAGTGGTCAATAGTACAATGCTGATCATAAGGAATGATCATTCGACACTGCATCAGATCTGAAGCACAAGATGAATCACTTGAACTTATCCTTTCTAGCTTTTATCAAACAAAAGTCATGCACAAGATCATGAATTTGGAAATAGAAGATCTCACCTTGACTGTATGTAGCCATTACCAAATTACTGGAAATTAATTCATCCACATAAACCTTCATCTCAGTCTGTTCAGCAAGTCCTTCTGCGCTCCAAAAATCTTTCAGCCCATTAACTTCAATTTGTCTGTCGTTCGAGTAACTTCCGAGGTAAAGGAAGCACGGTTTTACGTTATCTGGTAAATGATCATAACTTAATTGTATAACCTTCATAACTTCTACTTCATTCATAAAGACAAAGGAATTCAAATTATCTAGAACTTCAATCCAGAAAGTCTTTTTCTTTTCCTTCTTTGTAATGACTCCGGCAATCAGATCAACCACCAAAGGAAGCCCTTTACAATTTTATGCTGTATCTTTTCCAACATCTAGTAGTTTAGTAGGGCATCTTTCTTCTCCGAAAATCCTTTTCTCTGATAACTCCCAACTCTCCTCTAATCTGAACAATCGAAGACAAAGAGGATTAGTGTGGCATTTTCTTTGAAAAGCCACTTCAATTTTCCGACTAGTTAAAATAATTCTACTTCCGTTGTTAGCTTTAGGAAAAGGTCTTGTTAGCTCATTGCATGTTTTAGTATCCCACAAGTCATCTAAGACAATAAGGTACCTCTTTCCATATAGTTGTTTTCATAGCTTATCAGCAATGCCATTATCTATGCTATCCTCAGTGAATGTTCCATTCAAACGAATAACAATAACAACAACTACTCAGTATAGTCCCACAGGGTAGGGTCTGGGGAGGGTAATAAGTACGCAGGCCTTACCCCCGCTGTTTGCAATCGACCCTCGGCTCAGGACAAGGAGAAGAGAAAAAGAAAAAGAAAAGAAAAATAAAAAAAGGCATTAGTACATCCATTCAAACGAATAACTTGATTAAAAAAATTTTGTAACAACTTTTTGTCATTATGCTCTTGGTCGACTGTGCACCATGCGTGAATGTCAAAATGACTAGTGACTGACTCATCAACATACACTTTGTAAGCCAGAGGAGTTTTTCCCAGCCCCGGCATGCCGATAATGGAAATGACATCTTTCTCGGTTGGTCCACTAGCGAGCTTCCTGATTATCCAGTCTGTCTCCTCCTTAAAACCTACAATTATTTGACCAGTTGTTAATGACTTGATCTTACCTTGCTTGTTGGGAGAGTTCACAACAATGAGATCATTGTTTTTGTGAATCGTCACTGCTATCTCTTCTTTTATAACTCTGATCTGTTCTATGATAGAAGGAAGTATGAAGATAAGTTGCAAGAGACCATGATCTCTGACAAGAATTGAATTAATCGCATGTTCCGCCTAATATGCCACATTTAAAACACTTGCCCAGAGATCTTTATACAATTGTTGCTCAACATTCCTAAGAAAAGATTTTATTAATTCTATATCTGTTATCACAAGCCAAATTTCTTTCATCATCAAATCAACTGAATGGGCATTGGAATTGAGCAAATCATTTAAGTGTCTGAGTAGAATATTCATGAAAAGTGGTCCATCACCTTTTGGGAAGCAGAGCTGAGGTGATTCTGGGGCTTTCAGGTATACATGTTTGAGATCTTCCTTCAGGTATACATGTTTGAGATCTTCCTTCAAGCGTTCAATGTTTTCTATGAAGTTAGAGTTGCATGATTTGTATCATTCATTGATTTTTCTTCTAAGTTGCGAACAAAAACTGATACAATCCTAGTAAGCTCTCCAACATGTGCCAAGAGATCAAACAACTTGTCATGATGAATAACTAACGTGGTTTTAGCTCGGAATTGAGGTAAGCAGTAACTCTAGGAATGACTTGTTTCTCAAACTAGCATGTCAATTTCATTGAATAGCCTTTTCATTTTGAGAAAAAAAAAGGGCAGCCCGGTGCACTAAGTTCCCGCTATGCGCGGGGTCCGGCCCGTCATTTAATGGCGTCTCCTTTCTCTATTTCACCATCATTTGCTTTCGCTCTGTCCATGTTTTTAAGTTTCACTAGTTCTCGATATCTAATATATTAAATACGCCTTTAGAAAGAAGAGAATAAAATTATATATATATATATATATATATATATATATATATATATATATATATATATATATCAGCTGAAGAAAGAAGCAAAAAGCATAGCAGGAAAAGAATATATTGCAGAAATTGATAGCCAACAACAACAACAACAACAACAACCCAGTATAATCCCACTTAGTGGGGTCTGGGGAGGGTAGTGTGTACGCAGACCTTACCCCTACCCTGGGATAGAGAGACTGTTTCCAAATAGACCCCCGGCATCCTTCCCTCCAAGAACTTTCCACCTTCCAAGAAATTGATATAGCCAACATCTCAAACAAATAATGCTGCAGTTGACTTGTTGAACTAGTCAAATTAATTACATTATGCAGGCATTTGGACTTGCATATTATTTGTTAATAATGAAAAATTATCTGCAAATCAGTATTTATTTCTAATTTTACCTATAATTGATTTGAAGTTCCAAAAACTGGTTTTAGGGTACGTATCAAGTTAAATAATGGTTCAATAAAATTTAAATATTTTTTTTTTCAAAACTAAAATTCATGTCCAAATATAATATTGACTTCCAACTTCTCTTTCAATTGCAACTTCAAATACTTATTTTTCAACTTCAACCAAGTACTGTTGAAAGAACAACAACATCAGCAGCTACCCAGTACTGTTGAAACATACAGTGAATTTTGATATATTGAATTGTAATGTATTCATGATAATCTGTTATACATGTATGGCCCGCTACGTCCCTATGTCGGCATAGATGACCGCCAGGCGTGCACGTACTAAGAGAGGGGTACGACCTAGGGACGGTGGAACGAGCGACACCTGTACCCTGTAATGAATCAAGAAATTAAAGATGCTTTATTTAGTTTTCAACCCCATAAAGTAACAGGACCTGATGGATTATATCCTTTTTTCTATCAAAAATATTGGACGGATGTGGGGAGTAAAAGTCACTTCTTTTTGTCAGGAAATTTTCAATACTAATATTATGTCTCAGGAGCTAAATAAAACTTTTTTATGTCTCATTCCTAAAGTTCAACATCCTACTACTATACATCAATATCGTCCATTAGTGTATGTAATACTTTATATAAGTTAATTGCAAAAATAATTGCTAATAGATTAAAACCAATCATTACTCAAATAATAGGTCCTACACAATCTAGCTTTCAGCAAGGTAAACGAGCCTCTGACAATGCAATAATAGTATAAGAAATATTAAACTACTTTAGACTTACGAAAGGTATGACACGGTATATGTTACTAAAATTAGATCTAGAAAAGGCTTTTGACAAAATAGAATGGTCTTATATAAGAAGAACTCTATAATATTTTAATATTTCATCTCAAATGATTAGTTTAATTATGTCATGTGTTTCAACGACTTCAATTTCCATACTAATCAATGGATCTAGTACACCTTACTTCACACCATCAAGAGGTATTCGTCAGGGGGATCCTCTATCACTATATCTATTTATAATATGTATGAAAATGCTCTCTCGTAGTATTTCTTTATCAGTGGACTATATACAGTGGGCACCTATTAATTTATCTAACAAAGGTCCTGAACTTTCTCATCTTCTATTTGCCGATGACATTGTGTTATTATCAAAAATTACAACCAAAAATTGCCATGCAATTGTTGATGTACTAAAGCAATTTACTGCTTGTTCAGGACAGAAAATAAATTTTGAAAAGTCAAAGGTTTTTTTCTCTATAAAATTTCTCACTAACGAATAAAGATTTTATTAAAGATACTTTTTTTTATTAAGGAAGGATCCTCTTTTGGGAAATATCTAGGATTTTCTATGTTCATAGGTAGACCGAAACAGGAAGATTCCAATTCCGTTTGGACAATTTTAAGAACAAACTAGCAGGATGGAAAACTAACTTCTTAACATTGTCAGGTCGTTCGACTTAATAAAATCAACGCTAAATAATCTTCCAAACCATGTTATGCAGTATATATTAATTCCAAAACAAATTATTAAGAAACTAGAGAAATATCAAAGAAATTTTCTATGGAGTTCCACCAAGGAAAAAAAGAGATTACATTTGACAAATTGAGATTTAGTAACTAACTCAAAGGCTAGTGGATGTCTTGGGATACAAAAGTTAGCTACTAAAAATAATGCTTTACTTGCTGGTCTTGCTTGGAGAATATTCAACAATCCACATGCTATGTGGGCAAAAATTCTTATTAATAAGTACTTACATAAAACCTCATATACTACAAATTCGAGAACTTGGAATTATGTACTAAACGGCTGGAACTCTTGTCAAAACTGAATTCAATGGAAAATAGGGGACGAGAAAAATATTAAGGTTTGGTACGATCCTTGGCTTAAACAGGGGACTACATTGTGTTCCCTACTACAAGGGCCTCTACCATTTTCCAATTTAACAGTTGCTCAAATTATTACTCCTTTGGGGTGAAATAAAAATCATCTTTCTTTTGAATTAACTAATAATATTACTCAACTAATGGATGCTATATATGTATCCATTTTTCATCTAACACCTAACTTTATTTACTGGGCCTTAACTAATACAAATAAGTTTACAATCAATTTAATGTATAAGTGCCTTAGAGACGATGATATTGAATTAAAGGGCACTTGTGATTCTAATTTTAATTGGATTTGGACACTACCCATACATCCTAAGTTAAAAGGTTTTCTTTGGCTTGTTTGTCATAATAGGTTGTCAACAAATAGCTACTTAACACATATAAAAATTAAAGACGATGCAACTTGCCATTTTGCATGAGACAAGAGAAAACCTTGAAACACATATTCTTTGAATGTGTTAATGTACAAAGTTATTGGAAATATTTAGGTTTAACTCCATTAGTTAATTCTCACTCATCAATTTAGTAATATTAATTGGCTACACCATCTCCTTTATAATAAAAATAAAATATTACTTCCTTTAAATATTAAGCATATAACTTACTTACCCTATAGTTTATGGAATATTTGGTTAACACGTAACGATAATCTTTTTCAAAAAAATCAAAAATAGTATTCCTTTTGATAAAATTACTAAACAAGCAACGGAGTTCATTTATTTAACGTCTTTTCATCCAAGGAAATACAAGATAAAAAGGGAACGTAAAGACTTTAAATGGTATCCCCCAGCAAATAAATGTTTTAAGCTTAATACGGATGGAGCCTTTTCGAACACATCAGCTGGAATAGGAAGGATAATACATAATTCAAAGGCTTAATGGATCATAGGATTTGCTGGACCAGTACCACACATATCTCCTATTCTATCAGAATTATATGCTTTAAAGCATGGTTCAAGAATTGCTTATGAACTTGATATTAAACCTCTACAGGTAGAGGTAGATGCAAAGAGTCTGCTATTATTATTTGACTCCGAAATTATTGCTTTTTCTAACCTATTAGCGGATTGCATGTTCTATAGGTAAATCAATGCTCAATCATGCATACAGAGAGCAAAATATGGTAGCAGATCAATTAGCTAAGGAAGATCATAACTATGGGATAGCATGCAAGACAATAATTTTTTATAATGTTCCTGATTTTGTTAAGCTAAATTTTGAGTTTGATAAGGCTGGATTGCAAGGAACTCAACCAAGCCTATTGGTGAAAAGTTTGCTAAGTAATAGTACAAATACTAATGTAAATAGAAGTTTGAATGTAAAGGGCTGCCATGATGATAATTTCAATAGGATGACCATGACAACCGTAAATACTAGTATTGCTTTAACTAGTTGTAACAACTCTGTATGCATTGCTTAAACTTTCTATATATATAAGTTATCTTTCTCAAAAAAAAAAAAAAAAAACCGCAACTATGAGCCCCCACGTATTGAACAAAGCCCTAAACCACTCAACGCTTTTCAAGCCTAGAGAGAAGCTCTGGGCGATTTTCAGGCGACTAGAGAGAGAAAGCTGATGTTCGGCCTTTAGTGGCCAATTTGGCCGACGGCCAGCCCCCCACTGGGGCTGGGGTAGCCTCCCCCAGTCCCCCCCAACGCTAACCAGCCCACATCGCCCCCTAAAAACAGTTCATAGCCTCTTAATTATGCTAATGCAGTGAAGAACGTTACTGCTGAAACTATTGTGCATGTGCGGAAGCCTAATATTGAGCCTATTCAACTTCGTAGGGTACAAAATTTTCAAGGACATCCATTGGTAGTGTTTACTGAAGAGGAAGTTGAACGCATGAACATAATAGAAGGCTTGAACTATGCTATAGTTTGCAAATTCTCTTATGGTTGGCCAGATATTAATGAGCTACGTCGGATTATACCAATACAATGTGGTATTAAGGGTGAGTGAAATATTGGCTTTTTGCGTGAAAGACATATATTAATTAGGATGAGTTTATGGCAAGACTATGTGGATTTTTCATCTAAAAGTGTTTATTATATTAAGGATAAGTATGTGGAGGATTACCAGTTGAGAACACTTATTTATGATGCTAAATTCAAGCCAGGGGAAGAAACTCCCAAAGTTATGACTTGGATTTCTTTTCCAAATTTGTTACATACATATTTTGTAAAAGAAGTTTTATTTTCATTAGCTTCTGCTGTGGGGAAACCTTTACACTTAGATAAGGCTACTATAAACAAAACCAGACCAAGCTGCGCTAGAGTAAAGGTTTTAATTGATCTTATGGATGATTTACCAAAGAAAGTGAGGATGGATATTGTTGATGAGAAAGCAGCAGAGTTGAGAACAGAATGGGTGACTATTCAGTACGATAATTTGCCTAAATATTGTAAAGAATGCAAACTACAGGGCCACGATGAATATGAATGCTGGAGACTTCATCCAGAACTTATGGAGACCAAGGTTGATGCAAAAAAGGTATCTGAAAATAATAGAAGAAGGGAGAAAAAGGAATCTGGGCCTTTGATGATTTTAACTAGTGGAAAAGTGGTTGGAAATCAAACAAGCCACTGGAAAACAGTTAGAGACAGACGCACAATAGGGAAGGAGAAGCAAGAAGGTAATAATAAAGCTTTGGTTCCTATAGATGAACAAGGAGTGGCAGCTACAGGGATGAAGGCAAATGTAGATAATGGTCAAGTGGAATTGAAGAGCAGGGGTAACAAAAATGTAAACGTGCAATATACCAACAAATTTGCTATATTAGATGTGGAGGAGAGTGAAGACAGGAATGCAAACAAGTTAGCATTGGTGGAAGCCACAGGTGTAGTGCCAATTACAAAAGAGTGAGGAGTACTTAATCAAAATGCACCTGTATTTTTACCCAAGTCTTATGAGACTGTACAAAAAAGAGGAGAAGACACAATGCAAACAGCAGAGAAACCAGCTACAAGTGTTAACCCAGCAGGAATTCATAAACAAATACAAATGTATAAATCAGGAAATAAGGCAAGAAGTCCAAACAAGGGATCAAAGTCAACAGAAAGAGGGCAACAAAACATTGACCATCAGGCAGAAGTAGCAGGTGCAGATAAAAGGCAAAATGCAATCAAGGAAGCTACAAGCCAATGGGTACATAGGGCTTTTAATACAAATATTGCTGCTATGAACACCTCATGTCAAGAAATTCCATCACAAGACACCATGGTGGAAGAACAGTTAGCAATCAATGATGTACAAGAATTTGTAGAAGACACTGACATGGAGATGTTTAAATCAAAGGAGAAAACCAAAGCTATAGGAGGGATACTGTGGTCAGATCAGATAGAAGAAGTTGAAGAAGATGCCCAAATTCCAGACTTACTACATAGTGATGAGGAGAAAGGAGAGCAAGAGAAAGAAGATGATCCAATAGAGGGTCAAAAAGCATATGATAATAGCATGGGGGACCCATGAGGAACTTTACTATCAGCAGATTTAATGGCAGCACCAATTGTTGAAAAGGGTGGAGAAGACACAATGCAGAAACAAGTAAAGGATGGACAGAAAAATACAGAACAGTTTACAAGGCAAAAAGGAGGAATTATTATTTCAGGATCAGCAGCACACAAACAGGTAAAGGCAGATCAAGAAAGCAAGGAAGTGTCACTTAAACAACAAGAAGGAAACATGGTGGAAAAAGTGGCCAATCAAGCAGTTGAAACAGCTCAAGTAGAAGAACAACACAGGGAAAGGGATATGGATGAAGAATCAATAGCTCAAAATTTCCTAAATGTTGCTAGAAAAGGTGATTTCTTAGAGATTTAGACAAGGCTAAATCAGCAGCCAAAGGAAGAAAGAAGCTAACAAAAGAAACTTCAAATGCAGCAGCAGGAGGAGTTACAACTAGGAGAGCACTATCTAAATCCCAGAATAATTAATGGATGCCTTAATTTGAAATGTTAGATCAGTAAACACAAGGCAAGCTTTTGAAAGAATCATCACAATGCACAGAGAACATAACTTTGAATTCATAGGGGTACTTGAACCTATGCAGCAGTCTAGCAAGATAGAGAGATACAGGGCAAGGATTGGGATGGCTCAAGCAATTGTCAATGTCTCCAACAAAATTTGGGCCTTTATTGATGAAGTTTTTGAAGTAGATATTCTATACAATATGGCACAACAGCTAACTTTAAGGCTATTCCATACAGAAACCCATGTGGAAGTAGTTCTTACACTTGTTTATGCAAAATGTGACCCTTTGGAGAGGATAGAATTATGGGACACTTTATATGCAATGGCATCAGACACGAAAGTCCCATGGCTAGTAGGAGGAGACTTTAATGTGATATGGGATGAAGAGGAGAAGTATGGAGGATTTCCAGTATCTATTAATGAGGTAGATGACATTAGGCATTGCATTAATACTTGTAACTTGACAGATTTGGGCTTTAAAGGAAGCATATATACTTGGTGGAATGGGAGATCAGAAGAAGATTGCATATTCAAAAGGCTAGATAGATGTTTTGGGAATGGAGAGCTTCAAGACCTTCCCAAGCTTAGAAATTACTCATATGTCTAAGACAGGATCTGACTACAGGCCATTGTTACTGAAATGTGATATAGAGACTCCTCCAGTGAAGAAGTCATTCAGATTCCTGAACTTTTGGGTTAAGCATGACACATTTAAAGATGTTGTCAAGGAAAACTGGTCTGCAGATTTCAGTGCTAGCCCTTTTGTGCTTTTTAATTTTAAATTAAAGAAACTGAAAAAAGCTTTGTCACTATGGAGTAGAGCTACTTATGCGGATATTTTCCAGAAAATTCACAGTCTGGAAGAAGTAGTTCTAGTGCATGAAAGACAGTTTGAGGTTAGTCCAACTATGGAGAATAGGCAGAGGCTTCAAAAGGTACAGGCTGAAATGATAAAGTACCTTGCATTAGAAGAGGAATTTTGGAGACAAAAAGCTGGAATGATGTGGTTTACTGATGGGGATAAAAATTCCAAGTTCTTTCATGCACATGTGAATGGGAGAAGGAAGAAATTGAAGCTGCATAAAATACAAGATAGCAGGGGAGACTGGATTGAAGAAGATGAGAAGATTGCAGAAGAGGCTATAAAATTCTATCATGAGCAGTTTACAGAGACAACAACCCCAACAGATTTTGACATTCTAAATCATATCCCCAATATGATAGATGCAGACCAAAATGCACTTCTTCTAGCTTTGCCTACAAGAGAAGAGGTCAAACAAGTTGTGATGGGGTTAAGTGCAGATTCAGCTGGAGGTCCAGATGGTTTTACTGGTGTTTTTTACCAAACTTGCTGAGAAATTATAGAAGAAGATGTTTTTGACATGGTCAGATCCTTCTTTTGTGGACAACAACTACCCAAATCTGTAACTCATACAAATCTGGTATTGCTGCCAAAGAAAAAGGAGGTGTCTACATTTGCAGACTTGAGACCAATCAGCTTGAGCAACTTTGTAAACAAGATCTTCTCTAGGGTCATTCATGAGAGACTAGTGGATGTTTTACCTAGGTTGATATCTTATGAACAAGCTGGATTTGTTAAAGGGAGAAGTATTGTGGAGAATGTTCTATTAACACAGGAGATTATTACAGACATCAGATTGAGGACTAAGGTTGGTCCCAATGTAGTGATTAAGCTTGACATGGCTAAAGCTTATGATAGACTATCATGGTTATTTCTCACAAATACCTTAAGGAGAATAAGTTTTTCAAAAGGATTTATAGGCATGATCTATGATTTGGTGGGGAATAACTGGTATTCTGTTCTCATTAATGGCCAACCTTATTGTTTTTTCCATTCTACAAGAGGTGTTAAGCAAGGGGATCCTCTATCTCCTACACTGTTCATACTGGTTGCTGAAGCTTTATCTAGGGGGCTGAAATCTCTTCATTCTAATCCTCATTTTTATGGATTTGGTTTACCTAAATGGAGTCCTAGAATTAACCATTTATCCTATGCTGATGATACTATTCTATTTTGCTCAGCTGATGAAACATTTCTAAATCTGATGATGGATGTATTGCATGACTATGAAAGAGGTTCAGGGCAGATGGTTAATAAGGCAAAATCAGTTATATTCTTACATCATCTTACAGAGTTGGAAGTGGTAGAAAAGGTAGAAAGGGTAACAGGGATCAAGAAGCAAGATTTTCCTTTTACATACTTGGGTTGTCCTATATTTTATGCTAGGAGGAGAATGGACTATTACCAGGGTTTAATCTCAAAAATTATGGACAAGCTTCAAGCATGGAAAGGAAGACTATTATCAATTGGGGGAAGATCTTTTCTTATTCAAAGTATACTACAAAGCATGCCTATGCACCTCTTATCTGCAGTTAACCCTCCTAGTTATGTGCTTAACAAACTACACAAGATTTTTGCTAGGTTCTTCTGGAGCAGCAATGTTGGGGTAAACTCTAGGCACTGGGCTTCTTGGAACACTTTATGTATGCCCTATGAGGAAGGAGGCATAGGCTTTAGATCATTGCATGATGTATCAAAGGCTTTATTCTGCAAATTATGGTGGAATTTCAGAACAAAGCCAAGTCTTTGGAGTGTTTTTATGAGTAACAAATACTGCAAAAAGTTAAATGCAGTAATTGTTCCATGGAAAGAAGGGTCTCATGTTTGGAAAAAAATTTTGGAATGCAGAGATCTAATTGAGCATCAAATACTATGAAAGATAAAATCAGGATCAGCACAGTTTTGGTTTGATAACTGGACAGAACTGGGAGCTCTATACTTCCTAATACCTCCTGGTTTCCCAGTAAATGAGGAGGTTCAAAATGTAAGTGATGTATGTATTGATGGTAGATGGCAGGTAGAGAAATTACAGGAAGTTTTACCAGTAGACCTTGCACAACATATTGTGCAACACATCAGACCTCCAGGAGATGAGATGAGGCTGGATATTCCATATTGGATGTTGGAATCTAAAGGTTACTTTTCAGTTAAATCTGCATGGGAGTACATTAGAAGAAGAGACAATCCTAAAGAAGCATACAGGAGGATCCTTTTAAAATTAGTTTCTTTATGTGGAAAGTGTGGAAAGCAAAGCTCCCATTAGATGATTTCATGAAAAGATTGGGGTATGCCATGCCCTCAAAATGTTGGTGTTGTGCAGAATCTAGAGAAGAATCCATAAGCCATATTTTCTATACCTCTAGTGCAGCAAGAGTGGTGTGGAAGTATTTCCTAATGAGGGCTGGCATTTCAATGGAAGGCTTAACTCTACATCAAGCCATCACAAAGTGCTGGACAGCACCAGTTCTAGACAGGATCAAGCCTGTCATGCAAGCATTACCAGCAAGCGTTGTTTGGGAATTATGGAAAAGGAGAAATGCAATGAAATATGGGGATGCAGTGTCTGTTGATAGAGTGATATACCAGGTTTCTAGTACTTTACAATCTCTTGTAAGAGCAAGGAAACCTGTTTTGAATGTTCCACAAAGATGGCAGAGTCTTTTACACATGTTGGAGACTTACACTCCTAAGCTTAAATATACTAAGGTACTGTGGGAATTTCCAAGAGAAGGGCGGATTAAAGTGAATACAGATGGTGCCTCAAGAGGAAACCCAGGTAGCAGCTCTATTGGGGTGCGTCTAAGAGATTCAGTTGGAGATATTGTCTATGCTATGGGGATAAACATCAAAGAAGGGACAAATAATGAAGCTGAGGCAGCAGCAATAGTGGAGGCACTAAGACTATGCAAAGCAATGAATTTTCAGAACATATGGCTTCAAACAGATTCATTACTACTAGAAAACATAGTGGATGGAGTGTGGAAGCCACCATGGCAAATAGTAGAAGAAGTCAATGAAATAATCAGCATGAAGGAGGAGTTTAATCTAAGGGTTAGTCACATTTACAGGGAGGGTAATAAGTTGGCAGACCATTTAGCTAACTATGCCCTAGATTGGGGTGATATAGAATGCACTGACTTTAGGGGATTGGATGTTCAAAGTAGAAGAATTGTTAATGATGACAAAATGCAATGCCCAAGTATAAGAGTGAAAGTAGAAGGAAGATAGGAGGAGTACAGGAGGAGAATCATGTCCCTAATGGGGGAGATAGAGACACAGGAGAAGAAGAGCTACTTGGCAGCTCATCAAATTCACACCACATTCAAATCCAGGTGGAGGAGAGCATGGTGTGGTGCATTACCATGTTTGCTAATTTTGCAGGTACAGCCTATGTACAGGTGACTTATGTGTTAACAGAATCCCAATTGGTGGTATTAGTGCTTAGCACTAATTCCATTGGGGGGAAGTTACACATAACCATCTGGACATTACAGATGATAAGAAGCAACACAATGGGAGTTTACAAGAAAAACTCCAGGAACTCACATGGGAGTCATATTCCCCTGGTCAATAGAATATGCCATTATGGCACACAAGGTGCTGACAGTAACACCTACTGGATGAAGCGCCTTTGGGATTACATCAATCAAGAAAGGCAAGAACAACACCCATACATATGGGTGAAGGACTGTCATTGGTACACACAAGGTGCAGACAGAAACCTTTACTGGATGAAGCACATGGAAGGATACCACATAATCCAGGTACCTTATGCTAAAAGGTTCATGCGAGGGCAGATAAAGGTACTACACTTTTCAGTCATCAGAGATATGGTGAAAGCTAAGGTCACATTAATGAACTGCAACTATATGATACATAATGTGACAAATGGAAAAGAACAAAAACTAAACCCAATGTTATCTAGATGGTATCTCCTGAGGAAGCCTCAGGTGGTGGTATTAGTACAATGTACTCATTCCACTTGGGTGGAATTGGGGGTAATATCTAGATTCAACATTAGACATGCTCAAATGGGATTTAAAAGCATACATGCAAGTGAACCCCATATACTCTACTGTTTAAGGACTTTTCTGGTGGTGGTATTAGTACTTAGTACTCATTCCACCGGAGAAGAACTAGGCATAGAGTATAGAGGAGGTTCAAGGGGATTCAAGGAATCACAAGAACCCTATCAGCAGAGCTGAGGAGCTCAGGAGGGTACAGACAGCAAATTTCCCTTAATTCTTAGAGGAAATTTGCTGGATGAAGTACTAATAAGAACTCCAATAGACAGGTTCACAGTGTCACAATTTAAAACAACAATTACATGGGATATGAAAGTAAATAGAAAGAATGAAGAAGAAAAGAACTTGGTGTGTGCGTTGACTTCCAGCAGAAAAAGAATCCGCTCAGGCAACCATCAAAGCTCAAAAGAGGGGAACTCAGCATGGTAAACAGCAGCAGAACATCTCAACAGTCCATGAAAACCAGGAGAAAATCAGAATTAGGGAAAGAAAGTGGGAAAAAATCAAAGCAAGCATAAATAAGGGAAAGAATATACCTTCAGCAGACCGGAGAACACATAAGGGAGAAGTAGGTGAAGGCAAATTTCATAGGGGAAGAGAAAAGAATGACATGCAGATAGAGAAAGAAGGAAATATAAGTTTTCAGACATGCAGCAGTGTAGTCAAGAAAGAGAGTGGAATAGGGAGGGAGAAGTACTTACCAGAATACGCATTGAATGCCCATCAGCTTCAATCTCAGGTGAGTTCATCTCCCAACAGGCATGGTAGAGAAGGAGAAATCAAACAATCCATACAAAAACACAAGAGCGGGAGTCAGAGTAGAGGAAAGAGGAAAGACGAAGAAGAAAAACACAAAGACAAGGCTAAAAGACAAAACTCATGGAGAAAACGAAGGAAATATACCTTGTTAAGCTCAATGGAGGTAACAGAGGAGTTAGAAGAACTCAAATGGTGGCAGATCGGTGTGAAGAAGACAGGAGAAAGAAAACATGCAAACAATGAAACAAAAATCAGTAAAAAGGAAAGAGGGAACAAAATGAAACAAAAAAAAAGAAGAAGAATGGTCTCACCTGGAGCTGATGTAGCCATGGAGGTTGTCTCAATCGCCATTAGAGACAAGCTTCAGATGCAAGCCGGAGAAGAAGACGAGAGGTCTAGGGAGAGAGGTTCTAGAAGAGAGAGAAGCAAAAGAAGAAATGATCTCTACTATACTGACTCTTCATCTGAAATGAAACGTTTTGGTGAAGTGAACGGTCGGATTTCAAATGGTCAGGCGTTGGGATTTGGAAACGATTCTATAAAAGTGACAGCTGGGCATAGGGATATGATATTTAGCGGGTGTGTAATAAACATAGAAGGTTCAAGATGGTGGCCACTTTTTAAATTAGAAATGTTGCTGTTGGGAGAATTGTGGCTACGAATTGATTGGAAATTTAATAAAAATTGGCTACGGATGCAAGGCGGAATTTTGGGTAGTGGTCATGGGAGTAAAGGGCTTAGGGACGAAATGGGCTTCATTCGTGGGTCAGATGGTTATAAAGGGACTGTTTGGGCGAAATATATAAATAACTGGACAAGGCATGTTTGGGCTTATAAATTGACCTTCTTAATGGGTCATTGGAAGGGGAGATCATGCACTGCTTTATTAATGAGAGTAATGTGGGTACTCATGAATTGTTTAGCAACGCTGGGCTTCACAGAAGGCCCAATTCAGATGGGTATAAAGATTCTCGGCTATCACCATTATGTTCTGCTGCTATTGGGCTTTAATTACTGGGCCTCCATTGGGTCATACGAAATTGCAAGATCAAATATTAAAATAGGGCTAGTTCTTTATGCTTTAATTAGTTTTAGACTTCATGTGAGATCAATATTAAGTACTTTACTTAATTTGATCATAGGTATTATTATCTACATAGTTTTTAGTCTCGATGTTAGACCTCATAACATTTTTTTGTATTTATTTTATTATATATAAAAAAACTAGCCCTAGGCACTGCCTAGTGGATTTATAAAAAAAATAAAAAAAAAATGTATTGAACACCCAAACCTCATCACATATGTGCTACTATTAAATAAATTTTTAAAACACCAAAAACATTGGCGTGTGAATGTTAGTTGCCACTGACCTGACAAATAAGACTAATACGAAAAGAAAAAAATTCAGCAAAGCAAAAAAAATGTAAATAAATATTTGAAAAAGAAAAAAAACAGAAAGAGAAAGAACTACAACAACAACAACAACAACAACCCAGTATATTCCCAAAAGGTGGGGTCTGGGGAGGGTAATATGTAGACAAGCCTTACCTCTACCCGAGAGGGCAGAAAGGCTGTTTCCAATCGACCCTCGGCGCAGGGAAAAGAAAGGCAAACAAAAACAAAAACAAAAACTGCATTAGTTATACGAGCATACATCGCAAAACAATTATCTAAACATAAGATACATAAATACCATAAATAAGCAGGTATGCATGCAATGATATTGAAACAACAACTACCAGAAATGACTACCACAAGAGAACACAAACTAATCATCTATGGGCGTCCCTACCACACCTCACCCACCCCGGGAAAGGAGTACGAAAAATCTAGAAGTCTCTATCCTACAACCCTGATACTAGACCTCCAGACTTTCCTATCAAGGGTCATGTCCTCGGAAATATGCATCCTAGCCATGTCATGCCTAATCACCTCTCCCCAATACCTCTTAGGCCTCCCTCTGCCTCTCTTCACGCCGACCACCGCCAGTCGCTCACAACTTCTCACCGGGGCATCAGGACTTCTCCTCCGCACATGCCCGAACCACCTGAGCCTTGCTTCTCGCATCTTCTCATCCACCGGGGCCACCCCACCTTCTCTCGAATAACTTCATTCTTAATCTTATCTAACCTGGTGAGTCCGCACATCCACCTAAGCATCCTCATCTCCGCAACCATCATCCTCTGAACATGAGATTTCTTCACCGGCCAACACTCCGTCCCATACAGCATGGCAGGTCTAACCACAGCTCTATAAAACTTCCCCTTGAGGATCTGTGGCACATTCTTATCATACAAGACTCCTGAAGCAAGCCTCCACTTCGACCATCCCGCCGCTATACGGTGAGTGACATCCCCGTCTATCTCCTCGTCCCCTTGGATCACTGATCCAAGGTATCTAAAACTATCCTTCTTGGCTATGGCCTGAGATCCAATCATCACGCTCCCTCCCACTTCGCTCGACTCAGTGCTAAACTTGCACTCCAGATATTCTATCTTTGACCTGCTTAGTTTGAACCCCTTAGACTCGAGAGTCTGTCTCCATACCTCTAACCTTTCGTTAACACCGACCCTCGTCTCGTCAACCAGGACTATGTCATCAGCAAATAGCATACACCAAGGTACATCCCCTTGAATATGGCGCGTCAAAGCATCAATTACAAAGGCAAACAAGAGGGGGCTAAGCGCAGATCCTTGATGGAGCCCCATAACCACCGGGAAATGGTCTGAGTCGCCACCCACTGTCCTGACCCTGGACTTAGCTCCATCGTACATGTCCTTGATTACTCTAATGTAGACTTCCGGCACGCTCTTAGTCTCCAGGCACCTCCATAGCACCTCCCTAGGACCTTGTCGTACGCCTTCTCCAAGTCGATAAACACCATGTGCAGGTCCTTCTTCTTATCCCTGAATTGTTCCACCAATCTCCTGACAAGGTGGATAGCTTCTGTAGTGGAGCGACCCGACATGAAACCGAACTGGTTCTCGGAAATAGATGTCGACTCCCTCACCCTGGCCTCGATCACCCGCTCCCAGACCTTCGTGGTGTGGCTTATTAATTTGATGCCCCTATAGTTGTTGCAACACTGGATATCCCCTTTGTTCTTATACAAGGGCACCGCTGTACTTCACATCCACTCATTCGGCATCCTTTTGGTCCTGAATATCACATTGAACAACCTGGTGAGCCACTCCACTCCTGGCTTACCCATGTATTTCCAGAACTCCACCGGGATTTCGTCTGGCCCGGTCGCTCGACCTCTACTCATCCTACGCAAAGCCCCAACTACCTCTTCCACCCTAATGCGTCTGCGGTACCCTAAGTCTCTATGACGCTCTGAATGCCCCAGCTCCCCTAGTTCTATGATTTGGTCCCCCTCCTCGTTTAGAAGGTCTCGGAAATACGCCTGCCATCTCCGTTTGACTTGAGACTCCCCCATCAGGACTCTACCATCCTCATCCTTGATGCACCTAACCTGGTCTAGGTCCCGCGCCTTCCTTTCCCTTACTTTGGCTAACCGGAATAACTTCTTGTCCCCGCCTTTCTCCCCCAATTCTTCGTACATGCGGCCAAAAGCCGCATTTTTAGCCTCCGTGACTGCCAATTTCGCTTCCTTCCTTGCCACCTTATAGCTCTCTCTGTTCACCCGCCTTTCCTCCTCGCTTGTGCTCCCTGCCAACTTCGCAAAAGCATCAGAAAGAGAAAGAACTAATGAAAGAAAAGTTATCGGTGAAAACTGAGTGTTTCCCGTTGAGATGATTATTTCCCTTATTTCTCACTCTTGCAAAATTTCGGATTTTATAAGTAAAGAACTAGAAGAAGATGTAAAGAACCAAATCGTGGAGAAATAAATTTTATTTTGAGAAATTTTTGTTGTTTCAAATTTGGCTACGAAAAGATGGCCAGAATTAAAATGAAGATTGTAGCCATAGGAAATCTCAAATTTTTCTGTGAAGCACGTCAATCTCATCTCCACCGTACCACATAGAACCAACGGTTCCACTTATGGTTGGAGGTTCCATTCGAGTTTGCCGAAGAAGTGGTGATATAGATATACGGAGAAAAAGTAAGTTTAAAAAAAATGATTTCAGGGCCATGTATGTATTGTTTGATTCAAAAGTTATCAAATACTTTCTGAGCTAATCCATTGAAATAAATTAAGGATAAATCGTAATTGAATATAATAAGACATATATGGTGTGTTTGTACATTTGTTTGTTCGTTTTCGATCTCAACAGATTGAAAGATAAAGAATGTGGTTTTAGAGAGAGAGAAATAGAGAGATAGATAATAGTTCAATACTCCTACTCTATTATAACTCTTGGGTCCTTTTTACATCTCAAGGACCTTCCTCGAAATACTAAATATACACGAACTGAATACATACCCTCGACAGGACGATGGGACCTAAGGTGCTGCTCGTTCCACCATCCCTGGGTCGTACTCCTTTCTTAGTATGTGCACGCCTGATGGTCATCTATGCCGACGTAGGGACGTAGCGGGTCAAATTTGACCCCATACAGTTTGTCCCTTCGCTCATCGGGGTCGCATCGAGATGTGTCCTGGATGGACAGAAGTTCGGGGAGAATTTGACCTGGTACAAAGGCGGTAACGTAACTGGTGGGAGATAATATTTAAGACTATCGAGAAGCTAACGCGCAATCCCTTTGTTCAAGTGACGTTAGCATACACATGTGTCATCATTACACATATTCCCGAGGTAATACGAAAAGGTATTCTGATGTTTTGATTTTTCACACCCGTTTAAAATATGCCAGTTTGATTTTAACGCCACACAATCCTATAAATAAGGGAAGGGTTTAACTTGATGCAACTTTTGATCATTTGCAAGCACTTTTCCTTTACTTTCTGAATAAACACCCTCTTTCACTGGAGCTCCACTATTTCTCAGGGACCTTCCTTCATATTGTGTCATACACTATTCCCTGAACGAAAATCATGGCTAAATACCGGTGAGATAACCCGAGGGCTGATGATGCCACTCCATCAGATATACTGCCTCCCTCTGGTGGTGACGAGGGAGAAGGGGAAGAGGACCTCTCCCCTCTCACTGTGGATAATGTGATGCCAAAGCAACTTTTAACCCAGAATGATTTCAACAAGGATTCTCTCGTGCCACCTTCAGAGCGTTCTAAGTTAAAGTAAGATCATTTAGACGATCTTTGTGCATTTCACGGCATACCGCTCATGTAGAGATGGTTCCGTCGGGAACAGATTACACAAACGTCCATAGACCAAGGTATTGCACATTCTATGAGTACTCGTTTTTAATTGGTTGCAGTATCCCTATCTTTCCTTTAGCGGAGGAACTCTGCCATTTTTACAAAGTGTGCCCGTCTCAGATCACTTCGTATACCTTGAAGGTATGTCGGATACTGTCCACGTATTCTAAGCTAGCTGGGTGCGAGGTCTCTGTCCACCATCTTTTGCAGCTATTCAGTTCCGGTTACCTAAGGGGCGCCATGCTACATTTGAGGAGCCGTGGTGCAAAGGGATTAGTGGTCAAGACCGATGACCAACCCAATCGCAGGTACTGGTGCAGATATTTCTTTATTAAGACGGAGCACCTTGTATTCAACCCTGTCGAATTCCCGGAAAAGTGAAATTCGAAACGTAGGCTTCCATTTATTGAATTCTTTACCATACGTGCCTGTGACGGTTCTGATTATATTATTATTATTTTTTGTTTGCAGCGAGGGCTCGGTCACCTTGGCTCATCAATGGCATTAGGAAATGGGTAGCCGGTTTGCTACCTTATGCGGAAGAGGCACGCACATGGTTCGTATTCCTTCAGTGTCACGGCCCCGCAGGCCCTTTAGATAGTTTTTTGACTTAAGTTGGCGGGTTTTACAAGTTTCATCGACTGGGTCATCTGTGTCGAAAGGTCGAGGCGTTCCCAAGAAGAGGGCGGTGGTATCTACCTCCGTACAGTCGGGCGCGGCCTCGGATATACAAGAGATATTTTTTGCATTCGTCCGAGAATGTATCTCTGTAATTCCATTGCGAAGAGTTGCGCCTGTGACGCGATTGCAGGCGAAAGGATGCCAACGGTACCAACTCCGCAACCTACAGACGAGTTTTCTGAGAGCGAGGAGTCGGTGGAGTGAAAAAGGTGAAGGCTTGAGATAGGCAAGGCGGTGGCTACTGAAGATGAACGGAGTAGCGTGCCTCACCAAATGCCTAGACCATCTTTATGGTCGATGCTATTCGTACCGGGAGGACGGCCCATCAAGGGAGTACTACTGCTGGTACTAGCTCAGTTCGTGCCTCCATGGGTGGCTTAGCGACTATTGTTGATGGAGTTGGTGGGGCTACAGAGAGATCGGATTCTGAGATCGCCCACAGAGATGTGGATGAGTTTGTGGGTCTCACACACGTGGAGATGACGACGGACGGGTCGACCGCCGAATCGTGATTTGGGGGGTTTACAACTTGTTACTACACAACAAAATAGGTGACGTTGGAGCTTGCATTGTTGTGTGCCGCCCCAGAACATGAAATGCTAAAAACTGTCAGCGATATGGAGCTGTCTCAAAGGTTCACCGGCATGACTCTACAGGTAACCTTTCGTTTTTGCGTGTCGTGAGGTGGGTTTTGATGTTTACTAATTCTTGTTTTTCCCCTCAGACCCTTCTTTTGGAGACGGAGTGGAGGTGTTGTGAGCAGAAAAAGGCGACCATATTCAATAAGATGGTGAAGAGGTACCAGCGGTACCGCTCCAAGCATCAGGTGGCAGCGGATCTTTTCCTACAGGATCCTGAGTTTGAGGTATTTTAGGAGGGTCTTAAGCAAAAGGAAGAACAATTAGAACGTAGAGTAATGGAATTGGAGCAGACGAATGAGAAGTTGATAAGGGTCATGGCCCGTAATAATGAGTTGGAATCACTCCTCAAGTCAAGGGGTGAAGAGCTGAGCTTAGTGGGGGGTATCGGCGAAGAATGCCGATGTACAACGTAGGGCAGCGAAATTGACTGCTGAACTCGAAGCCAAGACGATAGAGGTTGGCGTTCTTAGGCACAGGGCCCAACCAAGGTTCGAGGATGCGGTTCGGCCTTCGCAGCATTCTTTATTTCATCCCCCGTCTGACCATGATGCGTTCCGTAACGCGCATGAGATGTGGCTTCAAGGATTTTCATGTCGTGGGTCCAGCTACAGATGAGGAGGTTAAGATGTAATAGCTTGAGGCTCGTTCCCCTCGGAAAGCCTGTGGGTATAGTTCGATTTCCTTGAGTGCGAGGTATATACTTCAGAGGATGTCAACCGGCTAGACTCTGATTCCTGGAATAACAAAGCTTATCGCCCTGAGACCGATGGACAAGGCGACGAACAGTCAGGGTGGAACAGACAGGATGGCGAGCAGCCTTAAGTTGATATATGTTTTGTTTCTCTCTTTTTTGGACTGTAATGGGGCCCCTTTGGGGAGGCTAAATATAGATACATTCTTTTGTTGTAAGATATGAATTGTACCTTTTGATGTTATTCCTTTCTGGTTATTCTTTGTTTTTTGAAACTTCACCTTCGCAAAGGCGATGTTCGTTTGTTTGTAGGAAATTTATCGTGACTTTGAGCAACATCGAAATGAAGTAGGCGGTCTTGGGGGTGGATTAATTGGAGGTGATCCCCCTAGGACTGATTGTTGGGTAGGATATGACATAACTTCAACCATCGTCGAAGTGTTATTCGTCGTAGTCGACTGGGTTGACGCGTAATGATGATGGACTTAGCCATTAGGATATCACTTCGATTGTCATCGAAGTGTTATCCGTCGTGGTCAAACTGAGTCAACGCTTAATGGCGATGGCCTTTGCCATTAGGATATGGCTTCGATTGTCGTTGAAGTATTATCCATCGTGGTCAAACTGAGTCAACGCTTAATAGAGATGGCCTTAGCCATTAGGATATGGCTTCGACTGTAGTCAAAATGTTATCCGACGTGGTCGAACTGAGTTGACGCTTAATGGAAATGGCCTTAACCATTAGGATATGCTTCGACTGTCGTCGAAGTGGTATCTGTCGTGATCGATCTGAGTCGATGCTTAATGGCGATTTTCTTAGCCATTAGGATATGTCTTCGACTATCATCGAAGTGTTATCCATCGTGGTTGAACTGGGTCGATGCTTAATGGCGATGGCCTTAGCCTTTAGGACATGTCTTCAACTGTTGTCGAAGTGTTATCCGTTGTGGTCGAACTGAGTCGACGCTTAATGGTGATGGCCTTAGCCATTGGGATATGGCTTCGACTGTCGTCGAAGTGTTATCCGTCATGGTCGAACTGAGTCGACGATTAATGGTGATGGCCTTAGCCATTAGGATATGGCTTTGACTATCGTCGAAGTGTTATCCATCGTAGTCGAACTGGGTCGATGCTTAATGGCGATGGCTTTAGCCATTAGGATATGGCTTCGACTGTCGTCGAAGTGTTATCGTCATGGTCGAAATGGGTCAACGCTTAATGGCGATGGCCTTAGCTATTAGGATATCACTTCAGCTATTGTCGGAATGTTATCCGTCATAGTCGAACTTGGTCGACACTTAATGGCGTTGGTCTTAGCCATTAGGATATGACTTCGATTGTTTTCAAAATGTTATCTGTCGTGGTCAAACTGGGTCGACGCTTAATAGAGATGGCCTTAGCCATTAGGATATGGCTTCGACTATTATCGAAGTGTTATTCGTCGTAGTCGAACTGGGTCGACGCTTAATGGCGATTGCCTTAGCCAGTGGGATATGACTTCGACTGTCATCGAAGTTTTATCTTTTGTGGTCGAACTGGGTCGACGCTTAATGGCGATGGCCTTAGCTAGTGTTGATTTTCACACGGCCTTGGCAGCTTGCACGGATGGAGACAATGGCCTTAGCTACTTACACAATGGAGATAATGGCCTTTGTCGCTTTCATAATGGAGATAATGGCCTTAGCCACTTACATAATGGAGATAATGGCCTTAAATGCTTACATAATGGAGATAATGACCTTAGTCGCTTACATAATGGAGATTATTCTGTAAAATGTAGAGTTTTGCCCATACTACGGAGATTTGACTAGTGTACTCCCTTTATTATTTCGGCCCGGAGACTGTGTCAATGGGTCGATGTAATAAACTTGCTCTCGGATACCACTAGGTGTTCCCTCCGCCATTTCGTTAAAACCCTTTCCAAGAAAATCCAATTGGGACAAAACTCGGATAAGAAAAAAAGAGTACAACTTCAGGGGACGCCTTTTAGAAGTGGAAGTATTTGAGGTGGGTGACATTCCAGTAGTTCTGGAGTGTTTTCCCTCCATTATTTTTAACTGGAATGCTCTTTTATTCGCTATTGCTGTGATTTTATATGTTCCATCCCAGTCGGTACCCAATTTTCCTTCACTTGGATCCTTTGATGCCAATATTTTGGCTTTGATGATGTAATCACCCACTTTGAGTAGCCTTATTTTGGCCTTCTTGTTGTAATACCTTTCAACCTGTTATTTTTGGGCCGTCATTCTTATGTGGGCCATATCCCTTCGTTCTTCGGCCTCATAGGTCTTGAAGTTTTTTCCTATCGTTGTCTGCCTCACTAGTGTATGAATATCTCAGGCTTGGCTCCCTGATTTCAACGGGTATAACTTTATCAGTTCCATAGACCAATGTATATGGTGTTTCTCCTGTGCTGGATTTGGGTGTGGTTCGATGTGCCCACAACACTTTTGGTAGTAATTCTGGCCAAATCCCTTTAGCTTCTTCGAGTTTCTTCTTCAATATGTTCAATATTGTCTTGTTGGAGGACTCGGCTTGGCCGTTGGCAGCGAGATGATATGGAGTGGAGAGTATCCGGTTAATGTGCCATTTCTCGAATAACTCAATTGTCTTTTACCAATGAACTGGGGGCCATTGTTACAGCTAATTTCTTTGGGGATGCCGAAGTGGCATATGATTTTTTTCCAAATAAAGGCGATGACTTCCGTCTCGCGTATCTGTGCATACGCACTTGCTTCTACCCACTTGGAAAAGTAATCAATCAAAACTACAATAAATTGTACCTTGCCTCGTCCCACTGGCAGGGGACCAATTTTATCCATTACCCACTTGATGAAGGGCCAAGGCGAGGTGACTGAGTGGAGAAGCTCTCATGGTCGGTGTATCATTGGGGCGTGCTTTTGGCACTGGTCGCACCTACAGACGTATTTTGCTACCTCTTTTTTTCCTAGTGGGCCAGTAATTACTGGCTCGGATAAGGCGGTGAACGAGGGTATGATTACTTGTATGAGCACTGCAATGGCCTTTGTGCACCTCTTCTAATACTTGTCTCGTTTGGTGTGACCCAAGGTACTTAGCGAGGGGTCCGCCAAACGTCCTTTTATAGAGATCATGCTCTTTCAGGCTGTATCAAGCGACTTGCATGCAAAGTTTTTTGGCTTCTTTCTTGTCACGTGGGAGTGTCCCGTTCTGCAGATAGGATACAAACTGGTTGCACCAGTCCCAAGTAAGATTTAAAGAAAGTACCTCGACGTGATTGATGGCCGAATGGAGTAGCGTGACAATGCTTTCCTTGCTGATATTCTTGGTGGCCGCGGTTAGTTTTTCTAAGACATCTGCTTCGACATTTTTTTCCCTAAGTATTTGTTCAAAACGACACTCGTCGAATTCAGTCATCAGCTTGTGGATTTCCGATTGGAGTTTTTGTAGCCTCTTCTCTTTCATTTGGTAAGTCCCAGTGACTTGGTTTACTACGAATTGGGAGTCGCAGTGGAGGATGAGTCGTCGGGCCCCGTATTTTATGGCTAACTTCATACCTGCAATCACAGCCTCATACTCGGCCTCATTGTTGGTCATCTTGGGGCATCGTATGGACTGACAAATTATTTTGCCCGCGAGGACTTCGAGGACGAGTCCCCGAGGCATTAACGGCACTATCGATGTAGAGAGTCCAGAGGTTGGCGTTGGGGGAAGCGCGAATGGCCAACAGTTCCACATTTGGCAGTATCTCTACACTAGTCGGCGACAAAGTCGGCAAGTACCTGTGACTTGATGGCGGTTCTCGGATGGTAGGATATGTCGTACTCGTTGAGCTCTATGTCCCACCTAGCGATCCTACCCAAAAGTTTGGGATTGTGTAGGATGCTTCTCAAGGGGAAGGTTGTTATCACGTTTATGGGATGGCACTAGAAATAGGGTCTGAGCTTTCGTAAAACTACAACCAGCGCGAGAGCCAACTTCTCGAGGTGTAGATAGCGTGTTTCGGCATCCACTAAGATTTTGCTAATATACTAAATAGGAGATTGCGTACCTTTATTTTTCCGGACCAAAACTGCGCTGACAGCAACTTTGGACACGACCAGATATACCAGCAGGCACTCGCTACAGTTTGACTTGACCAGTAATGGTGGTGACGATAAGTAAGCTTTCAATTTCTTCAGGGCCTCGATGTATTCTTCATTCCATTGTAACCCGTGATCCTTTCTCAGTACGTTGAAGAACTTATGTCACGACCTGAATTTTCCCCCGACATCGGGATCGTGATAGCGCCTACTCGTGATAGCTAGGCAAGCCACTACATTCAACGTTATCATGTTCGTATCATTAATTTATACTCATATTAATAACAAGAGAGAGATAATATTCAATTTAATAAATGCGGAAGACTTTCTAAATGGAGATAAATAATACCAAGGTAAAACACTAATGAAATCCTCTACCCAAGACGTGGAGTCACCAACTCACGAACTACTAACGAATACTACACATAAAGGTCTGAAGGAAAATAACATAAATTTGTCTGTCTCGGAACAATGAGACCACAACAAATAATATAAGTAATAGAAGAGACGACGGGCCTGCGGACGCCTGCAAGCTACTTCAGTCTCGGAATGCTCAACTCCCACGAATACTCTACTGCTGCTGCTGCTCCTGCTCAAAACCTGGACCTGTGCAAAAACGCACAGAAGTGCAGTATCAGCACAATCCGACCCCATGTGCTGGTAAGTGCCTGGCCTATCCCGGCGATGTAGTGACAAGCCTAGGACCAGACACTCATATAAACCTGTGCAGTTCTATATATGTATATCTAAACCACAAGATAACAAGAAATATCAAGTAACAATTCAACAAGAAGTATCATAAGAGGGGAAACTCAACAGTTAGCAACAATTATTAAATCAACAATGGAAATCAGAGTATAACGGAAACAATTAATATCCAAACAAGGAATAGCAAATAGTTGCACGGCATCACCCTTCGTGCTTTTACTCTCATCTTCACCAAATAAGTAAATAAAAGTGCACGGCATCACCCTTCGTGCTTTTACTCTCATCCTCACATCCATGGCACGGCATGATCCTTCGTGCATGGTTCAATAACAAGGCACGGCATTACCCTTCGTGCATAATCAATATCACAAGGCACGGCATGATCCTTCGTGCATAATCAAAAACAAGGCACGGCATTACCCTTCGTGCATAATCAATAATTTAAGGAACGGCATTAACCTTCGTGCAAAATCAATAATATAAGGCACGGCAATAACCTTCATGCAAAAACAGTAAACAAGGCACGGCATCACCCTTCGTGCATTATCACTCTTCCTCACCCAAATAACAATCACAGTTAAGGGCAAAGAATGAAAACAATAATCATGAACCATCCCGGCAAGGGACACAACAATCATCACAACAAGGTCCCGGCAAGGGAAGACAATAACTCACTTTACAATAAGTATCGGCAAGGAAAAACAATGTACAATTCCACAACCCGGCAAGGGTTCAATAATTCATCTTTAAAACATCTCACAACAAGTATCAACAACGACTCATGGTCATGCTAGACGCCAGTGTATGGATGCTCGTCACCACAGCCCATACACCGCACTCGATCACATAGCACATAGCACATAATCCTATTCCCTCAAGCTAGGATAGATCAAACAATTACCTCTAGCCTTGAAGTCCAAATTATCCTTCAACTATGGCTTTACCCTGAATTTCTGCTTTCAACTTGCTCGAATCTAGTCACAATTGATTCCATTACATTAATAAATACTATAAAAATTAGTTTGGATGCTTAAAAATGTTTTTCTCAAAGTTTACCCCAAAATTTCCCAAAACGCCCCTGGCCCCACGTGGTCGGAACTCGGGGTTCGGACTAAAATCCGGTTACCCATTCCCCCACGAGTTCAAATATATGATTTGTTTCAAAATTGGACCTCAATTCGAGGTTCAATTCCGTAATTCATGAAAATCCTATGTTCAACCCAAAAACAAGAATTTCTACCATGAAAACATTTGATTTTTCTTGAAAAACATGTTTAATGATGTTAGGAATTGGAAGAATTAAGTAAAAAGTGACTTACAAGTGTTTTGGAGTGATTTTGCTCTTGAGGGTTCGTATGTGGTGTGTTGGGTTTTGAAAGAATGAAGAAAGAGCTCAAAAATTCGTTTGAGTATAAATTTGCACAGCTACGGATATTGCAATTGCGAACATTTGTTCGCAATTGCGAACACAGCAGGTTTTGGGTCTGAGGCTCTCGCATTTGCGAGACAAGGTTCGCATTTGCGAACTGGGCTGGTCACTGAGGCGTTCGCATTTGTGACAATATGTTCGCATTTGCGAACATGGACTGATTTCTGAAGGCCTCGCATTTGCGAGGTGCAGTTCGCATTTACGAACCTAAGAGTTCCTGGACATTCATCGCATTTGCGATTAAGTGTTCGCATTTGCGAACACTGCCTTGGCCTGCCATCTTCGCATTTGCGATACAATCTTCGCATTTGCGAAGACACCAGCTGGGTGAAAAACAAGCTGTGTTATTTTTCAGAAATTGCTCCAACGGCCTATCAAATCTTTACCCGTGCCCCCCCCCCCCGGCTCCAAACCAAACATGTACACAACATTAAAAACATAATACAAACTTGCTTATGCGATCATATCGCAAATATAACATCGTTTTCATCAAATCAAGCCTCAAGTTCATGATTATCATTCTTTTAGTTTCATAACTTTCAAATTTGGAACTCAAGGTTCAAAACACATCAAACGACATCCAAATGTCACCAAACTTTGCAGAAAGCACATATATAATGTTTAAGACTTGTACCGGGCGTCGGAACCAAAATACGAGCCCGATACCAAGGTCATTTAATTCATTTTCCTTTAATAATTTTAGCAAAAACAATTTAACAGAAAAATACATATCATAGGCTTTAGGCCTCAGAATTCGACTCAGGACACATGCCCGAGCCCATATTTTCCTACGGACCTTCCGGGACCGTCCGATCTCGGGTACGGGTCCGTTTACCAAAAATGTTGACCGAAGTCAACTATATCAATATTAATATCAATTTTCTTCAAATTTCTCATAGAATTCACATATTCTATCACAAAATCTTTCCGGGTACATGCCCGGATCATGCACATAAATCGAGGCAACATAAAAATGAGGTTTTCAAGCCTCGGAAGTGCGGAACAAGTGAGGAAAACAGGTGATGACCCTTTGGGTCATCATATCCTCCACCTCTAAAACAACCGTTCGTCCTCGAACGGACAAGAGAAGGAAGTACCTGAGTCGGGGAACAAATGTGGGTAGCGGCTCCTATATCAGACTAGGACTCCCAGGTCGATGCCTTAGGAGGCTGACCTCTCCACTGAACACGCACAGAAGGATAACTCTTCAACATCAACTGTCGAACCTGCCGGTCTAGAATGGCCACCGGCTCTTCCTCGTTGGATAAGTCATTGTCCAGTTGGACAGTACTGAAGTCTAACACATGTGTGGGATCGCTGTGGTACCTCCGAAGCATAGATACATGAAAAACTGGATGCACTGCTGATAAGCTAGGTGGCAGAGCTAGTCTGTAAGCCACCCCTCCCACTCGGTCCAGAATCTCAAATGGGCCAATATACCTAGGGCTGCGTTTGCCCTTCTTCCCGAGCCTCATCACGCCCTTCATAGGCGATACACGGAGCAATACCTGCTCACCAACCATGAAATCTACATCTCGAACCTTACGATCCGCATAAGTCTTCTGTCTGGACTGAGCTGAACGCAATCTCTCCTGGATTGTCTTGACCTTATCCAAGGCCTTCTGAACTAAGTCTGTACCCAACAATCGAGCCTCTCCTAGCTCAAACCATCCGACTGGAGACCGACATCGCCTACCATACAACGCCTCATACGGGGCCATCTGAATGCTAGACTGGTAGCTGTTGTTGTAGGCGAAATCTGCTAATGGCAGAAACCGGTCCTACGAGCCTCCAAAATCAATGACACAGGCTCGAAGCATGCCCTCTAGAATCTGAATGGCTCTTTCGGATTGACCGTCCGTCTAAGGATGAAAAACTGTACTCAACTGGACCTGGGTGCCTAACTCCTGCTGAACCGCTCTCCAGAACCGCGAGGTAAACTACGTACCCCGATCCGAGATAATAGATACCGGAACCCCATGAAGACGAACAATCTCCCTGATGTAAATCTCTGCTAACCTCTCCGATGAGTAGGAGACAGATACTGGAATGAAGTGTGCTGACTTGGTCAGCCTATCAACAATGACCCAAATAGCATAAAATTTCCTCCGAGTCAAGGGAAGTCCAGTAATGACGTCCATAGTCATCCGCTCCCATTTCCACTCGGGAATTTCGATTCTCTGGAATACACCACTAGGCCTCTGGTAGTCATATTTCACCTGCTGACAATTTAGACACCGAGCGACATACGCAACGATGTATTTCTTCATCTTGCGCCACCAATAGTGCTGCCGTAAATACTGATACATCTTTGCGGCGCCCGGGTGAATAGAATACCGTGAACTGTGGGCCTCGGCTAAGATCAACTCTCGAATCCCCTCAACATTGGGCACACAAACTCGACCCTGCAATCTCAATACTCCGTCATCATCTAGAGTTACCTTCGTGGCACCTCCCCGTTGTACAGTGTCTCTCAAGTCACGCAAATGAGGATCATCAAATTGCCTCTCACGGATCCGCTCTAATAGAGATGAACGAGCGACCGTGCAGGCTAACACCTTGCTAGGCTCAGAAATGTCTAGTCTCACGAATTGGTTGGCTAAGGCCTGGACATCTAGAGCAAATGGTCTCTAACTGACCGGAATGAATGCGAGACTACACATGCTGGCAGAATTTCTACTCAATGCATCGACCACCACATTGGCCTTACCTTGGTGATATAGGATAGTGACATCAAAGACCTTTAGCAACTCTAACCATCTCCGCTGTCGTAAATTCAACTCCTTTTGCTTGAAGAAGTACTGAAGGCTTTTGTGATCCGTGTACACCTCACACATCACACCATATAGATAATGCCTCCAGATTTTTAAGGCATGAACCACTGCTGCCAACTCAAGATCATGAACAGGATAATTCTTCTCATGTATTTTCAATTGTCTCGAAGCATAAGCAATAACATTACCCTCCTGCATCAATACCGCTCCAAGCCCTATACGGGATGCATCACAGTAAACTGTATAAGGCCCTACACCCGTAGGTAGAATCAGCACTGGTGCTGTAGTCAAGGCCGTCTTGAGCTTCTGGAAGCTCGCTTCACACTCGTCTTACCACTGGAACTGGACACCCTTTTGGGTCAACCTGGTCATCGGGGCTGCAATAGAAGAAAACCCTCTACAAATCGACGGTAGTAACCTGCTAATCCCAAGAAACTCCGGATCTCAGTCACTGAAGCTGGTCGAGGCCAATTCTGGACTGCCTCAATCTTCTTTGGGTCTACCAGAATGCCTTCCACTGATACAATATGACCTAGAAATGCCACTGAACTCAACCAGAACTCACATTTCGAAAATTTTGCATATAGCTGATTATCCTTCAGAGTCTGAAGAACCGCTTTGAGGTGCTGCTCGTGCTCTTCTTGGCTACGGGAGTATACCAAGATATCATCTATAAAGACTATCACGAACAAATCTAAGTAAGGCCTGAACACCCGATTCATCAACTCCATGAACGCTGCTGGGGCATTAGTCAACCCGAAGGACATAGCCAAGAATTCATAATGCCCGTATCTAGTGCGAAAGGCTGTCTTAGGAATGTCAGCCGCCCTGATCTTCAGCTGATGGTAGCCTGACCTCAAGTCTATTTTTGAGAACACCCTCGCTCCTTGGAGCTGGTCAAACAAATCATCAATCCTCGGCATGGATACTTGTTCTTTATTGTCACTTTGTTTAATTGCCGGTAATCAATACACATCCGTATCGAGCCATCTTTCTTCTTCACAAATAGCACTGGTGCTCCCTAGGGGGAAACACTGGGCCTGATAAAGCCCTTTTCTAGAAGGTCTTGCAACTGATCTTTTAACTCATTTAACTCCGGCGGGGCCATACGATAGGGTGGAATAGAGATGGGCCGAGTGCCCGGTGCCAGATCAATACTGAAAACAATATCCCTGTCGGGTGGCATGTCTGGCAGGTCTGAAGGGAAAACCTCGAAAAACTCCCGTACATTAGGAACTGAACCGATAGAAGGAACTTTTGCGCTGGAATCACGAACATAAGCCAAATAAGCTAGACACCCCTTCTCGACCATGCGTCGAGCCTTAACATAAGAAATAACAGTGCGAAAGGAGTGGCTTGAGGTCCCTCTCCACTCTAGTCGGGGTGATTCTGGCAAAGCCAAGGTCACGGTCTTGGCATGACAATCTAAGATAGCATGGTATGGGGACAACCAGTCCATCCCCAATATAACATCGAAATCCACCATGTCTAATAGCAACAGATCAACACGGGTCTCAAGACCCCCAAAAACAACTACGCACGAATGATGCACCCGGTCGACTACAATGGAGTCACCCACTGGTGTAGACACATAAACTGGAATATCCAGAGCATAGCTAGGCACAGCCACATACGATGCAAAGCAGGAGGACACATATGAATATGTAGACCCAGGGTCAAATAATACTGAAGCACCTCTGTCACAAACAAGAATGGTACCTGTAATCACGGCATTTGATGCCTCTACCTCTGGCCGGGCTGGTAAAGCATAGATTCGGGGATCAGCACCTCCCCTCTGAGCTACATCTCTGGGACGGTCATCCACTGGCTGACCTCTACCTCTGGCTGGACGGTCTCCACCTCTATGGTCTCGACCTCCACCTATACGATCTCTACCCCCGCCTCTGGCTGGCTGGGCAGGCTGAGGGTCAGCTGGGGCCTGAATCATGGGACGAGGGCCCCGCTGCTGAGTGGTGCCCGTCGCTCGAGGGCAAAACCTAACAAGATGACCTGGGTCACCATAACCGTAGAAACATTTAGGCTGATGGGGCTGCTGGCCCTGACGACCCGAATGGCCCACACGAACACTCTGAAGAGGCTGAGCACTAATGGGAGGCTGATCTGAATACTGCACACGAAACCCACGATCACCTGGTCCACCCTGTGAAGTCTGGAGGGCTGAATGAAAAGATCTAGAAGACTGGCCCCTATCAAAAGATTCTCTGCCTCCAGAAGAAGAACCACTAAATCTGCCGGAATGACGAGGCCTCTTGTCTGAAGGATAACCACCTCCCCGAGCAAGATCCATCTCAACTCTACAAGCTGCATTAGCTGCCTCCTGAAAAGATATATCACTCCCAACTCCCATAGCCATCTGTAGTCTAATTGGCTAATTAAGTCCATCTATAAACCTGTGGACCCTCTCCCGCTCTGTGGGGAGTATCACAACCGCATGACGTGCCAGATCAACAAATCTCGTCTCATACTGAGTGACAGTCATAGTACTCTGCTGGAGGCGCTCAAACTGCCTCCGAAGTGCATCCCGCTGAGTAACAGGGAGAAATTTCTCCAGAAATAGCTCTACAAACTGATCCCATGATAAAGCCGGGGACCCCTGCTGATCGAGTCAAATAGTAATCTCTCCACCAAGTCTTGGCGGATCCTAAAAGCCTGAATGTGAAGAAGTCAACTCCATTGGATTCCACTATTCCCATAGTCTTGAGAATCTCGTGGCAACTGAATAAGAAATCCTGAGGATCCTCCGATGTGGCACCACTGAAAGTAGTGGTAAACAGCTTAGAGAACCGATCAAGTCTCCATAAAGAATCAGAAGTCATGGCCGCTCAATCTCCGGCTTGAGCTGTGGTACCTGACTGAGTGGCCACAGCTGGCTGAACCACTAGTGCCTGAGGATGGGGAGCTACCGGCTCCGGAGTACGTGCAACAGGAGTCTGGGCCCCTCCTCCAGCCTGAGAAGCGGCTGGTGCAGTTGGTAATAAGCCTGCTCTGCAACACTGTCCATAAAATCCGCTATCCTGACCAGAGCCTCCCGAAAATCCGGGGTAAATAAAGCCTCTCCTGCGACCTGAGCTGGGCCCACTAGAGCTGCTGGGACTGGAACCTCCTCGCCAGTCTCAATATGAGGCTCCACCTCTGGAATAGCTGTCGGGGGCTGAACTCTACCCCTACCTCGGCCTCCGATACGGCCTCGGCCCCTGCCCCTCACGGGAGCTGCCTGGGGCTCAGGCTGCTGATCAGCGGATGAAGAAGCGCGTGTCCTCACCATCTGCGAAAGGACAGAGTAGAAATTCAATCAGTATTTGAGGAACAAATCGCACGACAAGAAGGAACAAATGAGAGACTCTTTCCTAACTCAATAGACTCTGGAGGACAAGTACAGACTTCTCCGTACCTACCTCTCAAACTCTACTAAGCTTGTTCGTCAATGGTGAGACCTATGTAACCTAGAGCCCTCATACCAACTTGTCACGACCCGAATTCTTTCCGACATCGGGATCGTGATGGCGCCTACTCGTGATAGCTAGGCAAGCCACTACATTCAACGTTATCTTGTTTGTATCATTAATTTATACTCATATTAATAACAAGAGAGAGATAATATTCAATTTAATAAATGCGGAAGACTTTCGAAATGGAGATAAATAATACCAAGATAAAATACTAATAGAATCCTCTACCCAAGACGTGGAGTCACCAACTCACGAACTACTAACGAATACTACACATAAAGGTCTGAAGGAAAATAACATAAATTTGTCTGTCTCGGAACAATGAGACCACAGCAAATAATATAAGTAATAGAAGAGACGACGGGCCTGCGGACGCCTGCAAGCTATTCAGTCTCGGAATGCTCAACTCCCACGAATACTCTACTACTACTGCTCCTGCTCAAAATCTGGACCTGTGCAAAAATGCACAGAAGTGCAGTATCAGCACAATCCAACCCCATGTGCTGGTAAGTGCCTGGCCTATCCCGGCGATGTAGTGACAAGCCTAGGACCAGACACTCACATAAACCTATGCAGTTCTATATATGTATATGTACACCACAAGATAACAAGAAATATCGAGTAACAATTCAACAAGAAGTATCATAAGAGGGGAAACTCAACAGTTAGCAACAATTATTAAATCAACAATGGAATTCAGAGTATAACGGAAACAGTTAATATCCAAACAAGGAATAGCAAATAGTTGCACGGCATCACCCTTCGTGCTTATACTCTCATCCTCACCAAATAAGCAAATTAAAGTGCACGGTATCACCCTTCGTGCTTTTACTCTCATCCTCACATCCATGGCACGGCATGATCCTTCGCACATGGTTCAATAACAAGGCACGGCATTACCCTTCGTGCATAATCAATATCACAAGGCACGGCATAAACCTTCGTGCATAATCAATAACAAGGCACGGCATTACCCTTCGTGCATAATCAATAATATAAGGCATGGCATTAACCTTCGTGCAAAATCAATAATATAAGGCACGACATTAACCTTCGTGCAAAAATAGTAAACAAGGCACGGCATCACCCTTCGTGCATTATCACTCTTCATCACCCAAATAACAATCACAGTTAAGGGCAAAAAATGAAAACAATAATCATGAACCGTCCCGGCAAGGGACACAACAATCATCACAACAAGGTACCGGCAAGGGAAGACAATAACTCACTTTACAATAAGTACCGGCAAGGGAAAACAGTGTACAATTCCACAACTCGGCAAGGGTTCAATAATTCATCTTTAAAACATCTCACAACAAGTATCAACAACGACTCACGGCCATGCTAGACGCTAGTGTATGGATGCTCGTCACCACAGCCCATACACCGCACTCGATCACATAGTACATAGCACATAATCCTATTCCCTCAAGCTAGGATAGATCAAACACTTACCTCTAGCCTTGAAGTCCAAATTATCCTTCAACTATGGCTTTGCCCCGAATTTCCGCTTTCAACTTGCTCGAATCTAGTCACAATTGATTCCATTACATTAATAAATATTATAAAACTTAGTTTGGATGCTTAAAAATGTTTTTCTCAAAATTTACCCCAAAATTTCCCAAAACGCCCCTGGCCCCACGTGGTCGGAACTCGGGGTTCGGACTAAAATCCGGTTACCCATTCCCCCACGAGTTCAAATATATGATTTGTTTCAAAATTGGACCTCAATTCGAGGTTCAATTCCCCAATTCATGAAAATCATATGTTCTACCCAAAAACAAGAATTTCTATAATGAAAGCATTTGATTTTTCTTGAAAAACATGTTTAATGATGTTAGGAATTGGAAGAATTAAGTAAAAAGTGACTTACAAATGCTTTGGAGTGATTTTGCTCTTGAGGATTCGTGTGTGGTGTGTTAGGTTTTGAAAGAATTAAGAAAGAGCTCAAAAATTCGTTTGAGTATAAATTTGCACAGCTGCGGATATCGCAATTGCGAACATTTGTTCGCAATTGCGAACACAGGAGGTTTTGGGTCTGAGGCTCTCGCATTTGCGAGACAAAGTTCGCATTTGCGAACTGGGCTAGTCACTGAGGCGTTCGCATTTGCGACAATATATTCGCATTTGGGAACATGGACTGATTTCTGAAGGCCTCGCATTTGCGAGGTGCAGTTCGCATTTGCGAACCTAAGAGTTCCTGGACATTCATCGCATTTGCGATCAAGTGTTCGCATTTGCGAACACTGCCTTGGCCTGCCATCTTCGCATTTGCGATACAATCTTCGCATTTGCGAAGACACCAGCTGAGTGAAAATCCAGCTGTGTTATTTTTCTGAAATTGCTCCAACGGCCTATCAAATCTTTACCCGAGGCCCCCCGGGCTCCAAACCAACCATGTACACAACATCAAAAACATATTAAAAACTTGCTCGTGCGATCACATCACCAATATAACATCGTTTTCATCAAATCAAGCCTCAAATTCATGATTATCATTCTTTTAGTTTCATAACTTTCAAATTTGGAACTCAGGGTTCAAAACACATCAAACGACATCCAAATGTCACCAAACTTTGCAGAAAGCACATATATAATATTTAGGACTTGTACCGGGCGTCGGAACCAAAATACGAGCCCGATACCAAGGTCATTTAATTCATTTTCCTTTAATAATTTCAGCATAAACAATTTAACAGAAAAATCCATATCTTAGGCTCTAGGCCTCAGAATTCGACTCCGGACACATGCCCGAGTCCCATATTTTCCAACGGACCTTCCGGGACCGTACGATCTCTGGCCCGGGTCCGTTTACCAAAAATATTGACCGAAGTCAACTATATCAATATTAATATCATTTTTCTTCAAATGTTTTATAGAATTCACATATTCTATCACAAAATCTTTCTGGCTACATGACCGGATCATGCACATAAATCGAGGCAACATAAAAATGAGGTTTTCAAGGCCTCAGAAGTGTGGAACAAGTAAGGAAAACAGGTGATGACCCTTTGTGTCGTCACAACTTATGGCATCTGTCGGAGGACCCTGAGATAAATCTTGATAGGGCGGCTATTCGCCCCGTTAATTTCTGTACCTGCTTCTTGTTGTTCAAAGTTTTTTGTATTGCGTCTATTTCCTTGATTTGGTCTGAGTTGACTTAGATACCTCATTGTGATACGAGGAAGCCCAGGAATTTCCCCGAGGCCACACTGAAGGCGCACTTTTCAGGGTTTAGCTTAATCCCGTACTATCTCAGTATCTCAAAAGCTTCTTTCAAATAATCGATGTGATCCTATTTCTTTGTTGACTTTACTAGCATGTCATCAATGTAAACTTCCATGGTCTTGCCGAGCTGTTTCTTGAACATTTTAGTGACCATCCACGTATTTTTGAGCCCGAATGGCATCACCTTATAGCAGTACGTCCCTTGATGAGGGATGAAAGTTGTCTTTATTGATTTTCTTTAGCCATCATGATTTGGTTGCAGCCGGAGTAGGCGTCTAAGAAACTTAACCGTTCGTGCCCGACGGTGGCGTCTATCAGCTTGTAGATCTGGGGTGATGGGAATGATTCCTTTGGGCATGCCTTTTTCAAGTCGGCAAAATCCACACACATTCTCCATTTCCCGTTTTTCTTTTTGACCATGACGACATTAACGACCTATTGCGGATACTTCGATTCTCTGATGGAACCGTTGGCTAATAATTTGTCCACATCTTTACTGGCCGCCTTGTTGATTGTAGCATTGAACTTCCTCCTCGTCTGTCATACAGATGGGTATAGCGAGTCGACGTTCAGCTTGTGAGTGGCGATGTCTCTCGAGATTCTTGGCATATCTGAATGGAGAAAGCAAACAAATCTGCATGGTTAGTTAAAAATTGGTGGTACTTACTTGTGTCGTAGAGACTGTACCCAATGTAGGCTTTCTTTGAGCTGTCGGCATCGTCTAATTGGACCGGGTCGAGGTCTTCAACCGTTGCTTTGCATGCTTCTACGATTTTTAGGTCTTTGATGGATTCCGCTATCGGGTTGGCTTTAGCCCCCGACACGTCTGATTGATATGCTTCTGCACTTGCTCCTTTCAACTGTTTGATGTTTGTGCAATCTTGAGCGGTGTGTAGCTCGCCTCAGATGCTGAATACTCCTCATGGGGTAGGGAATTTGATCACCTGGTAGAAGCTCGATGGGACTGCCTGCATGACGTGTATCTAGGGGCACCCAATGATGGCGTTGTAAGCCGTTTCATGGTTCATCATATGGAATATTGTTTCCAGCGTAACTCCCCCTTCTAAGACTGGCAATGATATCTCTCCGGAGGTCTGCTCCATTGCATTATTAAAACCTGTTTGTGTTATCACCGCGGTATTATCTTATCTTCGAGTGTCATTTGCATGAGGACTCTTGGATGGATAGTACAAGAACCACTTCCGTCGTCCACCATAATTCTTTTAACATTAGTATCGGCGATATGCAAAGTTATAACTAAAGCATCATAACGAGGAAAAGACGAACCGTCAATTGAGGACGTATCGAAGGTGATACTGTCTTCGAAGTTATCTTACTGTTCATGGGTGATCGTGCGTTTCAATTTGTGGGTGGTGGTGAACTTTACTGGTTGATTGCGGAGTCGTCATATTTATGATGTGTGCTGGGGAAGGTGGCTTTGTGGTCCTTGGGGTTGATCTCGTCCTCTAACGAAGTTGATCTTCCCTTTATCGCTAAGAAACTCTTTCAGGTATCTTTTGTTTAGCATCTTGACCATTTCTTGTCGCAGACCTTTACAATATTCGGTCTTGTGTCCCATTTCCTGATGGAACTCGCACAGGACGTTCTACCTCCTTGTGCTAGGATTTAATTTCATTTTCTGTGGCCACTGCACCTTTATGCCCAACTTCTCCAGCGCATACACTAGTTCTGAAGGGGACACGCAAATGTTATGGGCAGATAATAAAGGAGGCATACCTCTTTCGTTCCAGAGTGGGACGATATGTCATTGTACTGCATTTGGGTGCCTTGGAGGGGGCGCATTTGAGATCCTAATGTAAGGCTGATGCCTTTCTTTGTTGAAGCGTGGGGGTTGTTCCCATCACCCGTCGTGGCATCGATCTTTTCTTGCTTCTGGTTGTATCATAGTTAGCCGTTGGGTTGGCCCATTGAGACTGTCTTCATCTGCTCTTACTTTAGCACAGTAGGCGTTGTGAATCTCTTCCCATATGGTGGGGAGATATTTCATGAGACGGCTCAGCAACTTCTTGGTAGCTCTTGAACCATCTCTGTTTAATCCATTTTGGAAAACTGCTACCGTCATGCCTTCCGATACATTTGGCAAACTCATTATTACCCTGTTGAACATGGCCAAGAAGTCTTTGAGTCCCTCACATGTTGTTTGCCTGATGGCGAATATATCATTGACCCTAGCTTTGGCTTTCTTTGCTCCTGCGAGGGTGGAGGCAAACTTGTCCGCCATTTCTTCGAACGTTGATATTGTCCTAGATGGTAGCTGAGTATACCATGTCAAGGCCCCTCCTGTCAGCGTTTCTCCAAACTTTTTCAGCAGTACCGGTGGCACTTGTTTCTTAGACAAATTGTTTCCCTTCACAACGGTCACGTAATGAAGCTACAACAACAGCTACCAGTCTAGCATTCAGATGGCCCCGTACGAGGCGTTGTATGGTAGGCGATGTCGATCTCCAGTCGTATGGTTTGAGCCGAGAGAGGCTCGGTTGTTGGGTACAGACTTAGTTCAGGAGGCCTTGGATAAGGTCAAGACAATCCAGGAGAGATTGCGTTCAGCTCAGTCCAGACAGAAGACTTATGCGGATCGTAAGGTTCGAGATGTAGATTTCATGGTTGGTGAGCAGGTATTGCTCCGTGTATCGCCTATGAAGGGCGTGATGAGGCTCGGGAAGAAGGGCAAACGCAGCCCTAGGTATATTGGCCCATTTGAGATTCTGGACCGAGTGGGAGGGGTGGCTTACGGACTAGCTCTGCCGCCTAGCTTATCAGCCGCCCATCCAGTTTCTTATGTATCTATGCTTCGGAGGTACCACGACGATCCCACACATGTGTTAGACTTCAGTACTATCCAGTTGGACAAGGATCTATCTTACCAGGAGGAGTCGGTAGCTATTCTAGACCGACTGGTTCGACAGTTGAGGTCGAAGATTTTCCCTTCCGTGCGTGTTCAGTGGAGAGGTCATCCTCCTAAGGCATCGACCTGGGAGTCCTAGTCTGATATAGGAGCCGCTACCCACATTTGTTCCCCGACTCAGGTACTTCCTTCTCTTGTCCATTCGAGGACGAACGGTTGTTTTAGAGGTGGAGGATGTGATGACCCAAAGGGTCATCACCTGTTTTCCTCACTTGTTCCGCACTTCCGAGGCTTGAAAACCTCATTTTTATGTTGCCTCGATTTATGTGCATGATCCGGGCATGTACCCGGAAAGATTTTGTGATAGAATATGTGAATTCTATGAGAAATTTGAAGAAAATTGATATTAATATTGATATAGTTGACTTCGGTCAACATTTTTGGTAAACGGACCCGTACCCGAGATCGGACGGTCCCGGAAGGTCCGTAGGAAAATATGGGCTCGGGCATGTGTCCTGAGTCGAATTCTGAGGCCTAGAGCCTATGATATGAATTTTTCTGTTAAATTGTTTTTGCTGTAATTATTAAAGGAAAATGAATTAAATGACCTTGGTATCGGGCTCGTATTTTGGTTCCGACGCCCGGTACAAGTCTTAAATATTATATATGTGCTTTCTGCAAAGTTTGGTGACATTTGGATGTCGTTTGATGTGTTTTGAACCTTGAGTTCCAAATTTGAAAGTTATGAAACTAAAAGAATGATAATCATGAACTTGAGGCTTGATTTGATGAAAACGATGTTATATTTGCGATATGATCGCATAAGCAAGTTTGTATTATGTTTTTAATGTTGTGTACATGTTTGGTTTGGAGCCGGGGGGGGGGACGGGTAAAGATTTGATAGGCCGTTGGAGCAATTTCTGAAAAATAACACAGCTTGTTTTTCACCCAGCTGGTGTCTTCGCAAATGCGAAGATTGTATCGCAAATGCGAAGATGGCAGGCCAAGGCAGCGTTCGCAAATGCGAACACTTAATCGCAAATGCGATGAATGTCCAGGAACTCTTAGGTTCGTAAATGCGAACTGCACCTCGCAAATGCGAGGCCTTCAGAAATCAGTCCATGTTCGCAAATGCGAACATATTGTCGCAAATGCGAACGCCTCAGTGACCAGCCCAGTTCGCAAATGCGAACCTTGTCTCGCAAATGCGAGAGCCTCAGACCCAAAACCTGCTGTGTTCGCAATTGCGAACAAATGTTCGCAATTGCAATATCCGTAGCTGTGCAAATTTATACTCAAACGAATTTTTGAGCTCTTTCTTCATTCTTTCAAAACCCAACACACCACACACGAACCCTCAAGAGCAAAATCACTCCAAAACACTTGTAAGTCACTTTTTACTTAATTCTTCCAATTCCTAACATCATTAAACATGTTTTTCAAGAAAAATCAAATGTTTTCATGGTAGAAATTCTTGTTTTTGGGTTGAACATAGGATTTTCATGAATTGCGGAATTGAACCTCGAATTGAGGTCCAATTTTGAAACAAATCATATATTTGAACTCGTGGGGGAATGGGTAACCGGATTTTAGTCCGAACCCCGAGTTCCGACCACGTGGGGCCAGGGGCGTTTTGGGAAATTTTGGGGTAAACTTTGAGAAAAACATTTTTAAGCATCCAAACTAATTTTTATAGTATTTATTAATGTAATGGAATCAATTGTGACTAGATTCGAGCAAGTTGAAAGCAGAAATTCAGGGTAAAGCCATAGTTGAAGGATAATTTGGACTTCAAGGCTAGAGGTAATTGTTTGATCTATCCTAGCTTGAGGGAATAGGATTATGTGCTATGTGCTATGTGATCGAGTGCGGTGTATGGGCTGTGGTGACGAGCATCCATACACTGGCGTCTAGCATGACCATGAGTCGTTGTTGATACTTGTTGTGAGATGTTTTAAAGATGAATTATTGAACCCTTGCCGGGTTGTGGAATTGTACATTGTTTTTCCTTGCCGGTACTTATTGTAAAGTGAGTTATTGTCTTCCCTTGCCGGGACCTTGTTGTGATGATTGTTGTGTCCCTTGCCGGGATGGTTCATGATTATTGTTTTCATTCTTTGCCCTTAACTGTGATTGTTATTTGGGTGAGGAAGAGTGATAATGCACGAAGGGTGATGCCGTGCCTTGTTTACTGTTTTTGCATGAAGGTTATTGCCGTGCCTTATATTATTGATTTTGCACGAAGGTTAATGTCGTGCCTTAAATTATTGATTATGCACGAAGGGTAATGCCGTGCCTTGTTTTTGATTATGCATGAAGGATCATGTCGTGCCTTGTGATATTGATTATGCACGAAGGGTAATGCCGTGCCTTGTTATTGAACCATGCACGAAGGATCATGCCGTGCCATGGATGTGAGGATGAGAGTAAAAGCACGAAGGGTGATGCCGTGCACTTTTATTTACTTATTTGGTGAAGATGAGAGTAAAAGCACGAAGGGTGATGTCGTGCAACTATTTGCTATTCCTTGTTTGGATATTAATTGTTTCCGTTATACTCTGATTTCCATTGTTGATTTAATAATTGTTGCTAACTGTTAAGTTTCCCCTCTTATGATACTTCTTGTTGAATTCTTACTTGATATTTCTTGTTATCTTGTGGTGTACATATACATATATAGAACTGCACAGGTTTATATGAGTGTCTGGTCCTAGGCTTGTCACTACATCGCCGGGATAGGCCAGGCACTTACCAGCACATGGGGTCGGATTGTGCTGATACTGCACTTCTGTGCGTTTTTGCACAGGTCCAGGTTTTGATCAGGATTAGCAGCAGCAATAGTAGAGTATATTCGTGGGAGTTGAGCATTCCGAGACCGAAGTAGCTTGCAGGCGTCCGCAGGGCCCGTCGTCTCTTCTATTACTTATATTATTTGTTGTGGTCTCATTGTTCCGAGACAGACAAATTTATGTTATTTTCCTTCAGACCTTTATGTGTAGTATTCGTTAGTAGTTCGTGAGTTGGTGACTCCACGTCTTGGGTAGAGGATTTCATTAGTGTTTTACCTTGGTATTATTTATCTCCATTTAGAAAGTCTTCCGCATTTATTAAATTGAATATTATCTCTCTCTTGTTATTAATATGAGTATAAATTAATGATACGAACATGATAACGTTGAATGTAGTGGCTTGCCTAGCTATCACGAGTAGGCGCTATCACGATCCCGATGTCGGGGGAAAATTCAGGTCGTGACATAAGTTCTTCAACGTACTGAGAAAGGATCACGGGTTACAATGGAATGAAGAATACATCGAGGCCCTGAAGAAATTGAAAGCTTACTTATCGTCACCACCATTACTGGTCAAGTCAAACTGTAGCGAGTGCCTGCTGGTATATCTGGTCGTGTCCAAAGTTGCTGTCAGCGCAGTTTTGGTCCGGAAAAATAAAGGTACGCAATCTCCTATTTAGTATATTAGCAAAATCTTAGTGGATGCCGAAACACGCTATCTACACCTCGAGAAGTTGGCTCTCGCGCTGGTTGTAGTTTTACGAAAGCTCAGACCCTATTTCTAGTGCCATCCCATAAACGTGATAACAACCTTCCCCTTGAGAAGCATCCTACACAATCCCAAACTTTTAGGTAGGATCGCTAGGTGGGACATAGAGCTCAGCGAGTACGACATATCCTACCATCCGAGAACCGCCATCAAGTCACAGGTACTTGCCGACTTTGTCGCCGACTAGTGTAGAGATACTGCCAAATGTGGAACTGTTGGCCATTCGCGCTTCCCCCAACGCCAACCTCTGGACTCTCTACATCGATAGTGCCGTTAATGCCTCGGGGACTCGTCCTCGAAGTCCTCGCGGGCAAAATAATTTGTCAGTCCATACGATGCCCCAAGATGACCAACAATGAGGCCGAGTATGAGGCTGTGATTGCAGGTATGAAGTTAGCCATAAAATACGGGGCCCGACGACTCATCCTCCACTGCGACTCCCAATTCGTAGTAAACCAAGTCACTGGGACTTACCAAATGAAAGAGAAGAGGCTACAAAAACTCCAATCGGAAATCCACAAGCTGATGACTGAATTCGACGAGTGTCGTTTTGAACAAATACTTAGGGAAAAAAATGTCGAAGCAGATGGCTTAGAAAAACTAACCGCGGCCACCAAGAATATCAGCAAGGAAAGCATTGTCACGCTACTCCATTCGGCCATCAATCACGTCGAGGTACTTTCTTTAAATCTTACTTGGGACTGGTGCAACCAGTTTGTATCCTATCTGCAGAACGGGACACTCCCACGTGACAAGAAAGAAGCCAAAAAACTTTGCATGCAAGTCGCTTGATACAGCCTGAAAGAGCATGATCTCTATAAAAGGACGTTTGGCGGACCCCTCGCTAAGTACCTTGGGTCACACCAAACGAGACAAGTATTAGAAGAGGTGCACAAAGGCCATTGCAGTGCTCATACAAGTAATCATACCCTCGTTCACCGCCTTATCCGAGCCAGTAATTACTGGCCCACTAGGAAAAAAAGAGGTAGCAAAATACGTCTGTAGGTGCGACCAGTGCCAAAAGCACGCCCCAATGATACACCGACCATGAGAGCTTCTCCACTCAGTCACCTCGCCTTGGCCCTTCATCAAGTGGGTAATGGATAAAATTGGTCCCCTGCCAGTGGGACGAGGCAAGGTACAATTTATTGTAGTTTTGATTGATTACTTTTCCAAGTGGGTAGAAGCAAGTGCGTATGCACAGATACGCGAGACGGAAGTCATCGCCTTTATTTGGAAAAAAATCATATGCCACTTCGGCATCCCCAAAGAAATTAGCTGTAACAATGGCCCCCAGTTCATTGGTAAAAGACAATTGAGTTATTCGAGAAATGGCACATTAACCGGATACTCTCCACTCCATATCATCTCGCTGCCAACGGCCAAGCCGAGTCCTCCAACAAGACAATATTGAACATATTGAAGAAGAAACTCGAAGAAGCTAAAGGGATTTGGCCAGAATTACTACCAGAAGTGTTGTGGGCACATCGAACCACACCCAAATCCAGCACAGGAGAAACACCATATACATTGGTCTATGGAACTGATAAAGTTATACCCGTTGAAATCAGGGAGCCAAGCCTGAGATATTCATACACTAGTGAGGCAGACAACGATAGGAAAAAACTTCAAGACCTATGAGGCCGAAGAACGAAGGGATATGGCCCACATAAGAATGACGGCCCAAAAATAACAGGTTGAAAGGTATTACAACAAGAAGGCCAAAATAAGGCTACTCAAAGTGGGTGATTACATCATCAAAGCCAAAATATTGGCATCAAAGGATCTAAGTGAAGGAAAATTGGGTACCAACTGGGATGGAACATATAAAATCACAGCAATAGCGAATAAAAGAGCATTCCAGTTAAAAATAATGGAGGGAAAACACTCCAGAACTACTGGAATGTCACCCACCTCAAATACTTCCACTTCTAAAAGGCGTCCCCTGAAGTTGTACTCTTTTTTTCTTATCCGAGTTTTGTCCCAATTGGATTTTCTTGGAAAGGGTTTAACGAAATGGCGGAGGGAACACCTAGTGGTATCCGAGAGCAAGTTTATTACATCGACCCATTGACACAGTCTCCGGGCCGAAATAATAAAGGGAGTACACTAGTCAAATCTCCGTAGTATGGGCAAAACTCTACATTTTACAGAATAATCTCCATTATGTAAGCGACTAAGGTCATTATCTCCATTATGTAAGCGTTTAAGGCCATTATCTCCATTATGTAAGTGGCTAAGGCCATTATCTCCATTATGAAAGCGACAAAGGCCATTATCTCCATTGTGTAAGTAGCTAAGGCCATTGTCTCCATCCGTGCAAGCTGCCAAGGCCGTGTGAAAATCAACACTAGCTAAGGCCATCGCCATTAAGCGTCGACCCAGTTCGACCACAAAAGATAAAACTTCGATGACAGTCGAAGTCATATCCCACTGGCTAAGGCAATCGCCATTAAGCGTCGACCCAGTTCGACTACGACGAATAACACTTCGATAATAGTCGAAGCCATATCCTAATGGCTAAGGCCATCTCTATTAAGCGTCGACCCAGTTTGACCACGACAGATAACATTTTGAAAACAATCGAAGTCATATCCTAATGGCTAAGACCAACGCCATTAAGTGTCGACCAAGTTCGACTATGACGGATAACATTCCGACAATAGCTGAAGTTATATCCTAATAGCTAAGGCCATTGCCATTAAGCGTTGACCCATTTCGACCATGACGATAACACTTCGACGACAGTTGAAGCCATATCCTAATGGCTAAGGCCATCGCCATTAAGCATCGACCCAGTTCGACTACGATGGATAACACTTCGACGATAGTCAAAGCCATATCCTAATGGCTAAGGCCATCACCATTAAGCGTCGACTCAGTTCGACCATGACGGATAACACTTCGACGACAGTCGAAGCCATATCCCAATGGCTAAGGCCATCACCATTAAGCGTCGACTCAGTTCGACCACAACGGATAACACTTCGACAACAGTTGAAGACATGTCCTAAAGGCTAAGGCCATCGCCATTAAGCATCGACCCAGTTCAACCACGATGGATAACACTTCGATGATAGTCGAAGACATATCCTAATGGCTAAGAAAATCGCCATTAAGCATCGACTCAGTTCAATCACGACAGATACCACTTCGACGACAGTCGAAGCATATCCTAATGGCTAAGGCCATTTCCATTAAGCGTCAACTCAGTTCGACCACGTCGGATAACATTTTGACTACAGTCGAAGCCATATCCTAATGGCTAAGGCCATCTCTATTAAGCGTTGACTCAGTTTGACCACGATGGATAATACTTCAACGACAATCGAAGCCATATCCTAATGGCAAAGGCCATCGCCATTAAGCGTTGACTCAGTTTGACCACGACGGATAACACTTCGATGACAATCGAAGTGATATCCTAATGGCTAAGTCCATCATCATTACGCGTCAACCCAGTCGACTACGACGAATAACACTTCGACGATGGTTGAAGTTATGTCATATCCTACCCAACAATCAGTCCTAGGGGGATCACCTCCAATTAATCCACCCCCAAGACTCGCCTACTTCATTTCGATGTTGCTCAAAGTCACGATAAATTTCCTACAAACAAACGAACATCGCCTTTGCGAAGGTGAAGTTTCAAAAAACAAAGAATAACCAGAAAGGAATAACATCAAAAGGTACAATTCATATCTTACAACAAAAGAATGTATCTATATTTAGCCTCCCCAAAGGGGCCCCATTACAGTCCAAAAAAGAGAGAAACAAAACATATATCAACTTAAGGCTGCTCGCCATCCTGTCTGTTCCACCCTGACTGTTCGTCGCCTTGTCCATCGGTCTCAGGGCGATAAGCTTTGTTATTCCAGGAATCAGAGTCTAGCCGGTTGACATCCTCTGAAGTATATACCTCGCACTCAAGGAAATCGAACTATACCCACAGGCTTTCCGAGGGGAACGAGCCTCAAGCTATTACATCTTAACCTCCTCATCTGTAGCTGGACCCACGACATGAAAATCCTTGAAGCCACATCTCATGCGCGTTACGGAACGCATCACGGTCAGACGGGGGATGAAATAAAGAATGTTGCGAAGGCCGAACCGCATCCTCGAACCTTGGTTGGGCCCTGTGCCTAAGAACGCCAAACTCTATCGTCTTGGCTTCGAGTTCAGCAGTCAATTTCGCTGCCCTACGTTGTACATCGGCATTCTTCGCCGATACCCCCCACTAAGCTCAGCTCTTCACCCCTTGACTTGAGGAGTGATTCCAACTCATTATTACGGGCCATGACCCTTATCAACTTCTCATTCGTCTGCTCCAATTCCATTACTCTACGTTCTAATTGTTCTTCCTTTTGCTTAAGACCCTCCTAAAATACCTCAAACTCAGGATCCTGTAGGAAAAGATCCGCTGCCACCTGATGCTTGGAGCGGTACCGCTGGTACCTCTTCACCATCTTATTGAATATGGTCGCCTTTTTCTGCTCACAGCACCTCCACTCCGTCTCCAAAATAAGGGTCTGAGGGGAAAAACAAGAATTAGTAAACATCAAAACCCACCTCACGACACGCAAAAACGAAAGGTTACCTGTAGAGTCATGCCGGTGAACCTTTGAGACAGCTCCATATCGCTGACAGTTTTTAGCATTTCATGTTCTGGGGCGGCACACAACAATGCAAGCTCCAACGTCACCTATTTTGTTGTGTAGTAACAAGTTGTAAACCCCCCAAATCACGATTCGGCGGTCGACCCATCCGTCGTCATCTCCACGTGTGTGAGACCCACAAACTCATCCACATCTCTGTGGGCGATCTCAGAATCCGATCTCTCTGTAGCCCCACCAACTCCATCAACAATAGTCGCTAAGCCACCCATGGAGGCACGAACTGAGCTAGTACCAGCAGTAGTACTCCCTTGATGGGCCGTCCTCCCGGTACGAATAGCATCGACCATAAAGATGGTCTAGGCATTTGGTGAGGCACGCTACTCCGTTCATCTTCAGTAGCCACCGCCTTGCCTATCTCAAGCCTTCACCTTTTTCACTCCACCGACTCCTCGCTCTCAGAAAACTCGTCTGTAGGTTGCGGAGTTGGTACCGTTGGCATCCTTTCGCCTGCAATCGCGTCACAGGCGCAACTCTTCGCAATGGAATTACAGAGATACATTCTCGGACGAATGCAAAAAATATCTCTTGTATATCCGAGGCCGCGCCCGACTGTACGGAGGTAGATACCACCGCCCTCTTCTTGGGAACGCCTCGACCTTTCGACACAGATGACCCAGTCGATGAAACTTGTAAAACCCGCCAACTTAAGTCAAAAAACTATCTAAAGGGCCTGCGGGGCCGTGACACTGAAGGAATACGAACCATGTGCGTGCCTCTTCCGCATAAGGTAGCAAACCGGCTACCCATTTCCTAATGCCATTGATGAGCCAAGGTGACCGAGCCCTCGCTGCAAACAAAAAATAATAATAATAATATAATCAGAACCGTCACAGGCACGTATGGTAAAGAATTCAATAAATGGAAGCCTACGTTTCGAATTTCACTTTTCCGGGAATTCGACAGGGTTGAATACAAGGTGCTCCGTCTTAATAAAGAAATATCTGCACCAGTACCTGCGATTGGGTTGGTCATCGGTCTTGACCACTAATCCCTTTGCACCACGGCTCCTCAAATGTAGCATGCGCCCCTTAGGTAACCGGAACTGAATAGCTGCAAAAGATGGTGGACAGAGACCTCGCACCCAGCTAGCTTAGAATACGTGGACAGTATCCGACATACCTTCAAGGTATACGAAGTGATCTGAGACGGGCACACTTTGTAAAAATGGCAGAGTTCCTCCGCTAAAGGAAAGATAGGGATACTGCAACCAATTAAAAACGAGTACTCATAGAATGTGCAATACCTTGGTCTATGGACGTTTGTGTAATCTGTTCCCGACGGAACCATCTCTACATGAGCGGTATGCCGTGAAATGCACAAAGATCGTCTAAATGATCTTACTTTAACTTAGAATGCTCTGAAGGTGGCACGAGAGAATCCTTGTTGAAATCATTCTGGGTTAAAAGTTGCTTTGGCATCACATTATCCACAGTGAGAGGGGAGAGGTCCTCTTCCCCTTCTCCCTCGTCACCACCAGAGGGAGGCAGTATATCTGATGGAGTGGCATCATCAGCCCTCGGGTTATCTCACCGGTATTTAGCCATGATTTTCGTTCAGGGAATAGTGTATGACACAATATGAAGGAAGGTCCCTGAGAAATAGTGGAGCTCCAGTGAAAGAGGGTGTTTATTCAGAAAGTAAAGGAAAAGTGCTTGCAAATGATCAAAAGTTGCATCAAGTTAAACCCTTCCCTTATTTATAGGATTGTGTGGCGTTAAAATCAAACTGGCATATTTTAAACGGGTGTGAAAAATCAAAACATCAGAATACCTTTTCGTATTACCTCGGGAATATGTGTAATGATGACACATGTGTATGCTAACGTCACTTGAACAAAGGGATTGCGCGTTAGCTTCTCGATAGTCTTAAATATTATCTCCCACCAGTTACGTTACCGCCTTTGTACCAGGTCAAATTCTCCCCGAACTTCTGTCCATCCAGGACACATCTCGATGCGACCCCGATGAGCGAAGGGACAAACTGTATGGGGTCAAATTTGACCCGCTACGTCCCTACGTCGGCATAGATGACCATCAGGCGTGCACATACTAAGAAAGGAGTACGACCCAGGGATGGTGGAACGAGCAGCACCTTAGGTCCCATCGTCCTGTCGAGGGTATGTATTCAGTTCGTGTATATTTAGTATTTCGAGGAAGGTCCTTGAGATGTAAAAAGGACCCAAGAGTTATAATAGAGTAGGAGTATTGAACTATTATCTATCTCTCTATTTCTCTCTCTCTAAAACCACATTCTTTATCTTTCAATCTGTTGAGATCGAAAACGAACAAACAAATGTACAAACACACCATATATGTCTTATTATATTCAATTACGATTTATCCTTAATTTATTTCAATGGATTAGCTCAGAAAGTATTTGATAACTTTTGAATCAAACAATACATACATGGCCCTGAAATCATTTTTTTTAAACTTACTTTTTCTCCGTATATCTATATCACCACTTCTTCGGCAAACTCGAATGGAACCTCCAACCATAAGTGGAACCGTTGGTTCTATGTGGTACGGTGGAGATGAGATTGACGTGCTTCACAGAAAAATTTGAGATTTCCTATGGCTACAATCTTCATTTTAATTCTGGCCATCTTTTCGTAGCCAAATTTGAAACAACAAAAATTTCTCAAAATAAAATTTATTTCTCCACGATTTGGTTCTTTACATCTTCTTCTAGTTCTTTACTTATAAAATCCGAAATTTTGCAAGAGTGAGAAATAAGGGAAATAATCATCTCAACGGGAAACACTCAGTTTTCACCGATAACTTTTCTTTCATTAGTTCTTTCTCTTTCTGATGCTTTTGCGAAGTTGGCAGGGAGCACAAGCGAGGAGGAAAGGCGGGTGAACAGAGAGAGCTATAAGGTGGCAAGGAAGGAAGCGAAATTGGCAGTCACGGAGGCTAAAAATGCGGCTTTTGGCCGCATGTACGAAGAATTGGGGGAGAAAGGCGGGGACAAGAAGTTATTCCGGTTAGCCAAAGTAAGGGAAAGGAAGGCGCGGGACCTAGACCAGGTTAGGTGCATCAAGGATGAGGATGGTAGAGTCCTGATGGGGGAGTCTCAAGTCAAACAGAGATGGAAGGCGTATTTCCGAGACCTTCTAAACGAGGAGGGGGACCAAAACATAGAACTAGGGGAGCTGGGGCATTCAGAGCGTCATAGAGACTTAGGGTACCGCAGACGCATTAGGGTGGAAGAGGTAGTTGGGGCTTTGCGTAGGATGAGTAGAGGTCGAGCGACCGGGCCAGACGAAATCCCGGTGGAGTTCTGTAAATGCATGGGTAAGCCTGGAGTGGAGTGGCTCACCAGGTTGTTCAATGCGATCTTCGGGTCCAAAAGGATGCCGGAGGAGTGGAGGTGGAGTACAGTGGTGCCCTTGTATAAGAACAAAGGGGATATCCAGTGTTGCAACAACTATAGGGGCATCAAATTAATAAGCCACACCATGAAGGTCCGGGAGCGGGTGATCGAGGCCAGGGTGAGGGAGATGACGTCCATCTCCGTGAACCAGTTCGGCTTCATGCCGGGTCGCTCCACAAGAGAAGCTATACATCTTGTCAGGGGATTGGTGGAACAGTTCAGGGATAAGAAGAAGGATCTACACAGGGTGTTTATCGACTTGGAGAAGGCGTACGACAAGGTCCTAAGGGAGGTGTTATGGAGGTGCCTCGAGGCGAAGAGCGTGCCGGAAGCCTACATCAGAGTGATCAAGGACATGTACGATGGAGCTAAGACTAGGGTTAGAACGGTGGGTGGCGACTCAGACCATTTCCCGATGGTTATGGGGCTCCATCAAGGATCTGCGCTTAGCCCCCTCTTGTTTGCCTTTGTAATTGATGCTTTGACGCGCCATATTCAAGGGGATGTACCTTGGTGTATGCTATTTGCTGATGACATAGTCCTGGTTGACGAGACGAGGGACGGTGTTAACGAAAGGTTAGAGGTATGGAGACAGACTCTCGAGTCTAAGGGGTTCAAACTAAGCAGGTCAAAGACAGAATATCTGGAGTGCAAGTTTAGCACCGAGTCGAGCGAAGTGGGAGGGAGCGTGATGATTGGATCTCAGGCCATAGCCAAGAAGGATAGTTTTAGATACCTTGGATCAGTGATCCAAGGGGACGAGGAGATAGACGGGGATGTCACTCACCGTATAGCGGCGGGATGGTCGAAGTGGAGGCTTGCTTCAGGAGTCTTGTATGATAAGAATGTGCCACAGATCCTCAAGGGGAAGTTTTATAGAGCTGTGGTTAGACCTGCCATGCTGTATGGGACGGAGTGTTGGCCGGTGAAGAAATCTCATGTTCAGAGGATGATGGTTGCGGAGATGAGGATGCTTAGGTGGATGTGCGGGCTCACCAGGTTAGATAAGATTAGGAATGAAGTTATTCGGGAGAAGGTGGGGGTGGCCCCAGTAGATGAGAAGATGCGAGAGGCTAGACTTCGGTGGTTCGGGCATGTGCGGAGGAGAAGCCCCGATGCCCGGTGAGGAGTTGTGAGCGGCTAGCGGTGGTCGGTGTGAGGCGAGGCAGAGGGAGGCCTAAGAGATACTGGGGAGAGGTAATTAGACAGGACATGGCCAGGATGCGGATTTCCGAGGACATGACCCTTGATAGGAAAGTCTGGAGGTCTAGTATCAGGGTTGTAGGATAGAGACTTCTAGATTTTTCGTACTCCTTTCCCGGGGTGGGTGAGGTGTGGTAGGGACGCCCATAGATGATTAGTTTGTGTTCTCTTGTGGTAGTCATTTCTGGTAGTTGTTGTTTCAATATCATTGCATGCATACCTGCTTATTTATGGTATTTATGTATCTTATGTTTAGATAATTTTTTTGCGATGTATGCTCGTATAACTAATGCAGTTTTTGTTTTTGTTTTTGTTTGCCTTTCTTTTCCCTACGCTGAGGGTCGATTGGAAACAGCCTCTCTGCCCTCTCGGGTAGAGGTAAGGCCTGTCTACATATTACCCTCCCCAGACCCCACCTTGTGGGAATATACTGGGTTGTTGTTGTTGTTGTTGTTGTAGTTCTTTCTCTTTCTGTTTTTTTTTCCTTTTCAAATATTTATTTACATTTTTTTTGCTTTGCTGAATTTTTTTCTTTTCGTATTAGTCTTATTTGTCAGGTCAGTGGCAACTAACATTCACACGCCAATGTTTTTGGTGTTTTAAAAATTTATTTAATAGTAGCACATATGTGATGAGGTTTGGGTGTTCAATACGTTTTTTTTTATTTTTTTTATAAATCCACTAGGCAGTGCCTAGGGCTAGTTTTTTTATATATAATAAAATAAATACAAAAAAATGTTATGAGGTCTAACATCGAGACTAAAAACTATGTAGATAATAATACCTATGATCAAATTAAGTAAAGTACTTAATATTGATCTCACATGAAGTCTAAAACTAATTAAAGCATAAAGAACTAGCCCTATTTTAATATTTGATCTTGCAATTTCGTATGACCCAATGGAGGCCCAGTAATTAAAGCCCAATAGCAGCAGAACATAATGGTGATAGCCGAGAATCTTTATACCCATCTGAATTGGGCCTTCTGTGAAGCCCAGCGTTGCTAAACAATTCATGAGTACCCACATTACTCTCATTAATAAAGCAGTGCATGATCTCCCCTTCCAATGACCCATTAAGAAGGTCAATTTATAAGCCCAAACATGCCTTGTCCAGTTATTTATATATTTCGCCCAAACAGTCCCTTTATAACCATCTGACCCACGAATGAAGCCCATTTCGTCCCTAAGCCCTTTACTCCCATGACCACTACCCAAAATTCCGCCTTGCATCCGTAGCCAATTTTTATTAAATTTCCAATCAATTCGTAGCCACAATTCTCCCAACAGCCACATTTCTAATTTAAAAAGTGGCCACCATCTTGAACCTTCTATGTTTATTACACACCCGCTAAATATCATATCCCTATGCCCAGCTGTCACTTTTATAGAATCGTTTCCAAATCCCAACGCCTGACCATTTGAAATCCGACCGTTCACTTCACCAAAACGTTTCATTTCAGATGAAGAGTCAGTATAGTAGAGATCATTTCTTCTTTTGCTTCTCTCTCTTCTAGAACCTCTCTCCCTAGACCTCTCGTCTTCTTCTCCGGCTTGCATCTGAAGCTTGTCTCTAATGGCGATTGAGACAACCTCCATGGCTACATCAGCTCCAGGTGAGACCATTCTTCTTCTTTTTTTTTGTTTCATTTTGTTCCCTCTTTCCTTTTTACTGATTTTTGTTTCATTGTTTGCATGTTTTCTTTCTCCTGTCTTCTTCACACCGATCTGCCACCATTTGAGTTCTTCTAACTCCTCTGTTACCTCCATTGAGCTTAACAAGGTATATTTCCTTCGTTTTCTCCATGAGTTTTGTCTTTTAGCCTTGTCTTTGTGTTTTTCTTCTTCGTCTTTCCTCTTTCCTCTACTCTGACTCCCGCTCTTGTGTTTTTGTATGGATTGTTTGATTTCTCCTTCTCTACCATGCCTGTTGGGAGATGAACTCACCTGAGATTGAAGCTGATGGGCATTCAATGCGTATTCTGGTAAGTACTTCTCCCTCCCTATTCCACTCTCTTTCTTGACTACACTGCTGCATGTCTGAAAACTTATATTTCCTTCTTTCTCTATCTGCATGTCATTCTTTTCTCTTCCCCTATGAAATTTGCCTTCACCTACTTCTCCCTTATGTGTTCTCCGGTCTGCTGAAGGTATATTCTTTCCCTTATTTATGCTTGCTTTGATTTTTTCCCACTTTCTTTCCCTAATTCTGATTTTCTCCTGGTTTTCATGGACTGTTGAGATGTTCTGCTGCTGTTTACCATGCTGAGTTCCCCTCTTTTGAGCTTTGATGGTTGCCTGAGCGGATTCTTTTTCTGCTGGAAGTCAACGCACACACCAAGTTCTTTTCTTCTTCATTCTTTCTATTTACTTTCATATCCCATGTAATTGTTGTTTTAAATTGTGACACTGTGAACCTGTCTATTGGAGTTCTTATTAGTACTTCATCCAGCAAATTTCCTCTAAGAATTAAGGGAAATTTGCTGTCTGTACCCTCCTGAGCTCCTCAGCTCTGCTGATAGGGTTCTTGTGATTCCTTGAATCCCCTTGAACCTCCTCTATACTCTATGCCTAGTTCTTCTCCGGTGGAATGAGTACTAAGTACTAATACCACCACCAGAAAAGTCCTTAAACAGTAGAGTATATGGGGTTCACTTGCATGTATGCTTTTAAATCCCATTTGAGCATGTCTAATGTTGAATCTAGATATTACCCCCAATTCCACCCAAGTGGAATGAGTACATTGTACTAATACCACCACCTGAGGCTTCCTCAGGAGATACCATCTAGATAACATTGGGTTTAGTTTTTGTTCTTTTCCATTTGTCACATTATGTATCATATAGTTGCAGTTCATTATTGTGACCTTAGCTTTCACCATATCTCTGATGACTGAAAAGTGTAGTACCTTTATCTGCCCTCGCATGAACCTTTTAGCATAAGGTACCTGGATTATGTGGTATCCTTCCATGTGCTTCATCCAGTAAAGGTTTCTGTCTGCACCTTGTGTGTACCAATGACAGTCCTTCACCCATATGTATGGGTGTTGTTCTTGCCTTTCTTGATTGATGTAATCCCAAAGGCGCTTCATCCAGTAGGTGTTACTGTCAGCACCTTGTGTGCCATAATGGCATATTCTATTGACCAGGGGAATATGACTCCCATGTGAGTTCCTGGAGTTTTTCTTGTAAACTCCCATTGTGTTGCTTCTTATCATCTGTAATGTCCAGATGGTTATGTGTAACTTCCCCCCAATGGAATTAGTGCTAAGCACTAATACCACCAATTGGGATTCTGTTAACACATAAGTCACCTGTACATAGGCTGTACCTGCAAAATTAGCAAACATGTTAATGCACCACACCATGCTCTCCTCCACCTGGATTTGAATGTGGTGTGAATTTGATGAGCTGCCAAGTAGCTCTTCTTCTCCTGTGTCTCTATCTCCCCCATTAGGGACATGATTCTCCTCCTGTACTCCTCCTATCTTCCTTCTACTTTCACTCTTATACTTGGGCATTGCATTTTGTCATCATTAACAATTCTTCTACTTTGAACATCCAATCCCCTAAAGTCAGTGCATTCTATATCACCCCAATCTAGGGCATAGTTAGCTAAATGGTCTGCCAACTTATTACCCTCCCTGTAAATGTGACTAACCCTTAGATTAAACTCCTCCTTCATGCTGATTATTTCATTGACTTCTTCTACTATTTGCCATGGTGGCTTCCACACTCCATCCACTATGTTTTCTAGTAGTAATGAATCTGTTTGAAGCCATATGTTCTGAAAATTCATTGCTTTGCATAGTCTTAGTGCCTCCACTATTGCTGCTGCCTCAGCTTCATTATTTGTCCCTTCTTTGATGTTTATCCCCATAGCATAGACAATATCTCCAACTGAATCTCTTAGACGCACCCCAATAGAGCTGCTACCTGGGTTTCCTCTTGAGGCACCATCTGTATTCACTTTAATCCGCCCTTCTCTTGGAAATTCCCACAGTACCTTAGTATATTTAAGCTTAGGAGTGTAATTCTCCAACATGTGTAAAAGACTCTGCCATCTTTGTGGAACATTCAAAACAGGTTTCCTTGCTCTTACAAGAGATTGTAAAGTACTAGAAACCTGGTATATCACTCTATTAACAGACACTGCATCCCCATATTTCATTGCATTTCTCCTTTTCCATAATTCCCAAACAACGCTTGCTGGTAATGCTTGCATGACAGGCTTGATCCTGTCTAGAACTGGTGCTGTCCAGCACTTTGTGATGGCTTGATGTAGAGTTAAGCCTTCCATTGAAATGCCAGCCCTCATTAGGAAATACTTCCACACCACTCTTGCTGCACTAGAGGTATAGAAAATATGGCTTATGGATTCTTCTCTAGATTCTGCACAACACCAACATTTTGAGGGCATGGCATACCCCAATCTTTTCATGAAATCATCTAATGGGAGCTTTGCTTTCCACACTTTCCACATAAAGAAACTAATTTTAAAAGGATCCTCCTGTATGCTTCTTTAGGATTGTCTCTTCTTCTAATGTACTCCCATGCAGATTTAACTGAAAAGTAACCTTTAGATTCCAACATCCAATATGGAATATCCAGCCTCATCTCATCTCCTGGAGGTCTGATGTGTTGCACAATATGTTGTGCAAGGTCTGCTGGTAAAACTTCCTGTAATTTCTCTACCTGCCATCTACCATCAATACATACATCACTTACATTTTGAACCTCCTCATTTACTGGGAAACCAGGAGGTATTAGGAAGTATAGAGCTCCCAGTTCTGTCCAGTTATCAAACCAAAACTGTGCTGATCCTGATTTTATCTTTCATAGTATTTGATGCTCAATTAGATCTCTGCATTCCAAAATTTTTTTCCAAACATGAGACCCTTCTTTCCATGGAACAATTACTGCATTTAACTTTTTGCAGTATTTGTTACTCATAAAAACACTCCAAAGACTTGGCTTTGTTCTGAAATTCCACCATAATTTGCAGAATAAAGCCTTTGATACATCATGCAATGATCTAAAGCCTATGCCTCCTTCCTCATAGGGCATACATAAAGTGTTCCAAGAAGCCCAGTGCCTAGAGTTTACCCCAACATTGCTGCTCCAGAAGAACCTAGCAAAAATCTTGTGTAGTTTGTTAAGCACATAACTAGGAGGGTTAACTGCAGATAAGAGGTGCATAGGCATGCTTTGTAGTATACTTTGAATAAGAAAAGATCTTCCCCCAATTGATAATAGTCTTCCTTTCCATGCTTGAAGCTTGTCCATAATTTTTGAGATTAAACCCTGGTAATAGTCCATTCTCCTCCTAGCATAAAATATAGGACAACCCAAGTATGTAAAAGGAAAATCTTGCTTCTTGATCCCTGTTACCCTTTCTACCTTTTCTACCACTTCCAACTCTGTAAGATGATGTAAGAATATAACTGATTTTGCCTTATTAACCATCTGCCCTGAACCTCTTTCATAGTCATGCAATACATCCATCATCAGATTTAGAAATGTTTCATCAGCTGAGCAAAATAGAATAGTATCATCAGCATAGGATAAATGGTTAATTCTAGGACTCCATTTAGGTAAACCAAATCCATAAAAATGAGGATTAGAATGAAGAGATTTCAGCCCCCTAGATAAAGCTTCAGCAACCAGTATGAACAGTGTAGGAGATAGAGGATCCCCTTGCTTAACACCTCTTGTAGAATGGAAAAAACAATAAGGTTGGCCATTAATGAGAACAGAATACCAGTTATTCCCCACCAAATCATAGATCATGCCTATAAATCCTTTTGAAAAACTTATTCTCCTTAAGGTATTTGTGAGAAATAACCATGATAGTCTATCATAAGCTTTAGCCATGTCAAGCTTAATCACTACATTGGGACCAACCTTAGTCCTCAATCTGATGTCTGTAATAATCTCCTGTGTTAATAGAACATTCTCCACAATACTTCTCCCTTTAACAAATCCAGCTTGTTCATAAGATATCAACCTAGGTAAAACATCCACTAGTCTCTCATGAATGACCCTAGAGAAGATCTTGTTTACAAAGTTGCTCAAGCTGATTGGTCTCAAGTCTGCAAATGTAGACACCTCCTTTTTCTTTGGCAGCAATACCAGATTTGTATGAGTTACAGATTTGGGTAGTTGTTGTCCACAAAAGAAGGATCTGACCATGTCAAAAACATCTTCTTCTATAATTTCTCAGCAAGTTTGGTAAAAAACACCAGTAAAACCATCTGGACCTCCAGCTGAATCTGCACTTAACCCCATCACAACTTGTTTGACCTCTTCTCTTGTAGGCAAAGCTAGAAGAAGTGCATTTTGGTCTGCATCTATCATATTGGGGATATGATTTAGAATGTCAAAATCTGTTGGGGTTGTTGTCTCTGTAAACTGCTCATGATAGAATTTTATAGCCTCTTCTGCAATCTTCTCATCTTCTTCAATCCAGTCTCCCCTGCTATCTTGTATTTTATGCAGCTTCAATTTCTTCCTTCTCCCATTCACATGTGCATGAAAGAACTTGGAATTTTTATCCCCATCAGTAAACCACATCATTCCAGCTTTTTGTCTCCAAAATTCCTCTTCTAATGCAAGGTACTTTATCATTTCAGCCTGTACCTTTTGAAGCCTCTGCCTATTCTCCATAGTTGGACTAACCTCAAACTGTCTTTCATGCACTAGAACTACTTCTTCCAGACTGTGAATTTTCTGGAAAATATCCGCATAAGTAGCTCTACTCCATAGTGACAAAGCTTTTTTCAGTTTCTTTAATTTAAAATTAAAAAGCACAAAAGGGCTAGCACTGAAATCTGCAGACCAGTTTTCCTTGACAACATCTTTAAATGTGTCATGCTTAACCCAAAAGTTCAGGAATCTGAATGACTTCTTCACTGGAGGAGTCTCTATATCACATTTCAGTAACAATGGCCTGTAGTCAGATCCTGTCTTAGACATATGAGTAATTTCTAAGCTTGGGAAGGTCTTGAAGCTCTCCATTCCCAAAACATCTATCTAGCCTTTTGAATATGCAATCTTCTTCTGATCTCCCATTCCACCAAGTATATATGCTTCCTTTAAAGCCCAAATCTGTCAAGTTACAAGTATTAATGCAATGCCTAATGTCATCTACCTCATTAATAGATACTGGAAATCCTCCATACTTCTCCTCTTCATCCCATATCACATTAAAGTCTCCTCCTACTAGCCATGGGACTTTCGTGTCTGATGCCATTGCATATAAAGTGTCCCATAATTCTATCCTCTCCAAAGGGTCACATTTTGCATAAACAAGTGTAAGAACTACTTCCACATGGGTTTCTGTATGGAATAGCCTTAAAGTTAGCTGTTGTGCCATATTGTATAGAATATCTACTTCAAAAACTTCATCAATAAAGGCCCAAATTTTGTTGGAGACATTGACAATTGCTTGAGCCATCCCAATCCTTGCCCTGTATCTCTCTATCTTGCTAGACTGCTGCATAGGTTCAAGTACCCCTATGAATTCAAAGTTATGTTCTCTGTGCATTGTGATGATTCTTTCAAAAGCTTGCCTTGTGTTTACTGATCTAACATTCCAAATTAAGGCATCCATTAATTATTCTGGGATTTAGATAGTGCTCTCCTAGTTGTAACTCCTTCTGCTGCTGCATTTGAAGTTTCTTTTGTTAGCTTCTTTCTTCCTTTGGCTGCTGATTTAGCCTTGTCTAAATCTCTAAGAAATCACCTTTTCTAGCAACATTTAGGAAATTTTGAGCTGTTGATTCTTCATCCATATCCCTTTCCCTATGTTGTTCTTCTACTTGAGCTGTTTCAACTGCTTGATTGGCCACTTTTTCCACCATGTTTCCTTCTTGTTGTTTAAGTGACACTTCCTTGCTTTCTTGATCTGCCTTTACCTGTTTGTGTGCTGCTGATCCTGAAATAATAATTCCTCCTTTTTGCCTTGTAAACTGTTCTGTATTTTTCTGTCCATCCTTTACTTGTTTCTGCATTGTGTCTTCTCCACCCTTTTCAACAATTGGTGCTGCCATTAAATCTGCTGATAGTAAAGTTCCTCATGGGTCCCCCATGCTATTATCATATGCTTTTTGACCCTCTATTGGATCATCTTCTTTCTCTTGCTCTCCTTTCTGCTCATCACTGTGTAGTAAGTCTGGAATTTGGGCATCTTCTTCAACTTCTTCTATCTGATCTGACCACAGTATCCCTCCTATAGCTTTGGTTTTCTCCTTTGATTTAAACATCTCCATGTCAGTGTCTTCTACAAATTCTTGTACATCATTGATTGCTAACTGTTCTTCCACCATGGTGTCTTGTGATGGAATTTCTTGACATGAGGTGTTCATAGCAGCAATATTTGTATTAAAAGCCCTATGTACCCATTGGCTTGTAGCTTCCTTGATTGCATTTTGCCTTTTATCTGCACCTGCTACTTCTGCCTGATGGTCAATGTTTTGTTGCCCTCTTTCTGTTGACTTTGATCCCTTGTTTGGACTTCTTGCCTTATTTCCTGATTTATACATTTGTATTTGTTTATGAATTCCTGCTGGGTTAACACTTGTAGCTGGTTTCTCTGCTGTTTGCATTGTGTCTTCTCCTCTTTTTTGTACAGTCTCATAAGACTTGGGTAAAAATACAGGTGCATTTTGATTAAGTACTCCTCACTCTTTTGTAATTGGCACTGCACCTGTGGCTTCCACCAATGCTAACTTGTTTGCATTCCTGTCTTCACTCTCCTCCACATCTAATATAGCAAATTTGTTGGTATATTGCACGTTTACATTTTTGTTACCCCTGCTCTTCAATTCCACTTGACCATTATCTACATTTGCCTTCATCCCTGTAGCTGCCACTCCTTGTTCATCTATAGGAACCAAAGCTTTATTATTACCTTCTTGCTTCTCCTTCCCTATTGTGCGTCTGTCTCTAACTGTTTTCCAGTGGCTTGTTTGATTTCCAACCACTTTTCCACTAGTTAAAATCATCAAAGGCCCAGATTCCTTTTTCTCCCTTCTTCTATTATTTTCAGATACCTTTTTTGCATCAACCTTGGTCTCCATAAGTTCTGGATGAAGTCTCCAGCATTCATATTCATCGTGGCCCTGTAGTTTGCATTCTTTACAATATTTAGGCAAATTATCGTACTGAATAGTCACCCATTCTGTTCTCAACTCTGCTGCTTTCTCATCAACAATATCCATCCTCACTTTCTTTGGTAAATCATCCATAAGATCAATTAAAACCTTTACTCTAGCGCAGCTTGGTCTGGTTTTGTTTATAGTAGCCTTATCTAAGTGTAAAGGTTTCCCCACAGCAGAAGCTAATGAAAATAAAACTTCTTTTACAAAATATGTATGTAACAAATTTGGAAAAGAAATCCAAGTCATAACTTTGGGAGTTTCTTCCCCTGGCTTGAATTTAGCATCATAAATAAGTGTTCTCAACTGGTAATCCTCCACATACTTATCCTTAATATAATAAACACTTTTAGATGAAAAATCCACATAGTCTTGCCATAAACTCATCCTAATTAATATATGTCTTTCACGCAAAAAGCCAATATTTCACTCACCCTTAATACCACATTGTATTGGTATAATCCGACGTAGCTCATTAATATCTGGCCAACCATAAGAGAATTTGCAAACTATAGCATAGTTCAAGCCTTCTATTATGTTCATGCGTTCAACTTCCTCTTCAGTAAACACTACCAATGGATGTCCTTGAAAATTTTGTACCCTACGAAGTTGAATAGGCTCAATATTAGGCTTCCGCACATGCACAATAGTTTCAGCAGTAACGTTCTTCACTGCATTAGCATAATTAAGAGGCTATGAACTGTTTTTAGGGGGCGATGTGGGCTGGTTAGCGTTGGGGGGGACTGGGGGAGGCTACCCCAGCCCCAGTGGGGGGCTGGCCGTCGGCCAAATTGGCCACTAAAGGCCGAACATCAGCTTTCTCTCTCTAGTCGCCTGAAAATCGCCCAGAGCTTCTCTCTAGGCTTGAAAAGCGTTGAGTGGTTTAGGGCTTTGTTCAATACGTGGGGGCTCATAGTTGCGGTTTTTTTTTTTTTTTTTTTTGAGAAAGATAACTTATATATATAGAAAGTTTAAGCAATGCATACAGAGTTGTTACAACTAGTTAAAGCAATACTAGTATTTACGGTTGTCATGGTCATCCTATTGAAATTATCATCATGGCAGCCCTTTACATTCAAACTTCTATTTACATTAGTATTTGTACTATTACTTAGCAAACTTTTCACCAACAGGCTTGGTTGAGTTCCTTGCAATCCAGCCTTATCAAACTCAAAATTTAGCTTAACAAAATCAGGAACATTATAAAAAATTATTGTCTTGCATGCTATCCCATAGTTATGATCTTCCTTAGCTAATTGATCTGCTACCATATTTTGCTCTCTGTATGCATGATTGAGCATTGATTTACCTATAGAACATGCAATCCGCTAATAGGTTAGAAAAAGCAATAATTTCGGAGTCAAATAATAATAGCAGACTCTTTGCATCTACCTCTACCTGTAGAGGTTTAATATCAAGTTCATAAGCAATTCTTGAACCATGCTTTAAAGCATATAATTCTGATAGAATAGGAGATATGTGTGGTACTGGTCCAGCAAATCCTATGATCCATTAAGCCTTTGAATTATGTATTATCCTTCCTATTCCAGCTGATGTGTTCGAAAAGGCTCCATCCGTATTAAGCTTAAAACATTTATTTGCTGGGGGATACCATTTAAAGTCTTTACGTTCCCTTTTTATCTTGTATTTCCTTGGATGAAAAGACGTTAAATAAATGAACTCCGTTGCTTGTTTAGTAATTTTATCAAAAGGAATACTATTTTTGATTTTTTTGAAAAAGATTATCGTTACGTGTTAACCAAATATTCCATAAACTATAGGGTAAGTAAGTTATATGCTTAATATTTAAAGGAAGTAATATTTTATTTTTATTATAAAGGAGATGGTGTAGCCAATTAATATTACTAAATTGATGAGTGAGAATTAACTAATGGAGTTAAACCTAAATATTTCCAATAACTTTGTACATTAACACATTCAAAGAATATGTGTTTCAAGGTTTTCTCTTGTCTCATGCAAAATGGCAAGTTGCATCGTCTTTAATTTTTATATGTGTTAAGTAGCTATTTGTTGACAACCTATTATGACAAACAAGCCAAAGAAAACCTTTTAACTTAGGATGTATGGGTAGTGTCCAAATCCAATTAAAATTAGAATCACAAGTGCCCTTTAATTCAATATCATCGTCTCTAAGGCACTTATACATTAAATTGATTGTAAACTTATTTGTATTAGTTAAGGCCCAGTAAATAAAGTTAGGTGTTAGATGAAAAATGGATACATATATAGCATCCATTAGTTGAGTAATATTATTAGTTAATTCAAAAGAAAGATGATTTTTATTCCACCCCAAAGGAGTAATAATTTGAGCAACTGTTAAATTGGAAAATGGTAGAGGCCCTTGTAGTAGGGAACACAATGTAGTCCCCTGTTTAAGCCAAGGATCGTACCAAACCTTAATATTTTTCTCGTCCCCTATTTTCCATTGAATTCAGTTTTGACAAGAGTTCCAGCCGTTTAGTACATAATTCCAAGTTCTCGAATTTGTAGTATATGAGGTTTTATGTAAGTACTTATTAATAAGAATTTTTGCCCACATAGCATGTGGATTGTTGAATATTCTCCAAGCAAGACCAGCAAGTAAAGCATTATTTTTAGTAGCTAACTTTTGTATCCCAAGACATCCACTAGCCTTTGAGTTAGTTACTAAATCTCAATTTGTCAAATGTAATCTCTTTTTTTCCTTGGTGGAACTCCATAGAAAATTTCTTTGATATTTCTCTAGTTTCTTAATAATTTGTTTTGGAATTAATATATACTGCATAACATGGTTTGGAAGATTATTTAGCGTTGATTTTATTAAGTCGAACGACCTGACAATGTTAAGAAGTTAGTTTTCCATCCTGCTAGTTTGTTCTTAAAATTGTCCAAACGGAATTGGAATCTTCCTGTTTCGGTCTACCTATGAACATAGAAAATCCTAGATATTTCCCAAAAGAGGATCCTTCCTTAATAAAAAAAAGTATCTTTAATAAAATCTTTATTCGTTAGTGAGAAATTTTATAGAGAAAAAAACCTTTGACTTTTCAAAATTTATTTTCTGTCCTGAACAAGCAGTAAATTGATTTAGTACATCAACAATTGCATGGCAATTTTTGGTTGTAATTTTTGATAATAACACAATGTCATCGGCAAATAGAAGATGAGAAAGTTCAGGACCTTTGTTAGATAAATTAATAGGTGCCCACTGTATATAGTCCACTGATAAAGAAATACTACGAGAGAGCATTTTCATACATATTATAAATAGATATAGTGATAGAGGATCCCCCTGACGAATACCTCTTGATGGTGTGAAGTAAGGTGTACTAGATCCATTGATTAGTATGGAAATTGAAGTCGTTGAAACACATGACATAATTAAACTAATCATTTGAGATGAAATATTAAAATATTATAGAGTTCTTCTTATATAAGACCATTCTATTTTGTCAAAAGCCTTTTCTAGATCTAATTTTAGTAACATATACCGTGTCATACCTTTCGTAAGTCTAAAGTAGTTTAATATTTCTTATACTATTATTGCATTGTCAGAGGCTCGTTTACCTTGCTGAAAGCTAGATTGTGTAGGACCTATTATTTGAGTAATGATTGGTTTTAATCTATTAGCAATTATTTTTGCAATTAACTTATATAAAGTATTACATACACTAATGGACGATATTGATGTATAGTAGTAGGATGTTGAACTTTAGGAATGAGACATAAAAAAGTTTTATTTAGCTCCTGAGACATAATATTAGTATTGAAAATTTCCTGACAAAAAGAAGTGACTTTTACTCCCCACATCCGTCCAATATTTTTGATAGAAAAAAGGATATAATCCATCAGGTCCTGTTACTTTATGGGGTTGAAAACTAAATAAAGCATCTTTAATTTCTTGATTCATTACAGGGTACAGGTGTCGCTCGTTCCACCATCCCTAGGTCGTACCCCTCTCTTAGTACGTGCACGCCTGGCGGTCATCTATGCCGACATAGGGACGTAGCGGGCCATACATGTATAACAGATTATCATGAATACATTACAATTCAATATATCAAAATTCACTGTATGTTTCAACAGTACTGGGTAGCTGCTGATGTTGTTGTTCTTTCAACAGTACTTGGTTGAAGTTGAAAAATAAGTATTTGAAGTTGCAATTGAAAGAGAAGTTGGAAGTCAATATTATATTTGGACATGAATTTTAGTTTTGAAAAAAAAAATATTTAAATTTTATTGAACCATTATTTAACTTGATACGTACCCTAAAACCAGTTTTTGGAACTTCAAATCAATTATAGGTAAAATTAGAAATAAATACTGATTTGCAGATAATTTTTCATTATTAACAAATAATATGCAAGTCCAAATGCCTGCATAATGTAATTAATTTGACTAGTTCAACAAGTCAACTGCAGCATTATTTGTTTGAGATGTTGGCTATATCAATTTCTTGGAAGGTGGAAAGTTCTTGGAGGGAAGGATGCCGGGGGTCTATTTGGAAACAGTCTCTCTATCCCAGGGTAGGGGTAAGGTCTGCGTACACACTACCCTCCCCAGACCCCACTAAGTGGGATTATACTGGGTTGTTGTTGTTGTTGTTGTTGTTGGCTATCAATTTCTGCAATATATTCTTTTCCTGCTATGCTTTTTGCTTCTTTCTTCAGCTGATATATATATATATATATATATATATATATATATATATATATATATATATATAATTTTATTCTCTTCTTTCTAAAGGCGTATTTAATATATTAGATATCGAGAACTAGTGAAACTTAAAAACATGGACAGAGCGAAAGCAAATGATGGTGAAATAGAGAAAGGAGACGCCATTAAATGACGGGCCGGACCCCGCGCATAGCGGGAACTTAGTGCACCGGGCTGCCCTTTTTTTTTCTCAAAATGAAAAGGCTATTCAATGAAATTGACATGCTAGTTTGAGAAACAAGTCATTCCTAGAGTTACTGCTTACCTCAATTCCGAGCTAAAACCACGTTAGTTATTCATCATGACAAGTTGTTTGATCTCTTGGCACGTGTTGGAGAGCTTACTAGGATTGTATCAGTTTTTGTTCGCAACTTAGAAGAAAAATCAATGAATGATACAAATCATGCAACTCTAACTTCATAGAAAACATTGAACGCTTGAAGGAAGATCTCAAACATGTATACCTGAAGGAAGATCTCAAACATGTATACCTGAAAGCCCCAGAATCACCTCAGCTCTGCTTCCCAAAAGGTGATGGACCACTTTTCATGAATATTCTACTCAGACACTTAAATGATTTGCTCAATTCCAATGCCCATTCAGTTGATTTGATGATGAAAGAAATTTGGCTTGTGATAACAGATATAGAATTAATAAAATCTTTTCTTAGGAATGTTGAGCAACAATTGTATAAAGATCTCTGGGCAAGTGTTTTAAATGTGGCATATTAGGCGGAACATGCGATTAATTCAATTCTTGTCAGAGATCATGGTCTCTTGCAACTTATCTTCATACTTCCTTCTATCATAGAACAGATCAGAGTTATAAAAGAAGAGATAGCAGTGACGATTCACAAAAACAATGATCTCATTGTTGTGAACTCTCCCAACAAGCAAGGTAAGATCAAGTCATTAACAACTGGTCAAATAATTGTAGGTTTTAAGGAGGAGACAGACTGGATAATCAGGAAGCTCGCTAGTGGACCAACCGAGAAAGATGTCATTTCCATTATCGGCATGCCGGGGCTGGGAAAAACTCCTCTGGCTTACAAAGTGTATGTTGATGAGTCAGTCACTAGTCATTTTGACATTCACGCATGGTGCACAGTCGACCAAGAGCATAATGACAAAAAGTTGTTACAAAATTTTTTTAATCAAGTTATTCGTTTGAATGGATGTACTAATGCCTTTTTTTATTTTTCTTTTCTTTTTCTTTTTCTCTTCTCCTTGTCCTGAGCCGAGGGTCGATTGCAAACAGCGGGGGTAAGGCCTGCGTACTTATTACCCTCCCCAGACCCTACCCTGTGGGACTATACTGAGTAGTTGTTGTTATTGTTATTCGTTTGAATGGAACATTCACTGAGGATAGCATAGATAATGGCATTGCTGATAAGCTATGAAAACAACTATATGGAAAGAGGTACCTTATTGTCTTAGATGACTTGTGGGATACTAAAACATGCAATGAGCTAACAAGACCTTTTCCTAAAGCTAACAACGGAAGTAGAATTATTTTAACTAGTCGGAAAATTGAAGTGGCTTTTCAAAGAAAATGCCACACTAATCCTCTTTGTCTTCGATTGTTCAGATTAGAGGAGAGTTGGGAGTTATCAGAGAAAAGGATTTTCGGAGAAGAAAGATGCCCTACTAAACTACTAGATGTTGGAAAAGATACAGCATAAAATTGTAAAGGGCTTCCTTTGGTGGTTGATCTGATTGCCGGAGTCATTACAAAGAAGGAAAAGAAAAAGACTTTCTGGATTGAAGTTCTAGATAATTTGAATTCCTTTGTCTTTATGAATGAAGTAGAAGTTATGAAGGTTATACAATTAAGTTATGATCATTTACCAGATAACGTAAAACCGTGCTTCCTTTACCTCGGAAGTTACTCGAACGACAGACAAATTGAAGTTAATGGGCTGAAAGATTTTTGGAGCGCAGAAGGACTTGCTGAACAGACTGAGATGAAGGTTTATGTGGATGAATTAATTTCCAGTAATTTGGTAATGGCTACATACAGTCAAGGTGAGATCTTCTATTTCCAAATTCATGATCTTGTGCATGACTTTTGTTTGATAAAAGCTAGAAAGGATAAGTTCAAGTGATTCATCTTGTGCTTCAGATCTGATGCAGTGTCGAATGATCATTCCTTATGATCAGCATTGTACTATTGACCACTCTAAACAATAGACATTGCCTTCAGAAAAGAAAAGATCCTCCGGTAAATACCTCCTCTCTTTGAAGGTTGATGAATATCCAATGCCTCATTGTTCTTCCTATATCCATCAGTTAAGAGACTTGAGGCTTCTTAGAGTGTTGAACCTGGGTCATCTCTTTCTAGAAGGTTATTTTCTGAATGAAATAGCCTGCTAGTTCATTTGAGGTACTTGGAGATTCGGACGGATGTTAAATTTCTCCCTTTTTCATTGTCAAACCTCTGGAATCTAGAGACTCTGGTGGTGCTTAATAGGGGATCGACCATGGTAGTACCCAAAATATGAAATCTTACAAAGTTGCGACATCTGAGCATCTATACTTGTTCTTTCTTTGATTTGGAAAACAATGAAGCAATATCGTTAAGAGAGGACTCAAAGTTAGAGAGCTTGAGAATATTAAGGGAGGTCGTGCTTTCCTATTCAGAAGAGGATATTTTCAAAAGGTTTCCCAATCTTGAAGACCTTAGTTGCATCGTTATAGAATCACGGGATTCTTCATTAGAGTGAACTTGAAGCAATTTATCGCTCCGCTGATTTATCTGATGAAGATCGTTCACATTCATGTCATATGTGTTCTGTTGCTGCGCGACATCCAAGTGATTTTCACTTCCCTTCAAGCTTGAAAACATTGAGGTTGGTGGCATTTGTAATGACATCTGATTCACTGTCATTAATTGCACGAGTACCCAACCTTCAAAATTTGAATCTTATGGGCACAACCATTCAGGGAGAAGAATGGAACATGAGAGAAAACACCTTCCAAAATCTGAAAACTTCGAGTTTAATTTTCAGAATGGCAGGTTGGATAGGAATCCTTTCCCGTGCTTGAGCAATTATGCCTGTGGGATTGTGATAATAACTACTTTTTTTAAAAACTATTTTGCCACCACAAAAGACAACTATCATAAACAAGTACTCTATGTGTTGTGTATATCTCAAAGTTTGTTCTTCGAATTGTTGTTCACGTAGAATATCTCTTTCTGTTTGGCAAGGCTTGAATTATTTGCACACCTTTGTATGACTGTATGTATCATATATTACTCCTCAAGTCCAGATATATGAGTATTAGTATATTATTCCAAATCAAGAAACATACATGAATTTGCTAATTTTCTGCTATAATGGGATACTAATTCAGATCCAGAAACTACCTTTAGGCAATAATGTGATTAAAAGGGGACGATAACAGTGCCAGAACAAGTGGGAATAGGAGGATGGCAAGAAGAGAGTGAATCTTGAAAACACAATTTAAAACTAAGTTGTGGTTTGTAGGTGTATTTTAACTTAAATTTTCAAATCTTCAATTTTTTGTCACAAATAAGTTCAACTCTAAAAATCTCTCTTGCAAAAAGATACAACTATACTTTCATCATAAACTTGTTCTAGCTTGAACTTCAAATATCCAATTTAACCTCACTTCCGAGCAGTACGAAAAATCTTCCAAAACCAGGAATGTCATAAATTACAAGCTAAGAAAACAACTATGATTAATGGAATATGATCAAAATAGGATTAGGAATCATTACCCAATGATTTCATCTGAAAAGCTCTCGAAAAATCTCCTTTCCGAGCTCCAAATCAAATTTTGTGAAATGAATTTCAAACACTCGAAGCCCTTTTTTGCTCGGCAATTATCACACCTGCGGGCCAAGAATGGCATCTGTGGTCCTGCGCCCGCGGAATTTCCGTCGTAGGTGCGGCTTTTCACTTAAAGCACCTCGTCTCTGTCTGCGATCAAGAGGAGATTAGATTATGAGACATAGTGTCATTGGGTACAGAAAACATTAGATTATCAATTAAAACAACTTTTAGGACATACCCATCTCATAATCTGCTATACTTTCTACCAAATATAATTGAAAATAAAAATTAATGCGAATAGTGTATATAATACAGAACACAGAAACGAGGACCAAGAAATTACTATTACTTGAATATGTAACGGAGAATTACATCATTAACCTTACAAAAAACTAAGCGGCCCTAAAACACAACGGCCAAAAACCCTAATTTGAAAACTCTAACCCCCAAATCCGTAAAGAGTCCTGCCCTGCCTCTTGAGGGCATAAACAACATCCATAGCAGTAACAGTCTTTCTCCTAGCGTGTTCAGTGTAAGTCACAGCATCACGAATAACATTCTCCAAAAATATCTTCAGCACACCACGAGTCTCCTCGTAAATTAAACCAGATATACGCTTTACTCCTCCCCTACGAGCCAAACGCCGAATTGCAGGCTTAGTGATTCCCTGAATGTTGTCTCTTAATACTTTCCTATGCCTCTTTGCTCCTCCTTTGCCCAATCCTTTACCTCCCTTGCCTCTTCCTGACATTTTGAGAAAAGATTTTGGGGATTTTCAAATTTGAACTTGATATGGGAAGAAATGGTCTTGATTCGGATATTGATGAAAGGAGAATGAGGAGTTGGGCTTTATATATAGCTGATGGTTGTTGGGTTACGGAGAGGTTTGAATCGTGGCCGTTGGTGTCTTGGAGTTTAAGGTGATGATCGGACGGTTATGAGTGTCGATCCGTGTGAGAGGAAGGAGGTGTATATGGCTCGTTGATTAAATGGAGATCGAACGTGGGGAGTGATTCTTTTGTGATAGTGTGTGGATTGTGCTTTTTGGTGAGAGGAATGGTACCACTATTGCTTGGTCAGAAATCTATCCTATAATTTGTTTTAGACAAATTAAATATTGTTTTATTATTTTAATATTTAAGTATTTAGATGCTCCTTATTAGTATTTGAAATACTGTTGATTTTGAGTATCATTCCTGTTTGGTCATGGAAATTTTATCATTTTCTTTCTAAAAATTTACACTTTATTTTAAAATTATTGTTTGACCATAAAATTTTTTATTTTCACTTAAAAGTGAATTTTGAAAATTTTCAAAAATTTTAAAAATTCCAAAAGACTATTTTTCAAAGTTTTCATTACCCAGCTCATTCACAAAAATTCAAAATAAACCAAAATTATTTTAATGTCCAAACACAACTCTAATTATCATATAGTACTATTTTCAATCGAAAAAAAAAAATCTATATCCAAACGCCCGCCAAGTGAAATAGATTCACAAATCTTCCGTTATTCTACCGAAATTTTTGTCCAAACACTATAATCTTAAAACTTTTTTCAACTTCTACTTCAAATATTCTTTTTTCAATTTTAATTAATTATTTTTATACATCTATTTATCTAGAAATACTCTCTCTCACTCTCTCAAAGCTTGCAACACATCTGAATTTGAACAAAGACGAAAGTGATAGGAAGGTCAATATGTATAATATAATCTCATCTGTAATTTCATTACTTTGGCGTTGTTACTAATTAAATCACTAGCTCATGAAACAGTGGGCATATCGCTTGTGAAAATTGATAGCAGTGGGATAAGGAACACGATGAAATTGAAAGACCTCTTTTGTTTTAATGATTTATGCACAAGAGGGGTTGCTCTGATGGTAAGCAACCCCCACTTCCAACCAAGAGGTTGTGAGTTCGAGTCTCCCCAAGAGCAAGGTGGGAAGTTCTTGGAGGGAAGGATGCCGGGGGTCTATTTGGAAACAGCCTCTCTATCCCAGGGTAGGGGTAAGGTCTGCGTACACACTACCCTTCCCAGACCCCACTTAGTGGGATTATACTGGGTTGTTGTTGTTGTTGTTGATTTATGCTTTCTATGAGAAAGTACCGAACAAGTTATTAGAAACTTAGATCTTGAAAAACAATGACATTAAAAATATATTAGTAGACAAGCTTTAGAGTTAGCTTTACGAAGGAGACGAAAGAAAAGGAAAAAAAATACAAAGTAAGGTTAGTTAGGTATATCATAAGTGTATATAAATGGCTTACGTACATTATTGTGTTTATATATGTATACTAGTAGTCGTATCCGCGCGATGCGCGGTCAATATTAAAAAAATATTATTATTTTATTAATTTTTCGATGTTACAGCTAGAATTATCATAATTATTTGATTATCATATTCTATATAAATAGAATAGATATTGTCTAAATTTTACTAAATAAAATCTCTATTAAACTAAAGGGACTTATACAGTCATCAAATAACTTTTTCGCTATGTATTTTTATTTATTATATTATCCAATATTTAATATAATTATTATACTGTTAATAAAAATTATGACACTTGTCATTATAATATTTCTTTGCCTCTCCTATTATATATATAGATATAGATTTCTTTGACTATCATATTATATATATTATACATTATATTATATTATATTATATTATATTATATTATATTATATTATATTATATTATATTATATTATATTATATTATATTATATTATATTATATTATATTATATTATAGGGAAAAGGTCCAAATATACCCCTGTACTTTGCGAAAATGGTCAATTATACCCCTCGTTACAAGCCTTAACTGCAAATATAGGCTAAGCGAAGCTTCTGGCATAGAGATGTGCATCCAAGGAATGCATTGGGGACTTCGTTACATCTTGCAAGGAATTAAGCCTAGGACATTTGAAGAACTTGCCAACCGTGCTCATGATATGGAGCTGAGCATGGCTTCTGCGGGAAATGAAGGGCTGCCCATCTACGAACCTCACAAGGGAAGGGATAAGCAAGAAGTCAAGAAATGGAGCAAGTTCGTGTCCAAGAATGAAAGCAAAGAATCCATGAACGTCAATGCCTCTCCTTTGAAGTTTACTACCAAGGTGAGCAAGAAACAGAGTATGAAAACTACTTCCTCTCAAGACAATGCAAATCGGAAGTTGACTCTCAAAGAGATGCAAGAAAAGGAGTACCCATTTCTGGACTCTGATGTGCCTATAATATTTGAAGAACTCCTCGAGTTAAAGCTTATTGAGCTGCTAGAAATGAAGCGGCAGATGAAGCTGGAAAAAGTAATGACCCGAATTACTGCAAATACCATCGGCTCGTAGGTCACCCCCTCGAGAAGTGCTTTGTTTTCAAGGACAAAGTTATGGATTTGGCTCGTCAAAAGAAGATCGAGCTCGAAGACGAAAAGGAAAGCACAAACCATGTGTCCATTACCTTTGGCTCATTCGATCCGATCGAGATATTCACCTATGAAGGGAATAAAGATAAAGAATTGCTGGAGAATGACAAAGTCCAAGTTGATCAACCTGATGAAGAATGATGGATCGTGGTGACTCGACGAAGACGCCGCAAATCGAGTCTGCGAAAAGGATCAACGAAGCAACTTGCAAGGAATGAGATAGTGGTAAGACTAAAGAAGCCACAAATGGTTAAGAACGCAAAGAAGGTGGAGATAGAGGCACACCATCACCAAAAGCCACGTCACCCGGTGACTTTGGGAGAATATTTTCCGAGTTGGTTTCGCATGAGGATTTCTGACGATGATGACAAAGCCTTGTACTGCAATGCTGATAAGGAAGAAGAGGAAAAGAACGAAGTCAAGTCAACACTCTCTCCATCACAGTCTAATAGTCTTGTTGAGTCCTCATTTCAAGAAGTAGATGTTTGTAATGCAAAAATCACCTTCACTGAAGATGATCTCCTACTTGGTGAGACACCACACAATCGCCCTTTGTTTATGGTCGGTTATGTGCTGGAGCTGAGAATAAACAAAATCTTGATAGATGACGGATCTGCAGTTAACATTCTTCCCATTCGCATAATGAAGGAACTTGTCATCTCAACTGAAGACCTTTCTGAAAGCCGACTGATGATTCAAGGATTCAATCAAGGTGGACAAAGGGCCATAGGGGCTATCAAGCTGGAGATCGCCATGGGAGATATGCAATCAACCGCATGGATGCATGTGATTGATGCAAAGACTTCATACAATTTGTTGCTTGGCAGGCCGTGGATACACGAGAACAAAGTTGTCCCATCAGCTTACTACCAATGTTTGAAATATAATAAAAATGGAGTCGAGAAGAAGATAGTTGCTGACGACAAGCCATTCGCTGAAGCCGAGGCATACTTCGCCGATGCAAAGTTCTACTTAAAGAACCACATCATGAATGGAGTAAAAGTTGATGACTCCACGAAGGCCAAAGGCAAGAAAGTAGCTCCTTTATCTCGTTACATCCCAAAAGTGAAGAAAGATGAAGGAGGATCATCAAGCCTCCAAAAGGATGCACTAAGAGAATTAACCCTTCCTATCAAGCAGATTGATACCATAAAGTTATCTTCAAAGCTACGGGAAACGTTTGTGGCCCCTAGCATGCCTCAAAATAAGGCACTCCCCACGAAATGCACAAATGAAGGTTTTGATCCGAATGCTTATAGGTTATTCGTAAAGGCTGGATATGACCCCAATGAACCATCTAAGCTAGGGAACCTCCCACCTGAAGCTACTAGGAAAGAAAACACGATGAAGGACAAGGAGCATGTGGTGAAACAATCACGTGAGGGTCTAGGTTACAAACAACCCCCAGCAGTTCGCATCTCCATTAGAATAGCAAATATTAACTATATCACGACGGAAGATGAACCCGCTGATCCTAATAAAAGGCCTTCTGTATTTGATCGACTTGGAGAACCAACTACAAGAACTTATGTATTTGAGAGGTTGGGGCCATGAAAAAGGAAGAAGAACAAGTCCCAAAGAAATTATGAAGAGATAAGAAGACTTTTGCCATCTAAAGTCCAAAGTATCTCCAAGGAGTGTCGAAGCTTGATCCCTTCCAGAATGAGGCGACAATCAGAACTTTTGATTTTATGCGGGGAGGTACTCAAAGTGAAGACTCGCACAATGGTCCATACTAGAGAGCGTGATGAAGATGAAGAAAGTGTAGGATCTTCATACCACATTACTGCGAATGAGGAGCAATACACTTCATCCCTAAGGAAAGTTGACGAATATTTGGGAGATGCCTCCTGGTGTGGCCATATATCTTTTAATGATGGTGATCCTCAAGAAGACAAAGATGTTGAGGACGCTCCTACGGAACTAGAAGAAGGAATTAAAATGACTGTTGATACATTGAAAGAAGTCAACCTTGGAACTGCAGAAGACTCCAGGCCCACCTATGTAAGTGCCATATTAACCACAGATGAAGAAAACACTTATGTGGAGCTACTCAAAGAATATAGAGATGTCTTCGCTTGGAACTACATAGAGATGCCTAGTTTAGATCCTAAAGTAGCAGTTCATCATCTCACAGTCAAGAAAGGAGCTCGTCCTATTAAACAAGTCCAAAGACGCTTCAGGCCAGAATTGATCCCATCAATTGAAGCAGAGGTCAATAAACTCATCGAAGCTTGGTTTCATTCGGGAGGTTAAATATCCTTCATGGATTTCAAGCATTGTTCCCGTGAAGAAGAAGAATGGCCAAATTCGAGTTTGTGTCGATTTTAGAGACCTCAATAATGCATGCCCTAAAGACGAATTTCCGCTCCCCATTCCAGAGCTTATGATTGATTCCACCACCGGATACGAGGCGATGTCTTTCATGGATGGATCATTTGGCTACAATCAAATACGTATGGCACCAAAAGATGAAGAGCTTACTTGCATTTCGAACTCCTAAAGGCATTTATTGCTACAAAGTAATGCCTTTTGGCTTGAAGAATGTTGGCGCCACATATCAAAGGGCAATGCAGAATATCTTTGACGACATCCTCCACAAGAATGTGGAATGATATGTAGATGATTTAGTGGTGAAATCAAGAAAGAGAGGAGACCACTTGCAAGACTTAAGAACGGTGTTCGAACGACTCCGGAGATATCAACTTAGAATGAACCCGTTGAAATACGCCTTTGGAGTTACTTCTGGAAAATTCCTTGGCTTCATTGTTCGACATCGAGGGATTGAGATAGATCAAGCCAAAGTTGATGCAATTTTGAAGATGCCAGAGCCCAGAAACATACATGAACCGAAAAGTCTACAAGGAAAATTGGCGTACCTTAGAAGATTCATCTCAAATCTAGCAGGGAAGTGCCAGCCTTTTAGCCGTCTCATGAAGAAGGGTGTACCGTTTGAATGGGACCAAGCTTGTAGCAATGCATTCCAAAGAATCAAATCCTACTTGATGAAACCTCCAGTTCTGGCAGCCCCTATACCAGGAAAGCCATTGATTTTATATATTGCAGCCCAAGAAAGGTCAGTGGGAGCCCTTTTAGCCCAAGAAAATGGTGAAAATAAAGAAAATTCCCTCTACTACTTGAGTAGAATGATGACCCCAAATGAGATAAAGTATTCTCCAATCGAAAAGTTGTGTCTGGCATTAGTTTTCGCAATTCAAAAGCTAAAGCACTATTTTCAAGCTCATGTCATCCGTCTCGTCTCAAGGGCGAACCCGATCAAGTTTGTTATGTCAAAACCCGTCCTCAATGATCGATTAGCAAGGTGGTATCTCCAATTTCAACAATTTGAGATTGTGTATATCCCACAAAAAGTTGTGAAAGGACAAGCTTTGGCAGATTTCTTGGCAGATCATCCAATTCCTGATGATTGGGAGTTAACTAATGAACTACCTGATGAAGATGCGATGGTCATCGAAGTGCAACCACCATGGAAAATGTATTTTGATGGTGCCGCAAATCGTGAGGGAGCGGGTGCAGGTGTTGTGTTTGTCACTTCTCAAGGGGAAGTCTTGCCATATTCCTTCACCTTAACACAACATTGCACTAACAATGTTGCGGAATATCAAGCACTCATACTTGGGCTTGAGATGGCCGTTGAGATGAGACAACTCCGATTACATATTTTTGGAGACTCTGAGTTAGTGATCAATCAATTGCTAGGTAGCTACGAAGTCAAAAAGCCAGAATTGTGTCCTTATCATGATTATGCACAGAAATTGATTGCATGGCTTGGCAACGTAACTCTTCATCATGTGCCAAGGAAGGAAAATAAGAAAGCCGACGCCTTAGCTGCTCTAGCTTCGACATTGACTCTGCCCTGCCAGACACAAATCACTGTCTGCCAAAAATGGATAGTGCCACCAAATGAGAATGAGGATGAAGAAAGCAAGCTCGATCGTTTGGTAGCCGTCGCTGAAGCTGTGAAGGTTGACTAGCGACAAACCATGATCGATTACTTATGTTATGGGATACTTCCAGAAGATCCAAGAAGAAAGACAGAAATTCGTCGGCGTGCCCCTCACTTCATTTACTACAAAGACACTTTGTATCGAAGATCATTCGAGGGAGTTCTCTTGCGTTGTTTAGGGGAAGATGAAGCAACACAAGCTATGCAAGAGGCACACTCTGGAGTTTGTGGATCACATCAATCCGGGCCAAAGCTCCACTTCCACATTAAGAGGATGGGTTACTACTGGCCAACAATGGTGAAAGATTGCTTAGATTATGCTCGAAGATGCAAGGCTTGCCAGTTTCACGCAAATTTCATACACCAACCCCCTGAAGTGTTACATCCTACCGTTGCATCTTGGCCATTTGATGCTTGGGGATTAGATATTGTTGGACCACTTCCAAAATCTTCTGGAGGACATCTATACATCTTGGCCGCAACTGATTATTTCTCAAAATGGGCCGAGGCCGTCGCTCTCAAGGAAGTGAAGAAGGAGAATGTTGCAAACTTCATTCGAGTGAACATCATATATCGTTTCGGCATTCCTAGTTATATAATAACAGATAATGGCAAACCGTTCGATAACAAATTGATGACCAAGATCTGTGAACTTTTTGGCTTCAAGCAACATAATTCGTCAATGTATTATGCTGCTGCAAATGGATTAGCCGAAGCATTTAACAAGACGCTTTGCAACTTGTTAAAAAAGGTCATCTCCAAATCTAAAAGAGATTGGAATGACAGAATGAAAGAAGCTTTGTGGGCATATCGTACGACTCATCGCACGCCGACACAGGCAACTCCTTATTCTCTTGTTTATGGAGTCGAAGCAGTTCTTCCTCTTGAGCGTCAAATACCGTCCTTGTGACTCGCTGTCCAAGAAGGTCTTACTGAAGAAGAAAATTCTCGTCTATGCCTTGAAGAACATGAGTCCCTTGATGAAAAAAGGCTAGAATCTCAACAAAGTCTTGAATATTATCAAGCTTGTCTTTCTCGTGCTTTCAATAAAAAGGTTCGCTTGAGGTCCTTCCAAGTTGGCGATCAAGTTCTTGCAGTAAGAAGACCTATTATCACCTCTCGCAAATCTCGGGGCAAATTCACTTCAAAGTGGGATGGCCCATATGTCGTGCAAGAAGCCTATTCAAGCGAAGCTTACAAGTTAGTTGATGCAGATGGCATGAGGATTGGCCCCATCAACGGGAAATTTTTGAAGAGGTACTATCCTTAAAAAAATGATGCTCCTCAACGCACTAGCCTAAACTACAAGTCGTGATGCTTCCCAACGCACGAGCCTAAACTGCAAGTCATGATGCTCCTCGACGCACGAGCCTAAACTGCAAGTCATGATGCTCCTCGACGCACGAGCCTAAACTGCAAGTCATGATGCTCCTCAACGCACGAGCCTAAACTGCAAGTCATGATGCTCCTCGACGCACGAGCCTAAACTGCAAGTCATGGTGCTCCTCGACGCACGAGCCTAAACTGCAAGTCATGATGCTCCTCGACGCACAAGCCTAAACTGCAAGTCATGATGCTCCTCAAAGCACGAGCCTAAACTGCATGTCATAGTGCTCCTTGATGCATGAGCTTAAACTACATGCTGCAATGCTCCTGGCCCGCACGAGCCTAAACTGCGAACGACACCCAAAAAAAAAAATCTCACCCATTCTGAACTACGTTATGACTTGATCCTCTTCACCGAGGTGCGTAGGCAGCTTAGACTTTCATTCTAAGTTCAGTCGCATGAGTTTCAATAAAAATAAAAGTTTGGCGCCATCGAATCATTATGTCAATTCTTCCAAGTGTAGAGGCACATATCTATGAGGAAAAGAGACGATTTGCTTTGAAGTATAAAGATTTTGTTTTATTGCTTCAATAGTACAAAAGTTGATAAATCAAAAAAATGAAGAGACAAAGGGAATTAGACGTTTTCCTATACAAAAGCCTATGTCATAAAAATAATCGTAAACTAGGCTTTGTGGCCGACTCGTCTTGAATGCTTCTTTCAAGTCCATATGACGTCTCCGCAGTCTAATACACTATCCTCAATGCCTCGTATATAAGAAGTCATCTCTCTTAAAAAAAAACCTTCAATCACCACGGGAGCCGCCATTGATAAATTTCAAGACCGTCACCAAATCAAGAGCAAAAAGTTGGTGAAAGGGTGACTCCGCATCTTGTGTGACATTTTGGACTGATATCTGCACTCATCGAACTTGTTCGCAAGTCTGCAAAAGAAATAAACAAAGAGATAAGATTCATGATGATAGCTGAACCCATTACAAGGCTATAAAATCAACTTCAAAAATATTTGTTAGGTTAACCAAGAATGAATGGAGCTTCATCTTCAATGAGACTATAGTTCTTGACGTTCGAATTTTGTAGGTTCGAACTATTGGTGATGTCGACGCTCCTAGTTCAAGATACAGTTCTTCCGGCCAAAAGCACGCAAACCTGAAAGTTTCCTGCGGTCAGTTTGATTTTCAGTATTTTTCTGTTTCAAGGCCAAGAAGAGTTACGGGATGGAATTTTTACAACGAGGCAAACGGATTGTAATTTCGATACTCCTAGCTCAAGATACAATTATTCTCGCTGAAGGTACGCAAACCTGAAAGTTCACTGCAGTTAAGTCGAAGTCTCGAATTTTCTGTTCATAGACCGAAAAGAGTTTGACATGAAATTTATAAGTCCTTCAGGTCTCTGAGTTTTCTTTCTAAAGGTTCAAACGGATTGTGATTCCGACACTTGTAGCTCAAGATATGATTCTTTTTTTGCCGGAACTACACGAATCTGAAAGTTACTGCAGCTAGGTGGACTTTGAAAATTTTATATTTCTACCTCGGAAAGATTTCTGTCACGAAACTCATATGTATTGCAAATCTATGAGTTACTTTCGAAAGGCGCAAGCGGATCACAATTTGGAGTCTCCTAGCTCGAGATATGAATTTTTCCACCATAGCGCGCAAAGCTGAAAAGCAATTCCGCGGACAGATGGGTCAAGTTCAGAAAGTTGCTGCAGACAATCGGCTTGGAATTCTTCTATGATACTTTGAAGACTTCATTAGCTATGAGTCTTATTTCCAATGGCGCAGACGGCTCGTGATTTGGACGCTCCTAGCTTGAGATATGCACGTTTCAATGATAGTATGCAGTGCTATGAAGCCGAGATGACAGGACTTGTGTATCACATTCAAAAGTTCATTCCGACTTGTCCTTATGGAATTTGGCCCCAAATTTTGGATATGTCGTTGTGGTGCAAGTTTTGATTCTGCAGAACCAAACGGATTGCAGTTTGGACATTCCCAGGTGCAGATACGATTTTTCAATGCGAGCATGAAATGCTATGAAGTCAAAACAGCAGAAACACACCAAATACTTGCTCGCCGATGTTCGAAAAGCCTACTCCATTGGCCTTCCTCGCCAGCCCGCACCAATGAGATATGGTACATGTCGCACTCGCTCGCCAAGGATGAAATATGGTCGCTCGAGCTCCAAGCCTCTTTCTTACCAAGATGCATCATGTTGCTGAAGGAATGTGCCAAGTTGTTGTACTCTCTCGAAAACCTACAAAAATAAGAAAAGATTTTGGAGCCCTCGGTGCCAACAAGATGATGTTTTTGCGGATACGGTGCAAGTAGCACGACGAAAAGCTCGATTAATGAATATCAGTGTCATAGCACGACACTTCTGCTTATACTGATACGCTTCGATTCGATATGATGGACATAAAGGATTTTCCAAATCGGCATGCAAAAGGGAAGTTAAAATTTGGGAGCCTCGCTAATCTCTGGCCACACACAAGCAATAAAGACAACGACATGAAGCTTTCACTTAGCAACAAGAATCGGTGTCAATGACACGACGCTTCAATGCGGATGGTCAGTATTTTGACGTGCACTTCTCCGTCAAATCTCGAGGGATCGTACCCTTCATGAACCTACAAAAAGAAGAGGGGAGCACCTCCGAGCCTGCAACAAAAGAAAAGGGAGAAAAAGAAGTATGCTGCCCGAACAATCCTCGCGATTTCGGTGCTTGATCGATCAAAGATTGGTTGCATATGGATCAAAAGGGCTGGAGCTTCAACCTTTATAGATGTTGTCTATCACCGAGTCTTCTTACCAACGATATAAACAGCTCGTAGTTCCGATGCTCCTATCTTTAGATATATATTTTTTAGCAAGAGCATGCAAAACTGGAATATCGAACAGTGACAGAACTTAAACTAGGATTGCGAAGCTCACCTGGGATGCTACGATGCGAATCTAGATCCAAATTTTTGATATGTTGTAGTACTCCGAGTCTAGTTTCTGTAGCCACAAATCACTCGTGATTTTGGTGTTCCTACACCAAGATATGATTTTTTTAGTCAGGACGCACAAAACTGGAATATTGAGCAGTGACAGAACTTAAACCAAGATTACGAAGCTCACCTGGGATGCTACGACGTGAATCTAGATCCAAATTTTTGATATGTTGTAGTACTCCGAGTCTAGTTTCCGTATCCGCAAACCACTCGTGATTTCAATACTCCTACACTAAGATATGGTTTTTTTGGTTGAGACGCACAAAGCTGAAATTCTTGGCAGCAACTGCACAAAAAAACGTTAGGAGAATCGAGCGACGGGATTGCGTTGCCAACTATTGACGAGTACCTTCAAAACCACTGTTGCTTTCATCAAAGAGTGGAGAATTGCTGCTATGGCAACAATCACAGGAGAAAGCAGTGAATTTATAGAAAGGGAATTGATAGAATTTAAGGAAATTCTTGGCGCTCAAGTCACAATATGTGTAAACAAGGAAAATATCACGTCCAAATTGGAGTTGGTCAAACTTGAAAGATGGAAACAAAAAATTAAAGGAAAGATTTTTTTGGATCCATATATGTTCGTACAAGAAAGGAAAAAGAAGGTCTTGCAATTAACCAAGAAAGTGCCATGTTTGGAAATCTCTCCTTAATGCATGACATCAAAAGAGGAAAGTGATTCAAGTGCTTGGTTTATGCTTCCTATACGTCTATTACTTTCAAGATTTGTATGACTTTGTACTTGGAAATGTTGACTTAATAAGTCCATAAGACTTTGGAAAATAAGAAATCATTCCATGGACAAGTAAACACGCATGTAAGTTGCGCTCCCGAAAATGGAAAATTGCGATCAGACTCCAAATCAGAAAAGGATAGTAAATAGTATAACGCGTGGAACTGTTCTTCTCACATATACTTCAAGTCTTGTCTTATATTTTCGCAAGCTTACATCCCGCCAAGCTTTGAAGTAGGGGGCATTTGTAGACAATTAAAATTTTGTCAAATTTAAATCCATAAAAAATTTGGATTTTACCACAAATTAAATATATATTGGTCCAATTAAGCAACATGGACTGGTATAATTGGGTTTGTTATTTAAATCCAATTAAATTGATTTAAATAAATATCCATTAATATATTATTGGGCTAGCCCGTCAATTAGTCTTCTATCAAATGGACCGGCTCATAAGCCTCAAGCCCAATGATCCACTAGGGTTTTCTTGAAGACTACTCCACCCCACACCTATATAAAGGGGTCAAAGGAGAAGGCTAAGACAAGCAAGTAAACAGAAGGAAAGGCTAAAGAAGCTCTGAAGGATAGCATCAAGGTCTCCATCCATATCTGCAATCATCGTCTGTGGTCAAATCCCAAAGGCGAACTCAAGTCATAAGCGGGCGGCTTCAAATCTTCCGTTTGTGATAACTGCAATATCAAATCCTGGTCCGTGACGAGCTTCAAATCGTTCGTGACGTACTACAAATCTAAAATCCGACAAGTTCAAGATCAAGCTTTTAAGCTCTTGAACCATCATCCATAACGAGAAGAATCGGAGGACTACATCTCTTTTGATTTAGAGATATTTTAGAGATTGTAACCCCATCACTTGAATTTAAATATAATATTTGTCGCTATTTTTCTTGTCTTGATTATTATTTTTCAGGAGCGAAATTTAGTTGTTACATACACATATAGAAATTAAAAAATAAAGTTAGCGAAAAGAATAATAAGATAATAATAGATTTTTAATACCTTTCATCTTTTAAAACCAATTCAGTCGAGAAAGTAGCATCGGAATTGTAACGATCTCGTACTTCCCACAAACAAACAACCCAAATTTTAAACTTACTCGATTAAATCACTGTGAATAGCCATATTTTGCAAAAATAGTATGTTGATAGCACTAGGAAAATTGGAATTAGGAACAACGTATAAGTCCGAGAAATAGAAGTCAGGCATCGCCAGTTTGGAAAAGTTCCTTTTCAATCGTGCGCCACGTTTGTAAGTTACAATCTTGTTTTGAGGTTTTGCATAAGATAGTGGGTTCTAAATTTGGGGAAAAGTGGGTTAAAAATCAGTTTTCCTTTTTAAAGTTAAAGAGTAACAAACGTATATGTTTTAAATTCAGTTAACTTTTTAAAAATAAAGAAATCTAAAATTTTGAATTAAATAAAGATCTTTTCTTGGAAGAAAAAATTACTGTCTAAGCAGATGAATTTTGAAGGAGCTTTTATTCCCAAATAATTTTGAATTAGTAAATTTTCTTAAAAATAAATAAATCCACAATTTTGAATTAAATAAATCTATTTTATTAGTCTTCATGGTTCATAATTAAAGAGCCAAAAACGTATGTTTTAAAATGTGTAATTTTTAAATAATAATCTTAAATCAGATTTTATTTTTAAATTTAAAGATTAATAAACATATGCTCTAAAATCAGTTAAGTTTTTAAAAATAAAGAAATCTTTAATATTTAAACTAAAAGATTAAGAAAAGTGGGTTTTAAATGTGTAATTTAATTTTAAATAAAAATCTAAATTAGTTTTCTTTTTTAAAATTAAAGCGTAAACAATGTATGTCAAAATCAGCTAAATTTTTAAGATGTAAGTTTTAAAGTCAGTTAATTTTAAGATGTAAGTTTTTAAGTAGTTCTTTTTTAATAATTTTATATCTCCTATTTTTGGAGTCTTGTCCTAAAGTATCATGTGGCATATTTTAGTATGACACTTGGCTTAAGGTGTGACGACCCAAAGGGTCATCACTTATTTAATTAATCATTTCGAGCTTCTGAGGTCTTGAAAACCTCATTTATAGTTGCCTCAATTTGCGTGCACAGTCCAGGCACAAAGCTGGAAAATATTTATGTTGAAATACGTGAACTATGTGAAAAAGTTGAAGAATTTTGATATTAATATTGATATGGTTGACTTTGGTCAACATTTTTGGTAAACGGACCCGGATCCGTGATTTGACTGCTTCAGAAAATCCGTAGAAAAATATGGAACTTGGGCGTATGCCCGGAATTGAAATCCGAGGTCTAGAACCCCGGTAAAAGAATTTTTCTGTTAAATTGTTTTCTGAAAATGTTTAAGGAAAATGAAACTGAATTTTGATTAAAAAGTACTGGTATCGGGCTCGTATTTTGGTTCCGACGCCCGGTACAGGTCATATATATTGGTTAAGCGCTTCCTGTAAAGTTTGGTTGAAAACGGACGTCGTTTGACGTGTTTCGGCCTTAAATTGGAAAGTTTGGAAATTATGGAATTTTAAAGAATTCTTGAGTTTTAAGGCTCAATTCATCGATTTTGATGTTATTTTAGCGATTTGATCGCGCGAGCAAGTTCGTATGATGCTTTTGAGTTAGTGTACATATTTGGTTTGGAGCCCCGAGGGCTCGGAAGTGTTTCGGAGGTGGTTCGGGGTGTTTTTGGACTTAGAAAACTGGCAGATTTTCTGCAATTTTTACACGGACATTTTACTCTACGCGATCGCGGCCTTGTACACGCGATCGCACTGCCTTGTCACATTACTCAACGCGATCGCAGCTGTCTGCACGCGATCGCGAAGCTTTCTGTCCTTCTTCAACGCGATCGCAGCCGTTTGCACGCGATCGCGTAGCTTTCCGTTTTCCTTCAACGCGATCGCGACCCTTTTCACGCGATCGCGTAGTACAAATGAGCCACCCAGCGAAATTCTTCTACGCGATCGCAGCATTGTCCACGCGATCGCGTAGTGTTGAATATTTGCCTTCCGCGATCGCGACCTAATTCACGCGATCGCGTAGAACAAATTCGCTGCCCAGTGAATTTAATTCCAAAACAGAACAGAAACGGGATTTTATCCCATTATCACAAAAATCCTTTCTTCTCCACAACTCTTAGGCGATTTTGAGGCATTTCTTCATCAAAGTTCATTGGGTAAGTATTGTTAACTCGTCTTCTTCATTTTTCATCAACATCAATCAAATCCTTAGGCTTAAACATGTGTAAATTGGTTGAAAAATTGAGAAATGGGTATAGTTAGGGCTTTCAAAGAATTTGCGATTTAGACTTCGTTTTGGAGTCGAACTTAAGAACAAATTGTATATTTGAACTCATGGAAGATTGGGTGAACTTATTTTGGTTCGAAACTTGAGTTTCGACTATGTGGGCTGATGAGTGGTGATTTTACCACTCATTTTAGCCTTCTTTCCTTAGCTTTTGTGTCGTCTTATGTATGCAATGAGATTGTTAAATCAATTGTGTATAGATACAATTGGATTGGAGCCAAATTCGAAAGGAAAAGGCATTGCTACGGATTGAATCGTTCGTAAACTTTCGAGGTAAGTGTTTGTTCTATCCTAGCTTCAAGGAATAGGAATTTAGTTATGTATGAATTGTTGGTTAAGAGTTATTGGTGTCACACCGGTAATGGAGATAAATTGTTGAATTATTATCAATTATTGGTTCAAAACCGGTAATTGTTATTGTTCTCCCTTGTTGGGACTTGTTGTGAAGATAATTATTGATTGCCCTTGATGGGACGGTTTATGAATCACTGTTTCTTTCTTTGCCCTTAACTGTGATTGTTATTTGGGTGAGGAAGAGTGATAATGCACGAAGGGTGATGCCGTGCCATGTTTATTTATTTATGCACGAAGGTTAATGCCGTGCCATGTTTATTTATTGATTATGCACGAAGGATCATGCCGTGCCTGGTTATTGAACCATGTACGAAGGATCATGCCGTACCATGGATGTGAGGATGAGAGTAAAAGCACGAAGGGTGATGCCGTGTACTTTATTTGTTTATTTGGTGAGGATGAGAGTAAAAGCACGAAGGGTGATGTCGTGCAACTGTTTGCTATTTCTTGAATTGATATTACTTGTGTTTACATTATACTTTGTTTTTCCTTGTGAAATTATTAACTGTGGTTAATTGTTGAATTCTTTAAGATATTCCTTTTTGTGTTAATACTTGATTATTTCTTGTTATTTTGTGGTACACGTATATATATTGAATTGCACAGGTTTATGTGAGTGTCTGGTCCTAGGCTTGTCACTACTTCGCCGGGATAGGCCAGGCACTTACCAGCACATAGGGTCGGTTGTGCTGATATTACACTTCTGTGTGTTTTTGCACAGGTCCAGGTTACAATCAGGAGCAGCAACAACAGTAAATCGATTGCGTGGGAGTTGATCATATTTGAGACCGAGGTAGCTTGCAGACGTCCGCAGGCCCGGCGTCTCTCTCTTTATTTATGTTATTAGCTGTAGTCTCTTTGTTCCGAGACAAACAGAATTATGTTATATTTCCTTCGGACTTTTATGTGTAGTATTCCATAGTAGTTCGTGAGTTGGTGACTCCACGTCTTGGGTAGAGGATTTCAGTATGATTTTCACTTTATAATTTGTGATTTTCACCTTGTGTTTTGTTATTCCGCATTTATTTAATTAAAAATTGTGTTAAAAACAAGATAGTATAAATACAGTGGCTTGCCTAGCTACCACGAGTAGGCGCCATCACGATCCCGATGTTGGGGGAAAATCCGGGTCGTGACAAGTTGGTATCAGAGCTCTAGGTTACATAGGTCTCACCACTCACGAACAAGCTTAGTAGAGTTTGGGAGGTAGGTACGGAGACGTCTGTACTTGTCCTCCAAAGTCTATTGAGTTAGGAAAGAGTCTCTCATTTGTTCTTTCTTGTCGTGCGACTTGTTCCTCAATTACTGATTGAATTTCTATTCTGTCCTTTCGCAGATGGTGAGGACACGCGCTTCTTCGTCCGCTGACCAGCAGCCCGAGCCCCAGCAGCTCCCGTGAGGGGCAGGGGCCAAGGCCGTATCAGAGGCCGTGGTAGGGGTAGAGCTCAGCCCCAGGCAGCTACTCCAGAGGTGGAGCCTCATATTGAGATTGACGAGGAGGTTCCGGTTCCAGCAGCTCCAGTGGGCCCAGCTCAGGTCCCAGGAGAGGCTTTATTTACCCCGGATCTTCGGGATGCTTTGGTCAGAATAGCGGGATTCATGGACAGCATTGCCAGAGCGGGTTTATTATCAGTTGCCCCAGCCACTTCTCAGGCTGGAGGAGGGGCCCAGACTCCTATTGCTCATACTCCGGAGCCAGTAGCTCCTCAGCCTCAGGCACTAGTAATTCAGCCAGCTGTGGCCACTCAGTCAGGTACCACAGCTCATGTCGGCGATGGAGCGGCCATGACTTCTGATTCGTTATGGAGGCTTGATCGGTTCTCCAAGCTATTTACCACTACATTCAGTGGAGCCGCATCAGAGGATCCTCAGGACTTCTTATTCACTTGCCATGAGATTCTCAAGACTATGGGGATCGTGGAGACAAACGGAGTTGACTTCTGTACCTTCAGACTTGCAGGATCCGCCAAGACTTGGTGGAGAGATTATTGCCCGACTCGACCAGCAGGGTCCCCAGCTTTATCATGGGACCGGTTTGCGGAACTATTTATGGAGAAGTTTCTCCTTGCTACTCAGAGCGGGATGTACTTCGGAGGCATTTTGAGCGCCTCCATCAAGGCACTATGACGGTCACACGGTGTGAGACGAGATTTATCGACTTGGCTTATCATGCGGTGGTGATACTTCCCGCGAGCGGGAGAGGGTCCGCGTGATTTATAGATGGGCTTAATCGGCCGATTAGACTCCGATGGCTATGGGCGTGAGGAGTGACATATCATTTCAAGAGGCAGCCAACGCAGCGCGCAGAGTTGAGATGGCTCTTGCTAGGGGAGGCGGTTATTCTTCGGATAAGAGGCCTCGTCATTCGGGTGGTTTGGTGGTTCTTCCTCTCGTAGCAGAGAATCCTTTGATAGAGGCCGGTCCTCCGAGCCTTTCATTCCGCCCTTCGAAGCTTCGCGGGGTGGATCGAGTGATCGTGGTTTTCGGGGACATTATTCAGACCGGCCTCCTATTGATGCTCGGCCTCTTCCAGTGTTCGTGGAGGCCATTCGGGTCGTCGGGGCCAGCAACCTACCAGTCTCAGAGTTGCTACGGTTATGGTGACCCGAGTCATTTTATCAGGAATTGCCCTATGCTGGTGGGCAACTCTCAGCGACGAGGTCCTCGTCCTATGATTCGAGCCCCGCTGACCCTCGGCCTGCCCGGCCGGCCAGAGGCGGGGGTAGGATTATAGAGGTGGAGGTCGAGACCGTAGAGGTGGAGACCGTCCGGCGAAAGGTAGAGGTCGGCCACGGTTGATGGTCGTCCTCAGAGACGCAACTCGGAGGAGGTGCGAGATCCCCGATTCTATGCTTTACCAGCCAGAGCCGAGGCAGAGGCATCGGATGTCGTGATTACGGGTACTATTCTTGTGTGTGGTGTGAGCCTCGCATTATTTGACCTCGGATCTACATATTTCTATGTGTCTTCCTACTTCGCACCATATTTGGCCGTGCCCAGCTATGCTCGGATATTCCAGTTTATGTGGCTACACGAGTGGGTGACTCCATTGTAGTCGATCGGGTGCATCGTTCGTGCGTAGTTATATTTGGAGGTCTTGAGACCCGTGTTGATCTGTTGCTTTTGGATATGGTAGATTTTGATGTCATATTGGGGATGGACTGGTTGTCCCCATACCATGCTATTCTTGATTGTCATGCTAAGATTGTCACCTTAGCCTTGCCAGAATCACCCCGATTAGAGTGGAAGGGTACCTCAAGCCACTCCGTTCGCACTGTTATTTCTTATGTTAAGGCTCGACGTATGGTCGAGAAGGGGTGTCTAGCTTATTTGGCTTAGGTTCGTGATTCCAGCGCAGAAGTTCCTTCCATTGAGTCGGTCCCTATTGCACGGGAGTTTCCGGAGGTTTTTCCTTCAGACCTGCGGGCATGCCACCCGACAGGGATATTGATTTCTGTATTGATCTGGCACCGGGTACTCAGCCCATCTCTATTCCACCCTATCGTATGGCCCCGCCGGAACTAAAAGGAGTTGAAAGATCAGTTGCAGGACCTTCTTGAGAAGGGTTTTATCAGGCCCAGTGTTTCCCCCTGGGGAGCACCCGTATTATTTGTAAAGAAGAAGGATGGCTCGATGCGGATGTGTATTGATTACCGGCAGTTAAACAAGGTGACTATCAAAAATAAATATCCACCGCCGAGGATTGATGATTTGTTTGACCAGCTCCAGTGAGCGAGGGTATTCTCTAAGATAGACTTGAGGTCAGGCTACCATCAGCTGAAGATCAGGGCGGCTGACATTCCTAAGATAGCCTTTTGCACTAGGTATAGGCATTATGAGTTCTTGGTCATGTCCTTCGGGTTGACCAATGCCCCAGCAGCATTCATGGAGTTGATGAATAGGGTATTTAGGCCTTACTTAGATCGGTTCATGATAGTCTTTATAGATGACATCCTGGTATACTCCCGCAGCCAGGAAGAGCAGGAGCAGCACCTCAGAGTGGTTCTTCAGACTCTGAAGGATAATCTGCTATATGCCAAATTTTCGAAATGTGAGTATTGGTTGAGTTTGGTGGCATTTCCGGGTCATATTGTATCAGTGGAAGGTATTTAGGTAGACCCAAAGAAGATTGAGGCAGTCCAGAATTGGCCTCGACCAGCTTCAGTGACTGAGATTCGGAGTTTCTTGGGGTTAGCAGGTTACTACCGTCGATTTGTAGAGGGGGTTTCTTCTATTGCAGCCCCGATGACCAGGTTGACCCAAAAAGGTGCCCAGTTCCAGTGGTCAAATGAGTGTGAGGTGAGCTTTCAGAAGCTCAAGACAGCCTTGACTACAACACCAGTGCTGATACTACCTACGGTGCAGGGCCTTATACAGTTTACTGTGACACATCTCGTACCGGGCTTGGAGCGGTATTGATGCAGGATGGTAAGGTTATTGCTTATGCTTCGAGACAGTTAAAAATACATGAGAAGAATTATCCGATTCATGATCTTGAGTTAGCAGCAGTGGTCCATGCCTTAAAGATTTGGAGGCATTATCTATATGGGGTGACATGTGAGGTGTACACTGATCACAAAAGCCTACAGTACTTGTTCAAACAGAAGGAGTTGAATCTACGACAACAGAGATGGTTAGAGTTGCTAAAAGACTATGATGTTACTATATTATATCACCCAGGTAAGGCCAATGTGGTGGCCGATGCATTGAGTAGAAAGTATGCCAGCATGGGTAGTCTTGCATATATTCCGGTCAATCAGAGACCATTAGCTCTAGATGTCCAGGCCTTAGCCAACCGGTTCGTGAGATTAGACATTTCTGAGCCTAGCAGAGTGTTAGCCTGCACGGTCGCTCGTTCTTCTTTATTAGAGCGTATCCGTGAGAGGCAATTTGATGATCCTCATTTGCGTGACATGAGAGATACTGTACAGCAGGGAGGTGCCACAAAGGTAACTCTAGATAATGACAGAGTATTGAGATTGCAGGGTCGAGTTTGTGTGCCCAATGTTGAGGGGATTCGAGAGTTGATCTTAGCGAGGGCCCACAGTTCGCGGTATTCTATTCACATGGGGCACCACGAAGATGTATCAAGATTTATGACAGCACTATTGGTGGCGCAGAATGAAGAAAGATATCGTTGCGTATGTCGCTTGGTGTCTAAATTGTCAGCAGGTGAAATATGAGCACCAGAGACCTGGTGGTGTGTTCCGGAGGATTGAAATTCCCGAGTGGAAATGGGAGCGGATCACTATGGACTTCGTTACTTGGACTTCCTTTGACTCGGAGGAAATTTGATGCTATTTGGGTCATTGTTGATAGGTTGACCAAGTCAGCACACTTTATTCCAGTATCTGTCCCCTACTCGTCGGAGAGGTTAGCAGAGGTTTACATTAGGGAGATTGTTCGTCTCCGTGGAGTGCCGATGTCTATTATCTACCGATCGGGAACGCGAGCTTACCTCGCGGTTCACGGAGAGCGGTCCCGGCGAGAATTAGGCACCCGAGTTCGGTTGAGTACAGCATTTCATCCTCGGACGGATGGCCGGTCCGAGAGGACTATTCAGATTCTTGAGGACATGCTTCGAGCATGTGTTATTGATTTCGGAGGCTCGTGGGATCAGTTTCTACCATTAGTAGAGTTCGCCTACAATAACAGTTACCAATCTAGCATCCGGATGGCTCCGTATGAGGCGTTGTATGGTAGGCGATGTCGATCACCAGTTGGATGGTTTGAACCGGGAGAGGCTCGGTTGTTGGGTACAGACTTAGTTCAGGAGGCCTTAGATAAGGTCAAGACTATTCGGGAGAGATTGCGTTCAGCTCAGTCTAGGCAAAATACTTATGCGGATCATAAGGTTCGAGATGTAGATTTCATGGTTGGTGAACGAGTATTGCTCCGAGTGTCTCCTATGAAGGGCGTGATGAGGTTCGGAAAGAAGGGCAAGCTCAGCCCTAGGTATATTGGTCCATTTGAGATTCTAGACAGAGTGGGAGGGGTGGCTTACAGACTAGCTTTGCCGCCTAGCTTATCAGCCGTGCATCCAGTTTTTCATGTATCTATGCTTCGAAGATACCACGGCGATCCCACACATGTGTTAGACTTCAGTACTGTCCAATTGGACAATGATCTATCTTACGAGGAGGAGCCGGTAGCCATTCTAGACCGGCAGGTTCGACAGTTGAGGTCAAAGAGTTATCCTTCCGTGCGTGTTCAGTGGAGAGGTCAGCCTCCTGAGGCATCGACCTGGGAGTCCGAGTACGATATGCGGAGCCGCTACCCACACTTGTTTCCTGACTCAGGTATTTCTTTCTTTTGTCCGTTCGAGGACGAACGGTTGTTTTAGAGGTGGAGATTGTGACGACCCAAAGGGTCATCACTTATTTTATTAATCATTTCGAGCTTCTGAGGCCTTGAAAACCTCATTCAATGTTGCCTCGATTTACGTGCACAGTCCGGGCACAAAGCTGAAAAATATTTATGTTGAAATATGTGAAATATGTGAAAAAGTAGAAGAATTTTGATATTAATATTGATATGGTTGACTTTGGTCAACATTTTTGGTAAACGGACCCGGATCCGTGATTTGACCATTTCAGAAAATCCGTAGAAAAATATGGAACTTGGGCATATGTCCGGAATTGAAATCCGAGGTCTAGAACCCCGGTAAAATAATTTTTCTGTTAAATTGTTTTCTGAAAATGTTTAAGGAAAATAAAACTGAATTTTGATTAAAATGTACTGGTATCGGGCTCGTATTTTGGTTCCGACGCCCGGTACAGGTCATATATATTGGTTAAGCGCTTCCTGTAAAGTTTGGTTGAAAACGGACGTCGTTTGACGTGTTTCGACCTTAAATTGGAAAGTTTGGAAATTATGGAATTTTAAAGAATTCTTGAGTTTTAAGGCTCAATTCATTGATTTTGATGTTATTTTAGCGATTTGATCGCACGAGCAAGTTCGTATGATGTTTTTGAGTTAGTGTACATATTTGGTTTGGAGCCCCGAGGGCTCGGGAGTGTTTCGGAGGTGGTTCGGGGTGTTTTTGGACTTAGAAAACTGGCAGATTTTCTGCAATTTTTACACGGACATTTTACTCTACGCGATCGCGGCCTTGTACACGCGATCGCACTGCCTTGACACATTACTCAACGCGATCGCAGCTGTCTGCACGCGATCGCGAAGCTTTCTGTCCTTCTTCAACGCGATCGCAGCCGTCCGCACGCGATCGCGTAGCTTTCCGTTTTCCTTCAACGCGATCGCGACCCTTTTCACGCGATCGCGTAGTACAAATGAGCCACCCAGTGAAATTCTTCTACGCGATCGCAGCATTGTCCACGCGATCGCGTAGTGTTGAATATTTGCCTTCCGCGATCGCGACCCAATTCACGCGATCGCGTAGAACAAATTCGCCCAGTGATTTAATACCCCAAAACAGAACACTTACGGGATTTTATCCCATTTTCACAAAATCCTTTCTTCTCCACAACTCTTAGGCGATTTTTGAGGCATTTCTTCATCAAAGTTCATTGGGTAAGTATTGTTAACTCGTCTTCTTCATTTTTCATCAACATCAATCAAATCCTTAGGCTTAAACATGTGTAAATTGGTTGAAAATTTGAGAAATGGGTATAGTTAGGGCTTTCAAAGAATTTGCGATTTAGACTTCGTTTTGGAGTCGAACTTAAGAACAAATTGTGTATTTGAACTCATGAAAGATTGGGTGAACTTATTTTGGTTCGAAACTTGAGTTTCGACTATGTGGGCCCGGGGTCGATTTTTACTATTCCGGGCAGAATGTTGTAAAAATCAAATTTAGCAATATAAACTAGTTTGTTAAGTAGAATTGATGATATTGAATCAATTGTGTATAGATATGATTGGATTGGAGTCAAATTCGAAAGGAAAAGGCATTGCTACGGATTGAATCGTTCATAAGCATTTGAGGTAAGTGTTTGTTCTATCCTAGCTTGAGGGAATAGGATTATGTGTTATGTGTTATGTGATCGAGTGCGGTGTATGAGTTGTGGTGACGAGCATCCATACACTGGCGCCTAGTATGACCGTGAGTCGTTGGAACATGATTATTTTGAGATATATTACAGATGAATTGTTATTGTTCTCCTTGTTGGGACTTGTTGTGAAGATAATTATTGATTGCCCTTGATGGGACGGTTTATGAATTACTGTTTCTTTCTTTGCCCTTAACTGTGATTGCTATTTGGGTGAGGAAGAGTGATAATGCACGAAGGGTGATGCCGTGCCATGTTTATTTATTTATGCACGAAGGTTAATGCCGTGCCATGTTTATTTATTGATTATGCACGAAGGATCATGCCGGGCCCTGTTATTGAACCATGTACGAAGGATCATGCCGTACTATGGATGTGAGGATGAGAGTAAAAGCACGAAGGGTGATGCCGTGTACTTTATTTGTTTATTTGGTGAGGATGAGAGTAAAATCACGAAGGGTGATGCCGTGCAACTGTTTGCTATTTCTTGAATTGATATTACTTGTGTTTACATTATACTTTGTTTTTCCTTGTGAAATTATTAACTGTGGTTAATTGTTCAATTCTTTAAGATATTCCTTTTTGTGTTAATACTTGATTATTTCTTGTTATTTTGTGGTACATGTATATATATTGAATTGCACAGGTTTATGTGAGTGTCTGGTCCTAGGCTTGGGGGAAAATCCGGGTCGTGACATAAGGAGAGGGCTTTTTCCTCTCCTTTTAATAATATATAGATGTGGTTGAGCTAATGGGTTACTTAGCATCTAAGCCTAAACACAAACATTGATATTTTGTACAAGTTTATTTAATTAGCCTAGTTGTAGCTGTATTTTTTTTAATTTTGGGCCACTTTATATTTTTGCCCACCTTCATGTTCAGGTGATAATTGAAGCCCATTATATAAATAATGGGTTATTGTTATAGAAACACCCATCGAGTCATTTTCAATTGTAATGAGAGAACTTTTGCTCTCCTTCAAAACATGGAACCCTAACGTAAACTTCTGCTCTTCCATTCGATTTGTAATGTTTTCATGGTATTAGAGCGTGGATTCTGGGACGTTTCTCCTCGATTATTCGTCTGGTCTTACCCCAGTTCAATTTTGTTGAGTCTTTCATTGGTGAATCAAAGTTTTTGGTTCTACGGTAGTTGGTGAATCGAAGTTTTTAACTCACACGAGGAAAGTTTCTGTCGACGGTCTTCTCAGCTCAGCGTTTTGGTTGGTTTTCCGACGCTTTTGAGCTTAATCCAGGAGGAGCTACAAGTTTTGGGTTCATGTCACTCGGATCTAGGGTTTTGACTAATTTTGATGGTCGTTCTTCTCCGGTAGTGAAAAATTTGGGTAAATATATTCTTATCTATGATTAAGGATTTGCATGTGTGTTTTTGGTAGAAATCTATTGTGTTGAATAGTTGTATCAAAAATTGAAGCAATTCCCCTCTTCCACTATTGTTCCTGATCCTTATATTCCTTTCTCTGTGGAATAGCTATGAGTAATATTAATACGTCATCCCCCGATCATATAAGTCATTTTTTTGTCCACTCTTCCGACATTCCTGGTGTGTCTCTCATTCCTGTTCCCTTTTAGGTTAGTGTTTTTGGGGGATGGAAAAGGAAGATAATGGTGGCCTTATAAACTAACAATAAAATAGCTTTTGTTGATGGTACGTGTCCCCGACCAACTACCATAGTGATTGAACAAAGGCTATGGGACAGGTGTAACAACATGGTGATTTCCTCGTTGACTGCCTCTCTATCTCTTGAGATAGCTGGGAGTGTGCAGTACTCTGAAACGGCACAGAGTATATGTGCCCAATTGCAATCCATATATGGTACAACTAATAGGACCATAATTTTTGAACTTAAAAGAGAACTTACCCATACTTCTCAAAGTCCTCTAGACATAACATCATACTTTAATAAACTGAAAGGGTTATGGGATGAATTGGGGGTAGTGTGTACTAATCATGGTCAAAGATACATTTGTGTTGTGAAACCTAGGATCATACAAGAGGATGAAGAGAATAGGTTATTTCAATTCCTCGTGGGCTTAAATGAGACATATATAGGGGTAAGGAGCAACTTGATTATGATGCAACCTCCTCATAGTCTTGACAGTGCCTATAATATCCTCCTCAATGATGAAAAACAAAGACAAGTCCAATCAATTTTCCAATTCAATCCTGATTCTACGTCATTCAATGTTAATACAAACAACTAGCCTGGAATTCCTATTGGGGTGAATCAAGCTGCAGTACCAAATTCCCCTCCTCTTAGTCAGTATACACAAAGAGTTAACTTTTACCAGATTAAAGCTTCCCTATTATTTAGATATTGCAAGAAGTCTAGAAACTTAATTGATAAGTGTTACAAGCTTCATGGTTACCCACAAGACCTAACTTCAACAAAGGAAAGAAAGTTGTTGATCATGCCACCACTTGGTTCTTAGCTTAACCCTTTTGAGGTGCACACATCTGCCATTGTTGGAAATTTCACTGAGAATCATCAATCTGTTCCAAATGTGGATGGTCAAGGATCTGTGATTCCAGGTCTGAGCAGACAACAATATGATCAGCTGATAACTTTGCTACAACAGACTTAGTTTAGAGATTCCAATGCCCAGGCTCCTAATCTCATGTGTTTTGCCAATTTTGTTGGTACAATACTAATTGAGAGCTTTGTTTCTGATTCCAAGCTTTGTATGATTACTAAAATTAACTCTATCACCTAGATAATAGACTCAGGAGCATTTGACCACGTGACATCTAATAAAAGCTTAATCTTTAATATCACACCCTTAGTCATACCTTACCTTGTAACTGTTTCTAATGGATACAAAGTGAAAGTAACTTCTACAGGATCTTTTGCTTTGACTCCATTCATCACTCTTCGTATTGTGTTGTTTGTTCCTTCTTTTCAACACACCTTAATCTTTGTCCACAAACTGATAAAATTTATTTACTACAACTTCCTGTTTTCTGTAGATGTTACGGGCCCCTTCTCTGAAGATGCCTCTGGATCTTGGTAAAGAGGAGGCTGGTCTGTACAAGCTTACTTGGGTGCCACCTTCACATCCTCCTCCTATTATTTGCAAGTCTGTTTCTGTGTGTTCTTTGACTGATTCATGCAAACCTATTTGTTCCTCTAGTTCTAAGCCTGTTGGATTGTCTTCGGATGCAAATAGTTCCATTTGTAATAATGTTGATGCATATGATATGAATTTCATTTGGCATTTAAGACTTTCTCACATTCCTTTTACAAATATGAAACACATTTTTATTTTGTCGTCTTCTCTTGCTCCTGGACAAGCATTTTCTTGTGCTATTTGTACTATGGCCAGACAAACTAGACTTCCCTTCTCTGATAGCTCTATCAGTACAACCAACCCCTTTCAACAAATTCACATTGACACATCGGGACCTTACCCTACTCCAACCTCTTCTTGTTCAATATATTTCCTCACAATTGTTGATGATTTTTCTAGGGAAAGTTGGACGCATCTACTGGGTTCTAAAAGCAATGTTTTCTCCATGCTTAAATCTTTCTTGGCATTGGTTAAGACTCAGTTTAATACTACTGTCCAGACCATTAAAAGTGATAATGCCTTGGAAATAGGTTCCAGCCTTGCTGGTTATTCGTTCTTCAACCAACATGGCATCATTCAAGAAACAACCTGCCCCCACACTCCTCAACAAAATAGTATAGTTGAAAGAAAACATAGAACACTTCTTGAGGCATGTTGAGCTTTACTTTTCCAGTCCAAATATTTATCTTTTTGGGGATTGTTTATTGACTGCTACCTACTAACTCAATAGGATTCCATCTAGGATACTCCAAAACAAATCCCCTTATGAAGTGTTGTATGGCAAAATCCCTAATTAATCACATTTGAGAGCTTTTGGTTGCCTTGCCTAGGCCACTGTGCCTATTCCCCAAAGAGACAAACTCAAACCTAGGGCAATTCCTTGTGTTTTTCTAGGCTATCCTTTTGCCGAAAAGGGTTGCATGTTGTATGATCTAGCTTCTAAGAATTGTTTTGTCTCTAGAGATGTTTTATTTCATGAGACGTTTTCCTTTTGCCACACCTCTAACTATACACATGTTTTTACTACTTTTCTCTTTCTACCTCGTACTATTCCTGCATTTGATGATCAGGATGCCGGGACAACCACCACCTTTGTCCCTGCAATTTCTTTTGTTCCTTCCATTGTTTCCAACTCACTTAATCCTTGTCACGACCCAAACCCGGTCATGATGGCGCCCAGCCCTAAAGCTAGGCAAGCCATACCAACAACGATTTCCACAGCTAAAGACCCATCCCAAAAGGACAACTCAAGAAGAATATATGAGTCAATAATTACTCCAATAATAATAGTATGAATAAATATGAGAAGTGCGAATATCGAAATAACACTCCCAAAAGATCTGGTGTCACGAGTCTAGAGCATCTAAACAAAATTGAATAGTAATAGAAATACTGAATAAAATACTCAAGTCTGAAACATATAGTAATAACTGAATGAAGAGAGAAGCTAGGTTCTGCGAACGCCGGTAGCTACCTCAGCAACTCGAATAAACTCTGATATAGGCTGGATTGCTCGTCTCTGTGTACCTAAATCTGCACACAAAGGTGCAGGGAGTAGGGGTGAGTACTAAGTACTCAGTGAGTAAACAGTGTATAATAATAGCTGAAAGCAGGAAATCCACAGAATACCACAGAACAAAGCTAAACTACCATCCGATACCTACCACGAACTAACAACAAGAGCAACTCATAATTAGCACAGATAACTTACAGATAAAAAAGCAATGCAGTGCATATGACCGCTACGACGCGTAGCCCGATCCGTTTAACGTCAACGACGCTCACTAGGGGTGTGTACAGACTCCGGAGGGGCTCCTTCAGCCCTAGCGCAATATCATATCATCGGCTGCGGCGTGCAGCCCGATCCATCCTTAGTCCGCAACATGCATATGAGTCACACAACAGTTCAATTTATTTATTTCCAGGTTCCAGTTCATTAACAATGAAAAATACTTTAATTTTATTTAATTTTTTCAAAAATAGGTGACTTAGCATTTTATAACAGTGTTTAAGCACAAGACTGAGATCAATGATTTTACCAATCAAGCTATCACATAGATATCTATCCCCTAGGGATACTACACATGGCCACAAACATAGCTTATAGACAATAATTATATTTAACACAGTGTGCGTTTCAACCGCCAATATAATACTATTCATATTCGGGATGGACCAAGTCTCAATCTCCAGTCATAACCAATCCCGCACCTGCCATGGGGTGTGAGCCACACCCTAATAGTGTCATAATGTGCTAAGCCGGGGTTTCAAACCCTCAAGCTACCATATACACTAACTACTCAACTCTAGCCGGCCGTGGACTCGTCCGCAATGCATTTTTTCCCTTCGAATTTGCCACCTCGTGTGTTGAATCTAGTCAAAACCACAACAATTACATCAATATGGGCCAAAGAAACAAAACCCAATCAAAATTACTTGAAAAATGCAATAATACACGAAGTTGGTAAAACCTGACCCCCGAGACCAATTCTCAAAAAATTTCGAAATTCATAACAACGGATTCCTCGTCTCGCCACGAGTCCGTGCATATAAAATTTATCTAAATCGGAGTTTAAATGGCCTTTCAAAACCCAAAAACTCGTTTTCAAAATCTAGGCCCTAGTTCTTCACAATTTCTACCCAATTTCATGAGTTTTGGTGTTGATTCTAGCATAAAATCATGTTTTTGAGTCAAGGAACTTACCTCGAGCGATTACCCATTGATTTCTCTCTTCAAAGCTCTCAAAACCCTCTCTTGACGAAGTAAAAATGGTGAAAATATGATTAGGGTCGCGTCTGAAATTAACTTAAACTGTTCTGCCCAGACGTCTTCTTCTATGCGATCGCAATGCCCCTATGCGATCGCATAGAGTAAAATTTTCGGCCATTTTTTTTCCTTCTATGCGATCGCAATACCTTTATGCGATCGCATAGAGCAATCTCCCTGGGCCCCAAATTTCTTCTCTGCGATAGCAACATAGAGTATGCGACCGCACTGTGCAACATCATAGACCTATGCGATCGCACCCTCTTCTATACGATTGCATAGAGCAATTTCTCACACCCTCCAGGTTCTTCTATGCTATCGCAATGACCCTATGTGGTCGCATAGAGCAATCACTGACTGCAATTTTTCTACTGCAACAACTAAGTTCAAAACCTCCTGTTGGGCATCCGAAATCATCCCGAGACTCCCGGGACCTCAACCAAATGCATAGATATGTCATGTTACTTCATTCAAACTTTCTCGTAACATAAAAACACCATCATAAACATCAAAATCACAAATGTCTCACGGATTCAAGCCTAAATTTCATTAAAATTTCTGAAACTAACATTCGATCTAAAACCCGACCTAAACACCTCCGAATGACCTAAAATTTTGCACGCATATCCAAAATTACCTAACAGAGGTACTGCAATTCTCGGAATTTCATTCCGAGCCCCGAGTCAAAATCTCACCTACCGTCCGGAATTTTCCAAAATTCAACTTTAGGCAATTCAAGCCTAAATCTACACCGGACCTCCGAATTTGATTCCGATTACTCTCCTAAGTCATAAATCATCCCCCGAAACTAGTTGAATCATCAAAAATTCATTTTGAGCTTTCTAACTTGTCGTTCAACATTCAGTTGACCTTTCCAAACTATTCTTCTCATAAAGAGGTTTATTGCCTCATTTCTAACTAGATTCCATCCGATTTACTTCTAACTCTCCAAACACATATAAATTAACATGTTAAAGTATAAAATGAAGAAAATGGGGCGATAACTCCCATAACGACGGGTCGGATCGTTACATTCTCCCCAACTTAAACAAACGCTCGTCCGCGAGCGAGCTGAGAAACTTGCCTGGAGTCTCAAATAAACATGGATATCTGTTCCGCATCTCCTGTTCGATCTCCCAAGTTGCTTCCTCCACGAGACGACCTCTCTACTGCACTTTCACTGAAGCTATGTCTTTGGATCTCAACTTACGAACCTGTCGACCCAAAATGGCTACCGGCTCCACATCATAGGTCAAGTCCTCATCCAGTTGTATCGTGTTGAAGTCTAATACATGTGACGGATCTCCGACGTACTTCCGGAGCATAGATACATGAAACATCGGGTGAACTCCAGACAAGTTAGGTGGCAAGGCAAGCATATAGGCCACCTCCCCAACTTTCCTAAGCACCTCAAAAGGTCCAATGAACCTTGGGCTCAACTTTCCTTTCTTTCCAAACCTCATAACGCCCTTCATAGGTGAAACTTTCAGAAATACCTTCTCGCCCACTGAATAAGACACATCTCGGACCTTCTGGTCCGCATAACTCTTCTGTCGCGACTAAGCTCTTCGAAGCCTTTCCTGAATCACCTTGTCTAATACATCCTGAACTAACTCTATCCCCAACAATCTAGCCTCGCTAGGCTCAAACCAACCGACTGGAGACCTACACTGCCTCCCATATAAGGCTTCATACAGCGCCATCTGAATGCTGGACTGATAGCTATTGTTATAAACAAACTCTGAAAGAGGCAAGTAATCAGCCCAAGAACCTCCAAAATCAATGACGCAAGCACACAACATATCCTCCAGTATCTGAATTGTACGTTCGAACTGCCCATCCGTCTGTGGGTGAAATGCTATGCTTAGCTCTACCTGTGAACCCGATTCTCGCTAAAATGTCCTCCAAAAATGAGAAGTGAACTGGATACCTCTGTCTGATATGATAGAAATGGGAACTCCATGCAATCTCACAACCTCACGGATGAATATTTCAGCCAATCGCTCCGAGGAGTATGTAGTACACACAGGAATGAAGTGAGCTGACTTGGTCAGCCTATCCACAATCATCCAAACTTAAGCAAACTTTCTCGCTGTCCGAGGGAGTCCACTAACATAGTGATCCTTTCCCACTTCCACTCGGGAATATCAATACGCTGGAACACACCACCGGGCCTCCGATGCTCATACTTGACCTGCTGACAGTTTAGGCACCGTGCTACATGATTCACAATATATTTCTTCATCTTTCTCCACCAGTAATGCTGCCTCAAATCCTGATACATCTTTGCGGCTCCTGGATGAATAGAATACCGCGAGCTGTGGGCCTCCTCCAATATCAACTCACGAAGGCCATCAACATTGGGCACGCATATCCGGCCCTGCATCCGCAACACACCATCACTATCAATAGTGACATCTCTGGCATCATCATGCTGAACTCTATCCTTAAGGACAAGCAAGTGTGGATCATCATACTGGCGCTCTCGAATACGATCATATAAAGAAGAACGAGCTACTACACAAGCCATCACCCGACTGGGCTCAGAAATATCCAGCCTTACCATCTGATTAGCTAGAGCCTGAACATCAACTGCAAGGGGCCTCTCCCCAACAAGAATGTACACCAAACTGCCCATACTAATAGCCTTCCGGCTTAAAGCATCATCCACTACATTGGCCTTCCCGAGATGGTACAAGATGGTAATATCGTAGTCTTTAAGCAATTCAAGCCATCTCCACTACGTCAAATTGAGATCTTTCTGCTTAAACAAGTGCTAGAGGCTGCGATGGTCTATATATAAATCACAAGATACACCATACAAGTAATGCCTCCAAATTTTCAAGGCATGAACAATAGCACCTAACTCTAAGTCGTGAACATGGTCGTTCTTCTCATGGGGATTTAGCTGACGAGAAGCATATGCAATAACTCCACCCTCCCGCATCAATACACAACTGATCCCGACTCTCGAAGCACCGCAATACACTGTATAAGACCCTGAAATTGATGGCAATACAAGTACCGGAGTTGTGGTCAAGGCCGACTTAAGCTTATGGAAGCTCTCCTCACATTCATCAGACCACACAAATGGAGCATTCTTCTATGTCAACTTAGTGAAAGGTGAAGCAATAGATGAAAAGCCCTAAACAAACCTGCGGTAATAGCTTGCCAAACCGAGGAAACTCCTGATCTCAGTAGCCGAGGATGGCCTGGGCCAATTTTGCACCGCCTCTACTTTCTGTGGGTCAACCTGAATACAATCGCTAGACACGTGTCCCAGAAAAGTCACAGTATCAAGCCAGAACTCACACTTAGAAAATTTTGCATAAAATTTTTCCTCTTTCAACCTCTGCAATACCACCCTCAAGTGTTGTGCGTGCTCCTCCTGGCTGCGTGAGTACACAAGGGTATCATCAATAATTACGATCACAAAAGAATCTAGATACGGCCGAAATACACTATTCATCAAGTGCATGAATGCGGTTGGGGCATTAGTCAGCCCAAAAGACATCACCAGAAATTCATAGTGCCCAAACCTCGTTCTGAAAGTTGTTTTCATAATGTCTGAATCCCTAATCTTTAGCAGGTGATAACCTGATCGAATGTCAATCTTAGAGAATACACTTGCTCCCAGAAGCTAATCAAACAAGTCCTCAATACGAGGCAATGGGTACTTATTCTTTACTCTCACCTTATTCAACCGTCTGTAATTAATGCACATTCTTATTGTGACATCTTTCTTCTTCACGAATAATACCGGTGCACCCCAAGGTGACACACTCGGGCAAATGAACCCCTTATCTAAAAGTTCATGAAGCTGTTCTTTCAACTCTTTTAACTCAGCTGGTGCCATGAGGTATGGAGGAATAGAAATAGGCTTAGTGCCCGGCGCCAAGTCAATACCGAAATCGATATCCCTATCAGGAGGCATGCCTGACAGGTCTGCTGGAAATACATCTAGGAAATCCCTCACAACGGTGACCGAATCAAGACTAGGTGTCTCAGCCTCAACATCTCTAATGAAAGCCAAATAAGATAAACAACCTTTCCCAATCATTCGTTGGGATTTTAGGAAGGAAATTACCCCGTCGGATACATAATCAGTCATGCCTCGCCACTCAATCCTTGGATTACTTGGAATAGCTAATGTGACTGTCTTGGCATGACAGTCCAGAATCACATGGTAAGGAGATAACCAATCCATGCCTAGAATCACGTTGAAATCCACCATGCCCAATAATAATAAGTCAACTCGGGTCTCCAAACCCCCAATAGTAACAAGACAGGATCAGTATGCCTGATCCACAATAACTGTATCACCTACTGGGGTAGACATATGCACGGGAAAGGCAAGAATACCATGGGTCGTACCTATATGATGCGCAAAATATGAAGAAACATATGAATAGGTGGATCCGGGATCAAATAAGACAGAAACATCCCTGTGGAAGACTGATACAATACCTGTGATGACTGCATTTGATGCACTAGCATCCCTCATATCCGAAAAAGCATAAAACAAACCTGACCTCCGCCAGTATGATCCTCATCCCTAGGCCGACCTCTGGCTATCTGACCACCACTCCTAGCTGACTGAGCTGGTGCTGAAGAAATAGGAGCAGAAGACAAAGACTGGTCCCTCTACTGAGACCGCTTATAAAGCAACTGGGGACACTCCCTCCTGATATGGAAAAAGTCACCACACTCAAAGCAACAACCTGAAACTAGAGAAAGGGACTGATGAGAACCCCTCGTTGTAGATGAACCCTGAGCTGAAGGAGCAGGAGCAGAGCTCTAAGCTGGAAGGGCGCTCAGTGCGGGCTAGCTCTGCTGACGACCCTGCTGACCCTAATGGCCTTGATGACCCTGACGACCACGGTCTGACGAGGCTCCACTGGACTCTGCACAACCTGACCGAGGAGATCTGAAAGAACAACCTCTACTGTGCTGAGACTGGCCCCTAGACGGAGCACCACTGTAACTACCAGTACCACGAGGCCTCTTAGCCTCCCTCTCCTCACGCTCTCGACGGCGGTCTGTCTCAATATGACGAGCCGCATCAACCACCTCCTCAAAGGTAACTATTGTAGCCTTCTCTCTAGTCATCAATATGCGGATAGGATAATTGAGACCATCCACAAATCTCCTAATCCTCTCACTATCTATCGGAATCATCCACATGGCATGCCGAGCTAGATGTGTAAACCTCAACTCGTACTGAGTCACTGTCATATCTCCCTGCTTCAACCACTCGAAGTGCCGACGCAGTTCTTCTCTCTGAGACTGGGGCACATACTTCTCCAGAAATACCGTGGAGAACTGCTTCCAAGTGAGGGGCGCAGCCCCAATAGGCCTACGTCTCTCAAAATCCTCCCACCACTGAAATGCTGGTCCTATAAACAGGAAGGTAGTGAAAGCAACACCGCTAGACTCCAGAATACTTGCAGTACGAAGCATACGCTGACACTTATCCAGAAAACCCTAGGCATCGTCACCCTCAACACCGCTGAACATCGGAGGATGTAGTCTCCCGAACCTCTCCAACTGACGCTGCTCGTCATCAGGCATAAGAGGGACCACATGAGCAGGGGCTGGTGCGACTGGTGCAACCGGCTAAACTGGCTGAGCTGGAGCTGCCTCAGGTGCTTGTAAACCCTAAACTTCCATCTCGGGTATGCGAGCAACGGGGTTCTGATTTCCCCCCTGTCTGTGAAGAAGCTGCTGCGGTAGAGACGGCAACCACCTAAGCTAAGCCAGTACACAATGATAAGATATGTGCTAGGGTCTCCTAAAGACCCGATATCTCAATAGATAGTGCCGGTGCGTTAACTTGAGCTGCTGGGATGCCTGCAGCTGGCACCTATTCTTGTACCTCATCCACTGGCGCTGGGATCTGACCCTGAGTCTGGTCAGCTGGTTGGTCAGCAGGTTCTGTCACTGCTGCCCTACCTCTGCCACAGCCACAAGCTCTAGGTGCCACTGGTGGTCGTCTGCCACATCAGCTAGCACGTGTTCTCACCATCTGCGAGAGAATAGAATAGGGAAAAATTTAGTTTCACGATAACACAAACCGCACGATATGAATCCAAGAAAGTGAAGTGTTTCGTAAAGTTCTGTAGTCTCCCAAGGATAGATATGGACGTCTATGTACTGATCCGCAAGATCATACTAAACCGGCTCAAAACTCGCGAGGCCTAGTAACCTAGGCTCTGATACCAACTTGTCACGACCCAAACCTGGTTGTGATGGCACCCAGCCCTAAAGCTAGGCAAGCCAGACCAACAACTATTTCCACAGCTAAAGACCCATCCCAAAAGGAACACTCAAGAAGAATATATGAGTCAATAATTACTCCAATAATAATAGTATGAACAAATACGGAGAAGTGCGAATATCGAAATAGCACTCCTAAAAGATCTGGGGTCACGAGTCTAGAGCATCTAAACAAAATTGAATAGTAATAGAAATACTGAATAAAATACTCAAGTCTGAAACATATAGTAATAACTGAATGAAGAGAGAAGCTAGGTCCTGCGAACGCCAGCAACTACCTCAGCAACTCGAGTACTCATAAATAAGCTGGACCACTCGTCTAACCCTCCTGCGTACCTGAATCCGCACACAAAGGTGTAGGGAGTAGGGGTGAGTACTAAGTACTCAGTGAGTAAAAAGTATATAAAATAACTGAAAGCAGGAAATTCACAGAATACCATAGAGCAAAGCTAAACTACCATCCGATACCTGCCACGAACTAACAACAAGAGCAACTCACAATTAGCACAGATAACTTACAGATAAAAAAGCAATGCAGTGCACATGACCGCTATGACGCGTAGCCTGATCCGTTTAACGTCAACGGCGCTCACTGGGGGTGTGTACAGACTCCGGAGGGGCTCCTTCAGCCCAAGCGCAATATCATATCATCTGCTGCGGCGTGCAGCCCGATCCATCCTCAGTCCGCAATATGCATATGAGTCACATAACAGTTCAATTTATTTATTTCCAGGTTCCGGTTCATTAACAATGAAAAATACTTTAATTTTTGTTTAATTTTTTCAAAAACATGTGACTTAGAATTTTATAAGAGTGTTTAAGCACACGATTGAGATCAATGATTTTACCAATCAAGTTATCACATAGATATCTATCCCTTAGGGATACTACAGGTCAGCACATGGCCCCCAACATGGCTTATAGCCTACAATTATATTTAACATAGCGTGCGTTTCAACCACCAATATAATACTATTCACATTTGGGATGGACCAAGTCTCAATCCCCAGTCATGACCAATCCCGCACCTGCGATGGGGTGCGAGCCACGCCCTAATAGCATCACAATTTGCTAAGCCGGGGTACTACCATATACACTAACTACTCACATCTAGCCGGTCGTGGAATCGTTCGTGATGCCTTTTTCCTTCGAATTTGCCGCCTCGTGCGTCAAATATAGTCAAAACCACAGTAATTACATCAATATGGACCAAAGAAACATAACCCAATCAAATCGTAATAATACACGAAGTTGGTAAAACTCGACCCTCGAGCCCATTTCTCTAAAAATTCTGAAATTCATACCAACGGATTCCTCGTCTCGCCACGAGTCCATTCATATAAAATTTATCAAAATCGGAGTTCGAATGGCCTTCCAAATCCCAAAAACTCGCTTTCAAAATATAGGCCCTAGTTCTTTACAATTTCTACCCAATTTCATGAGTTTTGGTGTTGATCTAGCATAAAATCATGTTTCTGAGTCAAGGAACTTACCTCCAGTGATTACCCGTTGATTTCTCTCTTCAAAGCTCTCAAAACCCTCTCTTAACGAAGTAAAAATGGTGAAAATATGATTAGGGTCGCATCTGAAATTAACTTAAACTGTTCTACCCAGACGCCTTCTTCTATGCGATCGCAATGCCCCTATGCAATCACATAGAGTAAAATTTCCGGCCATGTTTTTTTCCTTCTATGTGATTGCAATACCTCTATGCGATCGCATAGAGCAATCTCCCTGGGCCCCAAATTTCTTCTCTGCGATCGCAACATAGAGTATGCGACCGCACTGTGCAACATCATAGACCTATGCAATCGCACCCTCTTCTACGCGATCGCATAGAGGAATTTCTCACACCCTCTAGGTTCTTCTATGTGATCGCAATGACCCTATGCGATCGCATAGAGCAATCACTTACTACAATTTTTCTGCTATAATAACCAAGTTCAAAACCTCATGTTGGGTATCCGAAATCATCCCGAGAGTCCCGGGACCTCAACCAAATGCACAAATATGTCATGTTACTTCATTCAAACTTGCTCATAACATAATAACACAATCATAAACATCAAACTCACCAATTTCTCACGGATTTAAGCCTAAATTTCATTAAAACGTCTGAAACTAACATTTGATCTAAAACCCGACCTAAACACCTCCGAATGACCTGGAATTTTTGCACGCATATCCAAAATCACCTAACGGAGCTACTACAACTCTCGGAATCTCATTCCGAGCCCTGGATCAAAATCTCACCTACCGTTCGGAATTCGCCAAAATTCAACCTTCGCCATTTCAAGCCTAAATCTACACCGGACCTCTGAATTCGATTCCGATTGCTCTCCTAAGTCATAAATCATCCCCCGAAACTAGTCGAATCATCGAAAATCCATTCTGAGCTTTCTAACTCATCGGTCAACATTCAGTTGACTTTTCCAAACTATTCTTCTCATAAAGAGGTTTATTGCCTCTTTTCTAACTAGATTCCATTCGATTTAATTCTAACTATCCAAACATATATAAATTAACATGTTAAAGTATAAATGAAGAAAACAGGTCGGTAACCCCCGTAACGACGGTTCGGGTCGTTACAATCCTGAACTTGTCCCTTCTGCTTTTACTCTACATTTTTATCCTGACATTCCTCCTCCTTTGTTAAGCTCCCAACCTAATATTAGGAGGTCTTCTAGACTTCACAACACTCCTTCTTACCTCAAGGACTATGTGTTCTAGCTTCCTTCTTTTTCTCGATCCACTTCTTCTACTTCTCCTTGTAATATGAACCCCTCTAGTACCCTCAAGCTGCTTTAGTTCCAGCATGGCAGGATGCTATGATCAAGGAATTTGATGCATTGGCTGCCAATCAACTTGGTATATTGTTCCTCTTCCCCTTGGTTAAAAACCCAGAGGTTGCAAATGGGTCTATAAAATAAAATACAGGGCTGATGTGAGTGTTGAAATATATAAAGCTAGGCTTGTCATTAGAAAGGATACTTAGGTTGAAGGGCACAGAAACATTTTCTCCTGTTATTAAGATGTCTAATTTCAAGTGTCTCATTGTTGTGGCCGTTAAAAAATAATGGGATCTCTTCCAACTAGATGTGAACAATGTTTTTTGCATGGTGACCTAGATGAGGAAGTATATATGAAGATGCCTCAAGGGTTGAGTATTTCTAGTGCTTCTGCTCCCTCTGTTTCTGCCCCCTCTTGTGTGCAAGTTGAAGAAGTCCCTCTATGGGTTGAGGTAAGCCTCAAGGCAATGGTATTCCAAGTTATCTTAAGCCTTGTACTCTAGAAGCTACACACATTCTCTTAATAATTACTCCTTGTTTATTAAGGGTCAACCTGGTTGTCTTGTTCTTTTGGGAATTTATGTGGATGATATCATTGTAACTGGGGATGATACAACTAAAATTTCTGCACTCAAGCAGTTCTTGGATGACCAATTTAGGATTAAAGACCTAGGGTCTTTGCAGTATTTCCCGGGCATTGAGGTGTCTGCTATCCCTGGTGGGGTTCTTCTTAATCAGAAAAAGTTTGTGTGTGACTTGTTGCAAAAATTTGATTGTGCTGCTGTTTCCTCTGTCATTGGCCCTTTAGATCTCAATAGTAAATCACATGCTGACTCAAGTGCATTGTTTCCTTCTCCTGACAAGTATAGAAGTCTGGTTACAAAACTTCTCTTTACACATACCAGACCTGACATTTACTTTGTTGTCTAACATTTGAGTAAGTTTTTGAAATCTCCTAGAGTTCCTCACATGTCTGCTGCTTTGCATGTGCTCAGATATCTAAAGGGATATGTGGATTTGGGACTTTTTTATTTAGACTCCCCTAATTTCTCTATACATGCTTTCTCATATAGTAATTGGGCAGCATGCCCTGATACTCGCAGATCTATCACTAGTATCTGTGTGCTTTTGGGGGGAAGTTTGATCGGTTGGAAATCCAAAAAGCAGCTAGTTGTGCCCTTATCCTCTGCTGAGGCAGAATATAGGGCCCTTAGTAAAGTGATTGCTGAATTGGCCTGGTTTTCTAGATTGCTTACTAACCTTGGTATTTGTGTCTCTCTTCCTTTTTTTTTGTATTTTGTGATAATCATGCAGCTCTCCGCATAGCCAATAATCTAGTTTTCCATCAGCGGACCAAGCATATTGAGTTTGATTGTCACTTTATTCGAACTGAATTGTCTGATGGGCAGAATTCCTTATTTTATGTTCCCACTTCTCAATAATTGGCAGATGTTCTTACCAAGCCTTTACTCGTAGCTCTTCGTCAAGATCCTTTAGGCAAGTTGAAGGTGGTTTCCCCTTCTAACTTGAGGGGGGTGTTGAGCTAATGGATTACTTAGCATCTAAGCCTAAACATAAACATTGATATTTTGTACAAGTTTATTTAATTAGTCTACCTGTAGCTGTATTCTTTTAATTTTGGGCCACTTTATATTTTAATCCACTTTCATGTTCAGGTGATGACTGAAGCCTATTATATAAATAATGGGTTATTGTTCTAGAAAGATCCATCAAGTCATTTTCAACTGTAATGAGAGAACTTTTGCTTTCCTTCAAAACATGAAACCCTAATGTAAACTTCTGCTCTTCCATTCGATTTGCAATGTTTTCAAATGTATTTTATATTCAAAACAATTTCAAAAGAAAAACTTAAAAGAGGAGAAACTATTGCTATCTAGATATTACCATATGTGAAAATACTCCAAAGGAAGGCATTTCTATTAAAAGTTGTTGCCTCTTTGTGCTTTATGAAATGAAAAAAGAATGCAAAGTTCATTTTCACTATTCCCTTATACTAGAAAACATTATTAACAAAATAAAATCTTGTTATAAAATAATTTTACTGATTATGACGAGTTGTTGTACCCATAAGGCTTGAATTTGTTTTCACAAACCACTATTATTTTGTTGCCTTTAACTTCCTATAGCTAGCTACAAGATACATAATTATTTCTTATAGCTACTATTCAGTTGTTAGGATTATATATTCGTTGTATTTGCGTTGTTGTGAATACAATTGTACGCACATGTATTTGCTCATGTATTCATGAATACAATAATGACAATCACCTTAAAAATAGGTATGTCCAGCTATCTAATAACAAAAATAATATCAATTACGTGATACATTCCTAATATGACTCAACAAAAACACATGCAAAAAATTGATTTTTTTACAAAAACACAATATGTTTGAGTGCATTTGTATAGAACACAATGTATTTGTATCATTGTATGTGACTAAATAGCAAAGAAGAGAAGCAAGTTCGTCGGTCATGGCATTTTCTGGCCAAAACTCCTTGTATCGCTTCACTGCCTCTTCCATTACAATTTAAAACGCTTCCAATTCGACCGCTTCTTCCTCTTTTCTCTCTAACTTACCGCACTAAGAATCCATGTTTCTCTTCATTTCTTTATCGCCCAAGGTATCTCCGCTTCATTTTTTTATTATAGGTTTACTTTCATGTTTTTGATTTTGAGATGTTTAGAATTTCTTTCATGATTTGTTTATCTTTCGTGTATCTATGATTCGACCTATTTTGCTCAAAGAGAGAGATAGAAAGAAGAAACATTCTGAGAGAGAATCGTGTTTTAATTGAAAGAAAGAGATATGAAAAACATAAATAATATATTTCATGCCTCGATTATAATGTATACCATAGATACTTATTTTGCTATAAAATATAAAAGGTAGCTATAAAGACTCTATTTAGGAATTTGCCAGTACGTCCCGAATTTTAATTTTTCAGTTTAATATATTTTTACGAACCAAACCCTGCACTGGTCATGATAGCACCTCTCGTGAAGACAAGGCAAGCCAACTAACCTAGCTCGTCTCTTTCAAAAATAGTTAAGCATAAATGAACATAAAAAAATACGACTTAATAATATTAGTTAATGAAGTTACAACCCAACACAGCCCTAATCGGGATTTTCACTAGTCACGAGCAACTATTAGAATATAACTACCACTACAAGTCTAAAATATACAAATAAGACTGATAAAACAAATGAAGAACATTATGTCATGACCTAAAATCTACTAAAGATCGTGATGGTGCCGGACACCGTTGTCAGGGAAGCCAATTAAATTACCGATATAAAATCCTCTTTTAAAATACATCAAACTCTAGAAATTTCCTTCCATTTCTATAAATTAGTGGTTTTTGCTTCAATTCAAATTGACAATAACAATTAAATCAAATCTTTCGAAAACCATCCCAGAACGCGGTGTAACAAGTGCATGAGCGACTACTGTTAAGTGAAATAAAAATACAACCTCTGTCCGGAATATAGTGGACAGTAATAAATAATAAAAGTACATAAATGAACTACACTAACTGCGGCCGCCTTGCAAATTGCAGCTCACCTAGTCCCAGAGTTATCCATACTGCTACGCTAGTATGCTGTTAGAAGTGTACATGTACCTGTGCAACAAAAATGCGCAGAAGTGTAGTATGAGTACGTAATCAATGTGTACTCAGTGAGTATCCCGCCTAATTTCGAAGGGGTAGAGACGAGATGGCTAACTTCGACACTCACTAGAGGTCAATTATCAATATTCTATAAGTGTGTGAATAATCATGGACATTTAGAGAAGTCCTAACTATGAATCCAAATAAATAGGTACCACCTTCAACAATATATCAAGGGCTTCCAAAGTCTATTCTTTGTTATTTTATCAGTTTACGTCAAGCCACATAGGGCCAATTCCACATTTGAAATTATTAAGTAACAAATAAACATGCGCAAACCCGCTCCAACAGAAATGTAAATTGTGCACCGACGAGGGTCGAGCAGCACAAACCATAGATGCATCAATTTTCACCGAGGGGTTCGGCCCGTTCCATAAATAAATATATATCCTGCTCGTGAATCATCCATGCGACACAGGCACACATAAAATACATGCTCAAGTAGGAAATTAAGAGCTAATCGAGGATATTCCTCCAAATAAATAACTTTTCCTTTTTAACATTTCAGGGAAATTTACTATTAAATCTCTTTTAAAATTCCTTTACCAATTTAAGGTGATCTAAACGATTCAAAGTATCAATGAGTTCACATCAATCCAAATGTAACATGCTTTAGAGTCCTAGACTACCCGGACAATAGTAGCTACGCACGGACCCTCGTCACCTCGTGCGTGCGTAACCTCCACAGATAGGAGCACATAACTATTTTACTCACCTATGGGGTAATTTCACCCTCACAAGATTAGAAAGGAGACTGACCTTGCTTAAAAGACTCGCAACCGGCATTCGACATCCTTCCGAAGGCTTGAAATAATGCACAACGCACCAAAACTAGCCAATGATCATACAAATCCATTAATATATGCTCAATTATACCTTACTACACAATTTATAACCATTCCTAACCCTGAACGAAAAGTTAACCAAAATGCTCTCGCGCCCACGTGTCCAGAATCCGAAATTTTTTGAAGATAAAGGTTACCCATAACCTTAGGAACTCAAATATATAATTTTCTCTTAATTTCTTACTCAAAATCGTGACTAAAATCCAAGATTATAATTTTCTAGGTTTCCAACCAAAACCCCAATATTTACACTAATTTCTATGCTTAATCTCATACATGATCAATGTATTTAGCTTATAATAGGTAGGAATAACTTATCTTAACATTGACGACGAAAAACCCTCCTTGAAGCTCCCCAAAATCGTCCCAAGCCATGAAACATATGGCGAGAACTGACCCAAAATCAGGTTTTAAAACATTCTGTCCCAGCCGCTTTCCGTACCAGCAGTTGCCAGACCGCTTCTGCGGTTCCGCAGGTGCGGTCCCCCAAACCGCATATGCGGTCTCCTTCCTAGGCTGCCCTTTCCGCTTATATGATACCCCTTCCGCAGATGCGGTTCCGCTACTGTAGAACTTTGACTGCATCTGCGGTCCTCAAGCCTCAGGTCCAAAACAGCTTTGGCAATTCCCTTCATCGCCTCTGCGGGGAAGCTTCTGCGGTCCGTTTTCCGCAAAAGCAAAAATATCAGATACTAGCAAACTCAGCCTTCCCAAATTTTTTATTTTTGATCCGTTAAGCTCTTGGAATCCACCAGAGGCCCCCGGGACCCCAACCAATCATACCAACCAAACCCAAAGAACATTACGGACTTGCTCGAGGCCTCAGACCTCATCAAACAACTCTAAAACCATGAATTACACCCCGATTCGAGCTTTATCAATCTTTGAACTTTCCAACTTCTATTTCTGATGTTTAAACCTATCAAAATACGCCCGATGGACCTCAAATCTTGCACACAAGTCATATTTGACATTACAGACCTACTCCAACTTCTGGATTTGATTCCGAACTCGATATAAAAAAGTCAACCCCTGGTCAAACTCTCCAAAAACCTTTAACTTTCGATTTTTAGCCAAATGGCTTTAAAATGGTCTACGGACCTCCGAATTCACTACCGATCACACTCCAAACTCTAGAATCACCATACAGATCTATTCCCAGTGTCAGAATCCCAAACAGATATCGATAACAATGAAACATACTTCAAGCCAAACTTATGAACTTTCTTCTAAAATGCTAACTTCCACAATAAGTGCCAAAACGCTCCCGGATTATCCAAAACCCGCACTGGGAATACGCCCAAGTCCGAAATTATCATACGAACCTGCTGGAACCTTCATATGCTGACTCCGAGGCTGTTTACTCAAAATTCCCATCCTAGTTCATTCTTTCAACTTAAGCTTCCGAAATGTGAATTCTCTCCCCAATTCAACTCCGAACTTCCTAAAACTAAATTCCAACCACGCGTACAAGTCATAATACCTGAAATGAAGCTGTTCATGGCCTCCGACGACTGAACAGAGCTCTAGTACTCATAACAATCAGTCGGGTCGTTACATTCTCTCCCACTTAAATATACGTTCATCCTCGAACGTGCTGAGATCTGTACTAGAGTAGTCTGAAATCATTGTGTAGCACCTCACGCACCTTCCCATGCTACCACAACTTAGCTGAGCACATAAGCTCGATAAATCCTAAAAATATTCCCTTTTCATTCAAGCAAATAAGCCTCAGAGCCCGATTCCAACATCCATAATCCTATGCTAGGCCTGTTTCCAACCTACGATCACCATATCAATCACTACACGCTGTACTCAAACACAACAACTTTGCTGAATTTTTACTTTACAACACTAAATCTATAGGACCACCATAATATTCTCTGATCAACTTAGCCAAAATCCTACTGATCCGATTCTCCCATTGCACCCCATGACATATGCAGGTCTTACTCTAACCTTTACCATACCGCCATGATGGACGAGATGTTCCGGCATTCATAGTCAATCACCGGGTCAACACAACATTAGGTCTACACTCCTGACAAAGCCTCCACCTCATTCTGAACATAATAATGGTCTTATCTCCATAACATACCTCATGTAGCTGGATTGCACCGAATCCAAGATCAAGGGGTCTCGTCCCATCCCATACAACTTTTCAAGCACTAAGCCACCCCAAAAATTGTTAAATTCTCATATGATGCTACCATGTGCCAATAGGCCACCAATCCGAACACAATACAATCAGTAAATTAAACTCTTAGAAGGAATTTCCAATCCCGCGCACTAATACGGACTTTACTAAGAAGATAGCAAGTGAAACAAACATAGAAAACTAGACTCGACATCACCCTGTTGCGGCACGCAACCCTATCCAATAACATACCCATGGCGGCGTGCCACCCGATCCACACATAGATCTCATATAAGGAGATTGCACTTCGAGCTAAATCTGCTCATTACAATAAAAATATCAAATTTCAATCATAAGCACACTAAGTGCATAATACCATCCATGAGAAAACACGTAGCACTATAGGCTACAAAACTCAAGCACAACTAAGGTACGATAAGGATCTAAATCTCAAGAGTCATCATGCTCACATAACATCAGCGCCACGCGAAACCGTAACATATAGGAATTTACTAAGCTGTCTCACAACTCATACGACGCAATACATCATTACCTGGAATTGCTGATGATAAAATAACACCCCGATTGTCCCTCTATAGGGAACGCTCGCTGAGACGAATACACCTAGCCTGATATAAAGCCCTGTTCATATACATAGTTCAATCAATTGATCTCAAACCGATTTCTGATTGCCTACTTGGCTAATTACCTTTCAAAGGTCCATAGTAACTCTCTTTTTCCTCATAACAATAAGAACAACCATCATAACTAGAGCAATCTCCTTAGTTCATAACCTAATAAACAAAGTGCCCTCCAAACATAAATCCTCCAATTAGTGACATTACCATAGCTCTCATACTTGGTTTAGATCTTTAATCCATCGAGTGACCATATGTCGCACTTATGAAATCTTCCCGTGGGACACACTCCTACCCTCTCCCGAAATAAACAACAGGTCCACACAACTGAACCACCGGCCGCACTAATACCGAAAATGATCAAGAACCCTTACCAAGATGCAAGGCCTTTTTCATAAAACACCGATATCAAGTAACGCTGAAGACAATTCCATTTTACTTTAATCATTCAACCCTTTTCTTGCTCATCAGAGCCCATGACATCCTCGTCGACATCGAACTGCAACCTTGATTCTCACTTTGTATCTCTATGCTACTCACTGCACCCCCAACGTGCCAATATATGATAGAACACAATTTTCATCATAACTCCGAAATCATTAAATTTTTTAACACTTCATCATATAAGAACTTCGCACTTAACTCACTTCAGCAGAACCACATCAACACACAGGTAAATTCCCACAAACGTAGAATATGCAAATCTGCAACTAGTGGTCCACGCCACCATAACCCTTTTCAGAAATCTGTTTCCACATAACATGTCATAACAATTAAAGGATTATGAATAACATCAATTGCGACGACCAAGAAGCCTCACACGTACCGCTACAAACCATACGCACAATCTGATCACGCCAAACGAATTGATCACAGATCCCAACATGCCCAATTCATTTATGGCTAGTCGATCCCTTTACGTCTAATTTATCCTTGAATGCTTTGGAAATAATACTGACTCTCTTCAACACATAACATACTCCATCTACACTCATCCTGAGTGATCTTAAATCACGAGACCATGCTGTCTCAATTCCTATGAACCATTTTGTAATTCCTAATTGCTATATCGCAAGCCAACCATCATGGAACATTCTGTACCAGTTGTCATAAGCTGCTTTCCAAGCTTGATTCTTAATTGCCTCTATAAGCTCGACATCATTAGTGTCACGACCCAATTCCGGTCGTGATGGCGCCCAACAAAAAAGCTAGGCCAGCCAGACCAACAGACAGTTTTCACAATCATATATTAGTCCCAAATGGACAACTCAAGAAGAATATATGAGTCAACAAATACTCTAATAATAATAGTTTGAATTTTATAATGAGAAGTGCGAAAACAAAATAACACTCCCAAAGATCTGGGGTCACGAGTCTAGAGCCTCTAAACAAAACCGAATAGTAATAGAGAATACTGAGTGAAATACTCAAATTCGAAACATATAATGATAGCTGAATGGAATGAGAAGCTAGGTTCTGCGAACGTCGGCATCTACCTCATCAACTCGAAATAACTCTGTAGAAGCCGGAGTGCTCGTCTATCCCTCCTGTGTACCTGAATCTACACACAAAAGTGCAGGGAGTAGGGGTGAATACTAAGTACTCAGTGAGTAAAAAGTATATATTAATAGCTGAAAGCAGAAAATCCACAGAATACCACAAAGTAAAGCTAAACTACAGTCCGATTCCTCCTACGAACTCGCAACATCAGTACATCACAATTAACACAGATAATTCAACAGATAAAGATGCAATGCAATGCACATGACCGCTACGGCGCGTAGCCCGATCCGTTTAACGTCGATGGCACTTACTGGGGGTGTGTACAGACTATGGAGGGGCTCCTACAGCCCAAGCGCAATATATCATCTGCTGCGGCGTGCAGCCCAAACCTCATATCATCTGCTGTGGCGTGCAACCCGATTCATCCTCAGTCCACAACATGCATATGAGTCACACAACAGTTCAAATTATTTATCTTTAGGTTCCAGTTCATTAATGATGAAAATACATAAATTTTATTTAATTTTCCAAGAACAGGTGACTTAGCATTTCATAATAGTGATTTGAAACCAGTACTGAGATCAGTGATTTAGCAAACAGAGCTATCACATATATATCTATCCCCTGGGGATACTACAGGTCGGCACAAGGCCCCAAACATTACTTACATCCAATAAATATATCTAACACAGTGTGTGTTTCAACCACATATATCATGTTATTCATATCCGGGATGGACTAAGTCTCAATCCCCAGTAACAATAAATCCCGCACCTGCCACGAGGTGCAAGCCACGCCCTACTAGCATCACAACGTGCTAAGCCGGGGTTTCGAACCCTCAGGCTACCATATACACTAACTACTCACCTCTAGCCGGCCGTGGACTCGTCCGTGATGCCTTTTCCCTTTGAATTTGCCACTTCGTACGTCGAATCTAGTCAAAACCACAACAATTATATCAGATACAGGTCAAAGTAACATAACCCAATTTAATTTACTTGAAATACGCAATAATGCACCAAGTTGGTAAAACTCGGGTCTCGGGCCCCCTTCTCAAAAAATTCCGAACTTCATACCAACGGATTCCTCGTCTCGCCATGAGTCCGTGCATATAAAATTTATCGAAATCGGAGTTCCAATGGATTTTTAAAAGTCAAAATTTTGTTTTCATACTCTAGGCCCTAATTCTTCAAAATTTCTACCCAAATTCATGAGTTTTGATGTTAATTCTACCATATAATCGCGTTTTTGAGTCAAGAAACTTACCTCCAATGTTTCCCCGATGAAAACTTCTTACTTCTCGACCAAAAGCTCTCCGAAACATTCAGTTTTTATGATAAAATAGGTTTAGTTCGCAGAGGTTCTGTTATTAAACCCCTCTGTCAGGCCTGAAATTAACCTTATGCGATCACAACATCTTGCATGAGATCGCGTTGAACAAATTTCCCTTGGCCCTGATTTGCCTTACGCGATCGCAGGATCCTACATGCGATCACAGCGAACCCGGTCACCCTTCCACGCGATCGCAGGGCATCCTACGTGATCGCAATGAACTAGTTCCTCCTCCTACACGATCGCAATGTCCGATACGCGATCACGATGAGTAACTCCCTATGCCTATGCGATCACATAGAGGAACTTTTGGCTTCCCATTTTCTCTTCCATTTCCCACTTCCACACGGGAATATCAATAAGCTGAAACACACATCTAGGCCTCTGATGTTCATACTTGACCTGCTGACAGCTTAGGCACCATGCCACATGATTCACAATATCCTTCTTCATCTTTCTCCACCAGTAATGTTGCCTCAAATCCTAATACATCTTTGCGACACCTGGATGAATAGAATACCACGAGATGTGAGCCTCCTTTAATATCAACCCACGAAGGCCATCAACATTGGGCACGCATATCCGACCCTTCATCCGCAACACATCATCACTATCAATAGTGACATCCCTGGCATCATCATGCTGAACTCTGTCCTTAAGGACAAGTAAGTGTGGATCATCATACTGGCGCTCTCGAATACGGTCATATAAAGAAGACCGAGCTACCACGCAAGCCATCAACTGACTGGGCTCAGAAATATCCAGCCTCACCATCTTATTAGCTAACGCCTGAACATCAATTGCAAGGGGTCTCTCCCCAACTGGAATGTATGCCAAGCTGCCCATACTAATAACCTTTCGGCTTAAGGCATCGGCCACCACATTGGCCTTCCTAAGATAGAACAAAATGGTAATATCATAGTCTTTAAGAAATTCGATCCATCTCCGCTGCGTCAAATTGAGATCTTTCTGCTTAAACAAATGCTGAAGGCTGCAGTGGTCTGTATATACATCATAAGATACACCATAAAAGTAATGCTTCCAAATCTTCAAGGCATGCACAATAGCAGCTAACTCTAAGTCGTGAACAGGGTAATTCTTCTCATGTGGCTTCAACTGATGAGAAGCATATGCAATAACTCTACCCTCATGCATCAATACACAACTGATCCCAACTCTCGAAGCATCACAATACGCCGTATAAGGCCCTGAAGCTGATGGAAACACAAGTGCCGTAGCTGTGGTCATAGCCGCCTTGAGCTTCTGGAAGTTCTCTTCACATTCATCAGACCACACAAATGGAGCATTCTTTTGTGTCAACTTAGTCAAAGGTGAAGCAATGGATGAAAAACCCTGAACAAACCTGCGGTAATAGCCTGCCAAGCAGAGGAAACTCTGGATCTCAGTAGCTGAGGAAGGTATGGGCCAATTCTCCACCGCCTCGACCTTCTGTGGATCAACCCGAATACCATCACTGGACACTACATGTCCCAAAAAGGTCACAATATCAAGCCATAACTCACACTTAAAGAATTTTGCATAAAGTTTTTCTTCTCTCAACCTCTGCAATACCACCCTCAAGTGGTGTGCGTGCTCCTCCTGGCTGTGTGAATACACCAGGATATCATTAATAAACACGATCACAAAAGAATCAAGGTACGTCCAAAATACACTATTCATCAAGTGCATGAATGCGGCTGGGGCACTGGTCAGCCCGAAAGACATCACCAGAAATTCATAGTGCCTATATCTCATCCTGAATGCTGTTTTCATAATGTATAAATCCCTAATCTTCAGCTGGTGATAACCCGATCGAAGGTCAATCTTAGTAAATACACTTGATCCCTGGTGCTGATCAAACAAGTCCTCAATACGAGGCAATGAGTACTTATTCTTCACTATCACCTTGTTCAACTGCCTATAATCAATGCACATTCTCATTGTTCCACCTTTCTTCTTCACGAATTATACTGGTGCACCACAAGGTGACACACTCGGGCGAATGAACCCCTTATCTAAGAGTTCCTGAATCTATTCTTTCAACTCTTTTAACTCAACTGGTGCCATGCAGTAGGGAGGAATAGAAATGGGCTACACCAAATCAATACCGAAATCGATATCCCTGTGAGGCGGCATGCCCGGTAGGTCTGCTGGAAATACATCCCGAAAATCCCTCACAACGGGGACCGAATCAATACTGGGTGTCTCGGCCTCAACATATCTAATGAAGGCCAAATAGGATAAATAACCCTTCGCAATCATTCGTTGGGCTTTTATATAGGAAATCACCCTGTTGGATACATAATCAGTCAAGCCACGCCACTCGATCCTCGGATTACCTGGAATAGCTAATGTGACTGTCTTGGCATGATAGTCCAAAATCGCATAGTAAGGAGATAACCAATCCATGCCTATAATCACATCGAAATCCACCATGCACAATAGTAATAAGTCAACTCGGGTCTCCAGACCCCCAATAGTAATAGGATAGGATCGATATACCTGATCCACAATAACTGTATCACCCACCGGGGTAGACACATGCACGGGAAAGGCTATAATACCATGGGTCATACCCAAATGATGCGCAAAATATGAAGAAAGATAGGGATAGGTGGATCCGGGATCAAACAAGACAGAAGCATCCCTATGGCAGACTGAAATAATACCTGAAATGACTGCATCTGATGTACTAGCATCCCTCATATCCGGAAAAGTATAAAAATGAGCCTGGCCTCCGCCAGTACGATCCTTACCCCTAGGGCGACCTTTGGCTACCTGGGCACCACTCCTAGCTGACTGTGCTGGTGCTGAAGAAGCAGGAGCAGAAGACGAGGGCTGGTCTCTCTAATGAGGCCGCTTATGAAGCAACTTGGGACACTCTCTCCTGATATGGCCAAACTCGCCACACTCAAAGCAACGACCTGAAGCTAGAGAAAGGGACTGCTGAGGACCCCTCACTACAGATGAACCCTGAGCTGAAGAAGCAGGAGTAGAGCTCTGAGCTGGAAGGGCGCTTAATGCACGCTGACTCTGCTGACGACCCTGCTGACCCTGATGGCCCTGATGACCCTGACGACCACGGTCTGATGAAGCTCTACTGGACTCTGCATGACCTGACTGAGGAGATCTGAAAGAAAGACCTCTACTATGGTGAGGCTGGCCCCTAGACGAAGCACCACTGTAACTACCAGTACCATGAGGCCTCTTAGCCTCACTCTCCTTACGCTCTCGGCGGCGATCTGTCTCAATCTGACGAGCCGTATCAACCACCTCCTCAAAGGTAACTGTTGAAGCCCTCTCTCTAGTCATCAATATACAGAGAGGATAGATGAGACCATCTATAAATATCCTGATCCCCTCTCGATCCGTCAGAATCATCCACATGGCATGATGGGCTAGCTGTGTAAATCTTAACTCGTATTGAGTTACCGACATATCTCCTTGCTTCAGCCACTCGAACTGACGATGTAGCTCATCCCTCTGGGACTGAGGCATATACTTCTCCAAAAATACCATGGAGAACTGCTGCCAAGTGAGGGGCGCTACCCCAGCAGGCCTACGCCTCTCAAAATCCTCCCACCACTGAAATACTAGTCCTGTGAACTGGAAGGTAGTGAAAGCAACACCGCTGGACTCCAGAATACCCTCAGTACGGAGCATACGCGGGCACTTATCTAGAAAACCCTGGGCGTCCTCGCCCTCAGCACCACTGAATGCTAGAGTCTGTAGCCTCTCAAACCTCTCCAACCGACGCTGCTCCATCAGGCATAGCTGGAACCACATGAGTTGGGGCTAGTACGACTAGTATATTCGGCTGAACTGGCTGAGCTGGAGCTGCCTCAGGTGCCTGTAAACCCCGAACTACCGGCTCGGGTGTGCGAGCAACGGGGGTCTAATTCTCTCCCCCTGCCTGTGAAGAAGCCGCTGTAGTAGAGGCTGCAACCACCTGAGCTAAGCCAGTGCATACTAATAAAATTTGGGCCAAAGTCTCCTGAAGGCCCAATATCTCAATAGAAACTGCCGGTGCCTGAACCTGAGCTGCTGGGGTGCCTGCAGCTGGAACCTGATCCTGAACCTGGGCCAGTGGCGCTGGAATCTGACCCTGAGTCTGGTCAGCTGGTGGGTCAGCAGGTGCTGGCACTGCTGCCCTACATCTACCATGACCACGGCCACTGGGTGCCACTGGTGGTCATCCGCCACGTCTGCTAGCACGTGTTCTATCCATCTGCGAGATAATAGAATATGGAAAAATTCAGTTTCACGATAACACAAACCGCACGATATGAAACCAAGAAAAGTGAAGTTTTTCCTAAAGTTCTATAGCCTCCCGAGAATAGATTCGGACGTCTACGTACCGAACTGCGAAATCCAACTAAACCGGCTCATGACTCGCGAGTCTTAGTAACCTAGGCTCTGATACCAACTTGTCACGACCCAATTCCGGTCGTGATGGCGCCCAACACTAAAGCTAGGCCAGCCGGACCAATAGACTATTTTCATAATCAAATATTAGTCCCAAATGGATAACTCAAGAAGAATATATGAGTCAACAGATACTCCAATAATAATAGTATGAATAATATACTGAGAAGTGCGAAAACAAAATAACACTCCCAAGTATCTGGGGTCACGAGTCTAGAGCCTCTAAACAAAACCAAATAGTATTAGAGAATACTACATGAAATACTCAAGTTTGAAACATATAATGATAACTGAATGGAAAGAGAAGCTAGGTTCTACAAACATCAGCAGCTACCTCAGCAACTCGAAATGACTCTGTAGAAGCCAGAGTGCTCGTCTATCCCTCCTGAGTACCTGAATCTGCACACAAAGGTGCAGGGAGTAGGGGTGAGTACTAAGTACTTAGTGAGTAATAAATATATATTAATAGCTGAAAGTAGGAAATACACAGAATACCACAGAGTAAAGCTAAACTACAGTCCGATTCCTCCTACGAACTAGCAACATCAGTACATTACAATTAACACAGAATAATTCAACAGATAAAGATGCAATGCAATGCACATGACCGCTACGACGTGTAGCCCGATCCATTTAACGTCGACAGCGCTCACTGGGGGTGTGTACAGACTCCAGAGGGGCTCCTACAGCCCAAGCGCAATAATGCTGCGGTGTGCAGTCCCGAACCTCATATCATCTGTTGCGGCGTGCAGCCCGATCCATCCTCAGTCCACAACATGCATATGAGTCACACAACAGTTCAAATTATTTATCTTCAGGTTCCAGTTCATTAATGATGAAAATACTTAAATTTTATTTAATTTTCCAAGAATAGGTGACTTAGCATGTCATAAAAGTGATTTCAAACTAGGACTGAGATCAGTGATTTAGCAAATTGAGCTATCACATATATATCTATCCCCTAGGGATACTACAGGTCGGCACAAGGCCCCAAACATCGCTTACAACCCACAAATATATCTAACACAATGTGTGTTTCAACCACATATATCATGTTATTCATATCAGGGATGGACTAAGTCTCAATCCCTAGTCACAATCAATCCCGCACCTGCCACGGGGTGCGAGCCACGCCTTACTAGCGTCACAATGTGCTAAGCCGGGGTTTCGAACCCTCAGGCTACCATATACACTAACTAATAACCTCTAGCCGGCCGTGGACTCGTCCGCGATGCCTTTTCCCTTTGAATTTTCTGCCTCATGCTTCGAATCTAGTCAAAACCACAACAATTATATCAAATACGGGTCAAAGTAACATAACCCAATTTAATTTACTTTAAATACGCAATTATGCACCATGTTGGTAAAACCAGGGCCTCGGGACCGCTTCTCTAAAAATTGTGAACTTCATACCAACGGATTCCTCGTCTCGCCACGAGTCTGTGCATATAAAATTTATCAAAATCGGAGTTCGAATGGCCTTCAAAAGTCAATAATTTCGTTTTTATACTCTAGGCCCTAATTCTTCAAAATTTCTACCCAAATTCATGAGTTTTGATATTAATTCTACCATATAATCACGTTTTTGAGTCAAGAAACTTACCTCCAATGTTTCCCCAACGAAAACCTCTTACTTCTCGTCCAAAAGCTCTCCAAAACGTTCTGTTTTAATGATAAAATATGTTTAGTTCGCGGAGGTTCTGTTATTAAACCCCTATGTCAGGCCTGCAATTAACCTTATGCGATCGCAGCATCTTGCATGCGATCGCGTTGAAAATTTTTCCCCAGGTCCTGATTTGCCTTACGCGATCGCAGGATCCTTCATGCGATCGCAGTGAAACCGATCACCCTTCTATGCGATCGTAGGGCATCCTACGCGATCGCAGTGAACTAGTTCCTCTTCCTACGCGATCGCAATGTCCGATACGCGATCGCGATGAGTAACTCCCTATGGCTATGCGATCGCAGGCCTATTCACGCAATCACATAGAGGAACTTTTGGCTTCCCATTTTATCTTCTACGCGATCGCAGCCCTAGGCTCGCGATCGCAGTGAAGAAATTCCCTGGCAGTTCCTGCTGCAATTTCTGCTGCAATTTTCTAACTAAAAGCTCTCGTTGGGCATCCTAAATCATCCCGAGACCCCCGGGACCTCAACCAAAACCACAAATACATCACATTACCTTATTCAAACTTGCTCGTAACATAAAAATACCATCGTAAACATAAAAAATCACCATTTTCACACGGATTCAAGCCTAACTTTCATTAAAACTTCCGAAACTAACATTCGATCCAAAACCCGACCTAAACACCTCCGAATGACCTGAAATTTTGCATGCATATCCAAAATCACCTAACGGAGCTACTGCAACTCTCAGAATTTCATTCCGAGCCCCGGATCAAAATCTAACCTACCGTTCGGATTTTGCCAAAATTCAACCTTAGCCAATTCAAGCCTAAAACTACACCAGACCTCCGAATTCGATTCCGATTGCTCTCCTAAGTCATAAATGACCCCCCTAAACTAGTCGAATCATCAAAATTCAATTTCGAGCTGTATAACCCATCGGTCAACATTCGGTTGACTTTTCCAAACTATCCTTCTCATAAAGATGTTTATGGCTTCATTTCTATCTAAATTTCCTCCGATTTGCTTCTAACTTTCCGAACACATATAAATTAGTATATTGAAGTGTTAAATGAAGAAAACGGGGCGATAACTCCCGTAACGACGAGTTAGGTCGTTACAATTCGACACCACACTTCACCCCTTGAATTCACTAGGACCGTTACTGAGAGCCACCCACTCTGACTTGGTCCCGAATATACTCAGCTCCGTAAATCTCATCGCATGAATACCCTCTCAATGAGGCACCCAGCGAAATCACTTCCTCCGAAACTTGTATCTATACACCGTATAAATCCTAACCTTTATCCAAGTCCGATATGAGCCAATAAGGCCAACCATAGCATGCTTCCAACGATGCATTTGCTCCAATTACCACTTATGGTCTTTTCCCCATAGTTGGGATAACCCACCAAGATATTAATAACTAGAAACCTCGAAAGTATCTAATCACGCAACCCAACTCATAAGCGGTGGGGCTCTCCCACTTATCTTGAATCTATCATCACAAAATTGTGATGACCCGGCCCATTATCATGTGAGTTATCACCCCGTTATCCCCGTTATATGCTTGTTAATGTTGTAATATGCATTTTGGGTAATTTTGAGTCAATCCAGATTGAGTTTGGTTGGAAATGAGACAAAAAGTCTCTTAGAAGAAGGAATAGTTAAGAAAAGTCAGCTGGATATTGACTTGTGAGTTAGAGAGCTCAAAATCATATTCTGATGATTCGGTCAGCTCCAGGAGGTCATTTATGAGCTAGGAGAGCGATCGTAAGTGAATTTGGAGGCCCGGTGTAATTTTAGGCTTGAATTGGCTAAAGTTGAATTTTGGCGATATCCGATCGATAGGTGAGATTTTGATCCGATAGTCAGAATGGAATTCCGACAGTTGCAGTAGTTCCTTTAGGTGATTTTGGATGTGTCTGCACAATTTCAGGCCATTCGGAGGTCGTTTGATTGAGTTTTTGATCGAATGTCGGTTGCGGAAGTTTGATTGGAAACTTAGGCTTGAATTGCTTGAATTCGATGTTTTCCGTATTAAAGGATGTGTTTTTATCATTGGAGCAAGTTCGTATAGTGCTATGGAGTATGTTTGTGGTTTTCGTTGGGGTCCCGGGGGACCCGAGGTGGTTTCGGGAGGTTAAACGGAGGAATTTCAGGGATTTTGCAGGTCTGGATTTTTGGCTTCTGGTATTTTCGCTTCTGCGGTTGGGGGACCGCAGAAGCGGAAGTGTAGGGG